>VBSM01000272.1:90675064-90718118 GCA_008086735.1 Cheirogaleus medius | reverse complement strand
TATAATATTTTATAATATATTTAGGTAAAATATATGTTTTATATTTTAATATATTACACATATATACACATTTTGGTTTGGCAATAATTAAAATTAAAATCAACTATAGGTAACAATGACATTTCACCAGCAGTTTCAGGAGAACTGAATCTGCATAACATAGGACCTGGCAAAGTCCTATATACTGATTATTATTCTTCCCAGCAAGGACCACAGGACAGCCTCAAAGAGCTCTGTAGGAAACGAGGGTCTTATTAAATTTCAATCTGCACTCTGTCTCTTGTTATGTTTACCAAGAAGAATCAAGAAACTTCCAGAAATGTTTAACTGTTTACCACCAAGTTCTTGTTTAATTCCTCAGGAATGAAACTTTTTATCTAACAAGTCTGTAAAATACTGACTGTTTAGTCCATAGTTCCATTTTGTTTTTGAAAAATGGAATGTGTTTACTTGGATTGCAAATAACCTCACAAGCCTTGGATTAATCAACACATGGTGGGCTCATCTATTAGGCAAAAAGATCCTAGATTCTCTGAGATTTGACTCTTTCATTTCAGGTTGGTATGAAATAAAACTGACTCAAGCAAATTTAAATCCAAATATGTAGTGTTCCTTGGTTTTTGTTTTGTTATATTTTTTTGACATAAAAAAGACTATAGACACCCAATCAAATCACATTTTGGACCTCTAATATAAATCTTGTTTAGTATTAAATATCTGGTTTTGTGTTTGTTGGAGTTTTAGGGCATCTTAAATAAATACGGTCTACATATAGAGAGAGATACTTGGTGTGTGTGTGTGTGGGTGGGTGGGTAGGAAAAAACTCCTAAGATGTTCATAGTTTATCAATAGATAAAGCTATCAAATTTTAGAATTGCAAGAAACTCAATGTGTCCTTCCTCAACACTTTTCATTTTATAAATGAAGCTGAAACAGAAGTCAGTGATTTCTTCAACATCCCACAGAGGACCCAAAGAAAAGCAGGTAAATGATCTTCTCAAAAAGAGCATT
This sequence comes from Cheirogaleus medius, assembly GCA_008086735.1. Taxonomy (NCBI): domain Eukaryota; kingdom Metazoa; phylum Chordata; class Mammalia; order Primates; family Cheirogaleidae; genus Cheirogaleus; species Cheirogaleus medius. The sequence goes on along the minus strand of VBSM01000272.1, from coordinate 90,717,107 downwards.
CTGTATCCAACCTTTGCCTCTATATTGTTCTTGGTTCCAGAACCAGGACCTTAAATAGTTTCTAAAACCTTAAAAATATTCAAGCACAAGAATATTTATAACATGGAAAGTCATGGACTAAGAATCCTTTTTACACTATTTTATTTCCAAACTCTATTTTTTCTCAATTCCAATAGGTATTTGGCAAACATTACTCTTCTCCAGTGTAGAGCCATATTTATTGTTCAACATTTACAGGGCATGGATTAAAAACTTCCCACAGGAAATAACAGCCAATAAACCAATTAGCTGCATCCACGTAGATGAGATAGGGCCAGCTGAACTTGACGCCTCTATAGTCAGTGAGATTTGAATGCTGTACTGTAACAAGGGAAGCAAGATCCATGACTTCCTGATCGCAAGTTATTTCTAAAAACACCAAATGTTCCATTTTTCTCATGACTTCACACACCAAAAATATTCAGCTTAGGCAAAACTTAATGCATTTTGCAACTGCTGAAATTTTTCATCCCCTATGTTGTGCTGTTTTATAATTATATTTTATATAGTGCCTTTTTTTTAGGGAAATTTTTGAGCAGATAAATTACTTCCTTTGAGGCCAAATGTCTTGTACTCACATCAAAAGACTTACCACAATGCACTTAGCCTCAAGTTGTGTCTTTCTCAGAGCCATGAAGCAGGGGACCGGTTATAAGTAAAATGTCAGATGGTTTACAATTTGTTTTAATAACCGGCAGTGGGATGCTTGTTATTCACATTAAATACATAATAGACATAGCAGGTGGTGCAGTTTTCATTCCTGATGGATCATAAGAGACTGAAATATAACAATGTTGTATTCCAGAGTATTTTTCCCCTCAAGCTCTCTCACCAGAATCAAAGAAAATTTGTGTTACTGTGATTTAAAATACTGCATGAGTGGCTCTTTGCTCTTCTATTAAGTCAGTGTTCGAAGAAAACAGATTATGAATACATATTACTTTTTAAATATTCTCCCCTGGCAAGGGTCTGGATGGATGCTCTGGTTACCTAGGAGATGAGGACAAAATGAAAATTGATTGACTTATCAAACTCATTGTAAGCTGAGCTTCAAGTGGCAGCTGTGTGTGCTGCACATAAAACATAGCTCCTTGAAAGGGATTTTTTAAAAAATTTGTCACATCACTAATGATGCCATATAGACTACTAGGTGGAATAAAGTTGCTATATTTTATTAGTAAATGAAGTATTGAATGATATTCTAATGATTACAGTTGGGGAAAAAGATATGTTAAAGAACATAGTTTAATTCTGCCTTGGATGTTTGTTTCAATGTGCCACTAGAAATCATTACATTGATGATGGTAGAATTCTATCAGTGGTAGGAACTTTGCTGCTGGCTCACTTTTTAAGAATAATAACCCTGCCTCCGTTTGACCGAGATTGGGCTAGTGGGAAGAAAATTTAATGGATCTTACTGTAAATGCAGCTATACTCTCCACCTCCTCTATTCTTCTATTCCGCATGCAATTTTTCTATACAACCAGGCAGGGCAGACTGTAGATGAAAAAAATTTTTGTTTTCTGAGCTCTCCCAACTTCTTATTAACATCCTCTTTCTCCTCAAAAGACCACACTGTTTCCTTCAATTTCATCATTCCATGATGTCCTCTCATTACCCGTGCCCTTCAACCATGTTCTACTCTTCCTGGCACCTATTTTTGGCACCATTCCACTATTAAAACATACATCTATTCATCTTACGATGTTCATGGTCTTGCTCTCATATAGCAATCCAGATAGAAATAATCTGATTAACTAAATGCTACTGCATTATAATATTTCTAATAAACAAAGTATTTGTGCCTCCCAAAATTCATATGTTGAAATCCTAACTCCCAAGGTGATGGTATTAGGAGGTAGGGCCTCTGAAAGGTAATAATGTCATAAGTGTAGAGCCCACATGAATGCAATCATTGCCCTTATAAGAAGAGACATGAAAGCTTGTGTTGCGCCATATGAGAACAGAGCAGGAAGTTGCCATCTATACAGCAGGCGGGAACTCACCAGACACTGAATCTGTTGGCAATTTGATCTTGAACTTCCCAGCCTCTAAAACTGTGAGAAATAAATGTTTGCTGTTTAAGTCACCCAGTCTCATATAATTTATGATAGCAGCCCAAGCTGACTAAGGCAATAGTGTAACAGGTTATCCCTGGAGAGTTATTTTTATTTTGTTGGAGACACAACCTTAACCCAAAAGATTGGACCCATAATAGTGAAATGCAGCCTCTCTTGGGAGATAAGTGGAAAGTATATTGTAGGTCATAGGAGACTTCCTTTTTACTCCTCAATTCACACCCTTTAGTCACTATAAAATCGCAAACATACGAGCCAGAAAAATTTATCTCAGGAACTAATTGAAAACTGGACAAAAGAAGAGGAAAAATAACTGAAATTTTCCCTCCCTTACTGTAGAAATGTCATTATCCCATGACCTTGTGACTCTATGGGAACTTCCAGTTAATGCAGACATTGCTAAATTTGCTACAAAATGGGGAAATGAAACAGGTAAATAGTAAATCCCAGAGTGATGCATGTGAGATGTGGAGCAGATAACTTAATGTTGGGTACAGGAATTGTCCATAAAGTCATTCTCTTGACATAATGAAGAAAGTCTGCTAAAAGGGCACTAAAGTAAAAATCTGAGTTTATGGGAATAGAACTACAAACTTTACTGAAAGACATAAAAAAATAGTTGAAAAACTGTAGCAATAGCCATGTTTCTAGATAAGAAGTATCTATATTATAAATACGTCAGTTTTCTCTAAATTAGCTTGTAAATGTAATACAATCCCAATTAAAATCCAAGTAAGAATTTTTGTTTGGAACTAGATTATACGACTCAATTTCATCTGGAAATTTGTGAAAACAAAGACTTTTGTTATTAAGAGACAACAAAGGAACTTTCCTTATTAACATATTAAGATGTATTATAAAGTTATAATAAATAGTGCAATATTACTGCCAAACTAGACAACTTATCAATAGAAAGGATAGACTCCTTATATACAAGGGTCTAATGATCTAGTAAGTGGTAATGGAAGTATCCAAATTAGTGAAAAAAAATGTGAAAGTAACTAAATTCAATTTTCTGAAAAGACATAGTTTGTATTCATACCTCCAATCTTATATCAAAATAAATTAGAAATCAAAGTATAAATTTTAAAAAACTAGAAGAAAATCTAAAAGTCTACTGATATAAATTTATGGTGAGGAAACCCTTTCTACACATGATAAAACATATTTAAGGTTAAAAATAAAACATGTTAGAAAGAGTACACATATTGTAATTAAATTAATGTTACTAATTTATGTGAGTATATATATATAAGAGTATATGTGAAAAGATGTTATGATTATATTTAAGTCAAATTTATATAAGAATATATGTGAGAGGGTTTTATATGTGCATGCTTTATATATGAATACTAACTGGATAAAGAGATTGTGAATGACTTTTATTTTCTTTTTAATTCTTTTTATTAGTTTATAAAAGCTTTTTAAAAAGAGTATACAGTACTTTCATACTCAGAAAATAATTAATAAAATTTTCCTATAATAAAATAATTCCTCAGTATGATAAAAATGAGTATCATTTTCCAATATTATGGTTAAATATTGAGAAATTGTATATGGTACATGACATAAAGCAAACTCAGTCATCAACTAAACCTTTTGTTTTCTTTATAAAATCTTCATTTATGGAAACTCCTTTAGATATTTATAAAGAAAACTTTATAAATGCCTACAGGACCCAAGTAAAATTTTTAGTAAAAGATATGGTGATCAGAGTGGCCTAGAGTGGATGTTCTACACCCATTACAAAACAATTCAGAGGTACAACTCTTCCCATGGAGACACAGCACACAAATAAACATTCACATACTCACAATATACTTGAGTTAGAAAAAAGAAAAAGTGACCTGTTGGTTTATAGTACATATTAGGAACTCAAGAAGTGAAATTCTGATTTTTTTCTCTCTCTAATATGATGTGGAATTACTGGAAAGTCCTTATAAAGTAAGATAGTGATTACCACTTTTATATCAGCTAGCCTGGTAGGTATATAATAGCGTTGTGAAAGAATTACAAAAATTCTCATTAAAAATTAGAAAAATCTCTACAAACACCAATAATTGAATCCCCCACAGAAATATTTGGGCCTATATCATTTGAACATATCTATCTTTGTAAGTTTGGCTTTTAGACATTTTCATTTAATTTCATTTAGTTCTCATGCTATTAAATCGTAAGTTCATTTTGTGATATTTTGTTAACCCTTCCAACCTTTCAGCCTTTTCCAATAGTCCTCTGCTCAGTGTAACAAAAATACATGACAAATAGGTAAGTTCTTCAGCCACTCAGCAAAAGGTGTTTAGTATGAAGCCAGGTTGTGTAACTTCTAACCTTCAATTACATCCGTGAGTCTCTCTCTGCCTACCCATTACACATGCTTTTCTTGCTTTTCTCAAACTCACAGCACTGCGTATATATGATTTTGTAAATGTTTGATTTATTGTTCCTTCCCTCTTATTTCTGTTGGCTCCTTTAGGTGCCTTGGGACAACTGACATTTGCAAGACTTAACCTGAGCCCCACCAGTTACAAGAGCTTGGAGGCCTCAGCTGTCACTTCCGTTTCCATGGAAACTCAAATCAGATTGCCAAAAATGAAGTTAGTCACTTAGAAATCATATTTTTTTTTAAAAAAAGAAAGAAACTGCCCACCACCAACACATTATTTGAAACAGGGCTTTGTTTAAAGCCGTTTTTCTTGTTATTTAAAGATTAAATATCTGTTTCCATGGTAGCAGATTAATAAACTACAAAGATAGAGCTAAGTGCTGCAAGTTCCTTCTGACAGCAACTACATGCTCAGAGCCTGCAGTGCTCATAAAGCCACCCAGGGTGTGGGGCTCTAAACATTTTTTTAACAAAAATGAAGAATAACTAATTTGTATCTATTCATGTTTCCCATAGAAGGAATACATTAATTAAGTATAGTGACAAGAGGATTTGTATAATAGTAACAATAATAACAACTACTAATTATTAACTGTCCACAATGGAACCAAAAATGCACAGGGTGCTTTACATAAATTATCTTCAATCCTTGGTATTATTGTCCCCATTTTACATGGAAACCGACACTCACTGATCACATAGATATTGACAAGGGATGGCGCTATAATTCAAACTCAATTCTGGCCTACGTTGGGACCCAGGCTCTTCTCTCATCCTTTTCAAAGTGAAGGATGGAACAAAGAAAGAAAAGTTTGTCCCTTCCCTTATCCCAACACAGTGCACACATAATCACATGCACAGACAGTGCACTTTGGAGACTCAATCCACACGCAGTGAATGAGGTAAGAGGGAGGCAGACTCCTCAAAAGTGTTTAAGAACTGTTAGTTCTTTCTCAGACCAGGTCATAAAAGAAATGTCCAGGTGCTTCTGAAGCCCAAGAAAGGCAGCTGGTTTCCCAGGGCAACGATCTTTCAGTGAAATTCAATGCGACATCATTTTCCCCTTTACACCCCATTCTCTTACCACCAACCACAATCTGGCATATAAACTACAATATCTTTGAGTATAGGCTTTATAAATTACACAGGTTTGCAGATAAATGGATAACTTCTTTTAAATTATTGATCAATTGATGAAAATTTTAGTCAAGTCAAACGACTGCAACAGAAATTGAGTAAGTGCATTATTTTACCCTGCAATAATATTTTTGTAGTTTACTTGAGAGTGTACATTTCTGCTGCTTACTCAAAGGCAGAGGTAACCACACATTCTTCAGAAAATTAGATAGAGACAACAATGGTCATTTATGTCTTATTCTAAATTAATTCTGTCAGAGTTAAAAATAAACATCCTAAAGCTCTGAGGACATACTTAGTAGAAATTGGATTCATTTCAACATTAAAACAGCTGTCTTCCACAGTTTTTCTCAGGCAAAATGTAGAGGGAAAACTGATATAACAGATTTTTTCTCCAGGCAAAATGAAATGGATGAATGTAATGTCAATACAGGAAGAAAAGAAGGGGACAATTCCCAGAAGAAAAACTCAGACCTCACTTTTAATTTATGTCAATATTTTTCTATTGAACTAGAAAAAGAAAACATAAAATAGAACATTTCTGGAGTGGTGAAGCTGAGGCACCCCTAACATCATAATGGCGTGCTGTTTAACCCTGAACTACTTTAATTCTTTGGAATAGGGGTAAAGTTATTTCTAAATGAAAGAGCTTAGAATACATGGCATTGGCTGGGAGTACTGGCTCACGCCTGTAATCCTAGCACTCTGGAAAGCTGAGGCGGGAGGATCACTTGAGCTCAGGAGTTCAAGACTAGCTGAGCAAGAGTGAAACCCCATCTCTACTAAATATAGAAAAAATTAGCTGGGCATGGTGGCAAGTGCCTATAGTCCCAGCAACTCAGGAGGCTGAGGAAAGGAGGATCGCTTGAGCCCAGGAGTTTGAGGTTGCTGTGAGCTAGGTTGACTCCACTGCACTGTAGCCCAAACGACAGAGCAAGACTCTGTTTTTCAAAAAAAAGAAAAAAAAATAGAATACATGACATAAAGGCTTAAGTGACATTTAATTCAAAAATACAATTGTTGTGTTTTCTAAAATTACAAGTATTTCTCCAAAGACTAAACACTCTAAAAACCAATACAAAACATAATTCCTCAAGGAAAGAAATGATTTCCCATAAAAATACAAGTTGCCATTTGTAACTCATTACTTCCAACTGTCCTGTCTGCTACTTCAATTTTCAGATCTTTAGAAATCTTACTTAGAATTTCCAACTCTCTGTACTCAGCCATAATGTTAATCACCACAGTAATCCAAATAAAGCTACAATAAACCAAAAATCAGCAGTAATCAAGAAAAATGTATTCCAAACGGACAAGCAAAAATTTTTTCAAAAATTATACTTAATTATACTTGAAAAGTTATAAATTAGAACCAAAAAAATCAAAATAAAAGCAGCCTATACCAAAAATGGAAGATAAAAATATCCTAAACTATGGTTCTGTTTAGTTATTTAACCACAAATTTCAACTACATGGGAAAATAATCATTAAACAGGGAATTTTATACTTAGAGCAAATTTCATCTAACAAAAGGATCAAAAATTCCCTCAGATATACTTCTAAATTGAGAAAAGTTTCTGCCTCTTCCATTCCTCTTCTGTCTGTGGTAGGCAGAATGGTCCCCCAATGCTCATGACTAAACCCTGGAATTTATGAATATGTTAACATTACATGGCAAAAGGGACTTTGCAGGTGTAATTAAGGTTATGGACTTTAAACAGGGGAGATTATCTCTGATTATCCAGGCAGGTCCAATCTAATCTCAAGAGCCCTTAAAAGCAGAGAATGTTCTCCAGCTGGAAGAAGAGAAAGACAAAGGAGAATGTAAGCATGCAACAGATTCAACACACCTTTCCTGGCTCTGACATGTAGGAACTATATTCATGGACCAGAGAGAGGCCTATTGCAGCTAATGGCAACCCTCAGCTGATAGCAAGATAAAAATAACCTTAGTATTTCAGTGACAAGGAACTGAATTCTGTCAACAACATGAATGGGCCTGGCTGGACGTGGATTCTTCTCAGAACTTTCCATTAAGAGTCTAGAGGTATCTACATCTTTTTTCTGCCTGGTGAGATCCAGAGCAGAGGACCCAGACAAACCACCTAGAACTTCTGACCTACAGATTATAAGATAATAAGTGGGGGTTGATGTAAGCCACTAAGTTTGTGGCAATTTGTTCTGCCTACAAGACAAAATGAATGCATCCCCCTGCCAAAAACCTATTCTCTCTCCATTCTTACTTTCCATTTATCTTTTTAAGAAATTTAAAACTGGCAACAATAACTTAAAATATAATCCCAAAGCATGTTATTTCTGCATTGAACAGAGTACTCAATATATATTCCTGAAAAGCATTCCTTGCCGTTTCCAGCAGAGCCAAAATAGTAGAGTGTGAAGAACTAAGGGGTGTTGGAGGAAAGTCAGAAATTCCTAATCCCCTTAAGCTTTAGTTTCCTCATTGATAAACTAGAAAGAATGCTCTTTTTCTGACAATGATGTCATGAGGAATGAATGGTTCTATAAATGTAAAAGCACATAGAAAATGCAGAATCCATCTTTGTCCCCTCTGCCATGGCCTCCTTTACAGCTTCCTGGAGGTTGCAATTCCAAATTCAAGAAACACTGTTTCCACCACAGGGTAGATAGGTGGCTGCACAAAGCAATAAAGGTTTATATAACAAAGCTGATAATAATCTGCCTGGAAAGCATATCTGAGAACCATCCCATAGAAGTCAGGACTAATGCCACACAACCAAAATGACTCAGATGAAAGAAGAGAGAGTTATTATTTTAAGTTTATGCTGATTGCATATAGTCTGAATGACAAAAGTAAAATTTGAGATGATCTTTATAAATAAGAAAAAATATATATATCACACCCCCAAAAAAAACCCAGACAGTAAAAAACAAGGAATAATTAGGACCAAGGGCATAGTAGTGAAAGCTGAACAAATGTAGATCATCTGCCCAATACTAATGCAGAAAATTATGATGTAGAGTATACACTGACAATTTCATAGATAAAGGGCTGTTAGGAAATAATAATCAGCAAGCATGTTTTTGATCTTGGTGAATTGATTATGATGAATTGATTTATGGGAAAATTGATTCTCAGTGGTTTGGCCAACTCCTCATTGGCACGTGAAAGATACTCAATAAATATTTGTTGAATGAATGGTGAGTACAGTATTGTGTTTGGCCTTAAATTTAGCTATACAATTCCTGGAATGATACATTATGATGATTAAAATAAAAAGGATCAATTATGTACCCACCCCTTTTTCAGACAGTCAACCAAACATATAGAGTCTTAGGAAGTAATAATCAAATTATGTCATTTAATCCATCAGTTTTATAGTTTTGTCAAGTTAACAAAGTTTATCTCTCATAGAAACTTTAGGTAATAAAACAGCATGTCTCTGTGAAAATGCAACTCATTATACTAAGTTTCATGATTCAAAATTATTTAAAAATCTGTACCACACTTTCATAAGTAGTCAAAATATTTGTTGAGTTTATTGGTTAGGGTTCTAATAAGGACCGTAGATTTTGAGGCGTGCTGTGCCCCTTATGTTTATTAATGATTGACCATAATTCAATATAAGAACCACAGATTCTTAGATATTGGAGCAAGGGGATGGAGGGGGCATGTGAGTGTGGGCAGAGAAGGCCTTGTTTTGAAAAAAAATGATACTTAAGATGACACCAGCCCTTGAAGGATAGAGTTTCCCAGTAAATAGTGCAGAAAGGGCTCTTCTGCCAGAATACCAGATAAGGAACTTTGAATTTAAGACCTTGAGGTCAGTAAAAATAGAGTGGGTTTGAGAAACTGAAAAATAGCCCATGTGCCAAGAATGTGGTACATGAGGGAGAAAAATAGCATGATATGATATCAAAAAACAGGCAGGAATCAGCCATTGCAAGGCTTTATAAAACATTTTAAAGCAGTTAGATATTTTTCCTAGGTAAAATGATAACTTAGGTTTGGAGTATATATGTATTTCTTCTAAATTTTTCTTTAGTTTATACTTCTATTTTAATAATGTTATTGTTTCCCTTTTTTAGAATTGGATATAAATTTTTAAGAATAATAACATCTACAGTTTATTAAAATATATTGCATGTTATTTAACAACATAAAGATGTCACTGGTCTTTCCAAACATGACTTCACATGGCTGTCTTAAACAATGAACAGAATAGATTTTCTATATCTGTATTAAAAGGATATTTTGACTGCCTCAGCAATATATATTGTGTCTTTTCCATGAAATCGTTTGATATTTGGCAATCCTTATTCTCCTGACGTAATTCATCTTCCACATTTATTAACTCATTAATGAGCCTTTCATTAGTGATTAAGGATGTTTGGTTTTTTAAGGAATTGCCTCTTTTAATGTATCTTTTACCCAAATAATTTTCAAATGACTGCCATATAATATAAAATAACCCAAATTTTAAGTCTTTAAAACCAGTCTTCATAAAGATAATTTTTATCAAAAAATATTTTTCTTTAACTTATTCCTTTCCTTTTCCAGCATATCGCCCAAGTTAGAAGACATTGATATATTTATTTGAATAAATTATATTTAAACTATTAATAAAAATTCTAAAAACAAGAGAGACATTCAATATCCAACATTCTTGATTCCCTACTAATCAGGTTATTTATTATGAATGTTATTTTGGTTCCTTATATCTGTATCATTGCTCTTTTGTTGTTGTTTTGCAAACATTACTTATTTTTCAAAGACTTTAGGAGGATTCAAAGTGGAAATTGGTAGAAAATTATAAGGCTACCAAAACAAGAAATGGAAATAGGAACAAGGAGCATCCATGCCTGGAGGAATCTCCCTCTGACACAGAAAAGCAAAAAGAGCATTGTAATTTCTCATTACATTCGTTAAATCTGGATTTCATCTGAATTTACCCCACATATATTCCCCCAATTTACACTTTAACTTGATCTTTCTGTGGCGAGAGGTTGACAAGAAGGAAAGAGAATAGTGAGAAGGAGAAGAAGATAAAAATAAAGAGAAGAGTATTGTTAATTCCTAAGTATTGCTTTGTCCAGTATGTGTTTTCTGATAGATATTAACCTAACAAGGCAACTTAGTAAGGAGTCTGTGGATTCCTTGGGACAGAATTCTTAGAAGACGACTTAAGCTATTAATACTACATGACTATAAATAATGCCACTGGGCAAGAATGTCTTGGTCTAGGTGGAGTAATATTCTAGAAGCCTCTTCTCTTTAGTTAAGGCATTATTCACTACCTCATTCAGGACATGGTTAGTAGCACCCCACACTGCTACTTTATTACCGTAAGTGTTGAGGTTTGGCAGAATTCAAGACATGATGCTCCTTTCTTCCCCTGTCAATTTTGGAACAAATTGGGAAATAAGACAGAGAAGACAAACAAATGGAAACAAAAATACTGGCCTTATTATTATAAGCTGATTGGAAAATGTAGAGACATGGTTCTGTAGTCAAAGGGCTTGCTACCTTCCCTGCTCCCACACTACCACTACACACACACATACGTAAACATTATACTTCAGGAAGTCCACCAAAGAAAATTTTGCATCCACTGAATAAATGCACTTATCAAAGACTAGTCGCTTACTCTGCTCCAGGGCAATGCGAGAAAGAAAAGAGAGTAAATCCGCAGGGTCCAATAAAGAAACAGGACCCAGATGTCAACCACCAATCAGGAAATTCACTTCTTGTCAGGGTTTGGAATGAGTAACAGATGGGAAGAGGCCAGGAATATTACCAGTATATGTCTCTTTACATGGAAACATGAAGCAAACAGAAAGAAGCCCCCCGACACACATCATTAAGTTTAGCATCTGAGGCCCAAAGAGTAGAGTCCTATAATTCTACAGATATTAAAATATTAAGAAGCCTTAATATTACAGCCACATTTAGGACATCAAAATTCATAATCTAGACTTAATATCATATTAATGCTTCAAAGTACTCTTCTAGGTGCTATATACAATTGTTTAAAATAGAATACTGTATCTCCAGGATTGAGAAAGAAAGGAGGACAAGACACTTTTGCACTTGTTCTAAACTGCTCACAAAATAATTGATTTATTTAAATAGCTTTTACTGTCTCATAAAAATTTTATACATTATTGCTAACAGAAAAAAATATAAAACTTCCTCAAAATGTAATATAACCCAAAATTCACTTCCTAATAAAAACTTAATTCTGCATTTAGGCTGAAAAGCCACAAGTTCTGTAAGCTGCTTGAAAATGTGTTTCATGTAACATTTTTATATAGATAGCTGGTATTTCAAATGGCATTAATAATGCAATTGTAGCATATTCCTTCTCCTCTATATCTCATCTTTCTCTCTGATTTTCTGTTCTATATATTCACTCTATTCTCTCCTTATGCCAAAAGTACAAATTAATAAAATTCAAGCTATCAATAGAAGCATTTATCATTTAATTCTATATGACCATAAAATGCTCTATAGCTATAATTTGTGCAATACAATGAACTATTTTGTCTTTTGACCCTTAAGAAAGTCACAAATAAATATTCAGAATAAAATGAATATAAAAAGATAATTATTCAAGACTTTGGTATTTAAAGAAACATACTTATGCTCTCAGCCCACAAATTGGAAGAATTCAGGAAGCAATGGCTTCATTTAGGCAGGTTGAGCAAAAGAATAAATTAATATTCTTAAAATGAATAACTTGAACAGATACCCCAGGTGTCCACATTCCTGGAATATATGATTTTCTTGAAAGTTACAAGAAAATCATTGATGACTCCTAGCAAGCCTCTAATTCTGGAGCATAAAGAAAGTCTTAAAAAATATTCATAAAAAGAAAGTCTTATTCCCAAAGGCCCTTTGATTTCTACAGTTGAAAGATATTCAATAACACAACCACTGAGTTCTGAAATAGCACAAGTCACAAACAAGTGCAGGGGAATCAAGAGTGAGAATAAGGTAAAGATTTCATTTCTAACTAAGAAAAATGCTCTGCATGGTGAGAAATTTCAAATGAATTCTGCATTCCTCCCACTGGTCACCATTTGGTAAATGTGTATCACGTGTCTTCTATGTGTTTATCACTGTCTTTGACATTGGGGAAAGGGAAAGAAGAATTTAAAGAATAACAAGGCATGGATTTTTCTTCATCAGCTTTGCACTTTTGTTGGTGTGTAAGACCTGTGTATAAGTAACAATATCATACAAATAGTACTAGATAACCACTACCAATAATGTGTTATGAGTTGTATCTTTGATTTGTAAATAAGGTTTGAAAATATACTTTTAAGAAAACTGGACTTTGGAGAAGAAAGTGTTTCCGAGATGTGAGCCACACTTTGGAGTGGAAGAGGTTTGGTAGCTGGTCGGAGTTGGGGAGAAGCTGGCTGACAACAGAGATCAACATGTAAGACGTAGGCTCCAAATATGATCACTGAGGCAAAGAGCTGATGCTAATGACCTAAGACACAGAAAGGCATCCTGTCTGGTGTATGGGAAAATCTAAACAATAACAAGGAATACAAGAGAGGTGAGACTAAACAGTGCCACGAGACAGCGAGCCAGCCTGGGGTCAGTACACATGCCACAGCTAAAGAGACCCCAACACATGTATGGGGGGGGTGGTTCAGAAGCGCCTGATCTTTCTTCAAGGACAGGGAATAGGAGGCCAGTTCCAGTCCTTGAATGCCTGCCTTATTTTTACCTATATTTGAAGGCCAGATTTCTAGAAACAGCACTTAGAACTGGGACCAGAACTATCAAGGTGAGTTCTCAGAGACCTGAAGTATACTGTGCCTACTGGAAGAAGAATTCTGGAACACAGGAGTTCTAAACCTAAAAGAAGACAGAATTAGCAGGACTCTCATTAGAAAGAGGAAACGAGGGAATATAATTTTCTATTTCTCAGAGTTTGGAATCAAGACAACTCCAAACAGAAGCACATCAATTATAGCCATTTTCATGCAAAAGACAAAGAAACTAGGTGCCAAGAAAATACTATGTGTTGTATATCTGAGTTTTATATAATAAAAAGCCACTCGAAGTACAGAGCAGGGACAATGGACACTTGGAAAAAGGAATACTGTTAACACCAAACAAAGCATGAATGACCAGAAACATGGATAAGCCCCTAGATTTTAGTAGCAGAGGAAGCTGACAGGACAAAACTGGACAAGTCTCTGATAGTTGGCAGGAGTATGGAGGAGGAGGTTCCATCACTCTCCCTCACCCAAGACACACAATTTCTAAAACTCGAGAGAAAACGCAGGTTCTCTACAGACCTAAGCAAAAGGCAGACTGGCCTCGTAATGGAGGAAATTAGCAATGAATGCTGCTTAACATTGTCACTGGAATATTTGGAGACTTTTGGCAAAATTGCAAAATTCCTGCAATCATTCAAGATAAACATGGATTTACTATGACCACTGGTCCGTCCACACATTTTGGAGGGACCTTTGAACTATATGGTTAAGTGACCATCTAATATGTGTAAACAAAGTAGGTATTGATCCTGCTATGATTCTTCCCTTTAAGGAAAGGGATATTGTTTATGGTACATAATGGGTACATAAAAATATTTCTGGAATTTGTTGATTGATTGATGGATTGATTGACCCTGGACCAACAGAAATACATCGGAGATGGCTTGAGGCAAGACTCTAGTTACAGAAAGTACGTACACTGTCTTTGCACTTATTTTCCTTCTCCTTTCCCCAAATCCCCACCATATATCTCCTGTTGAAAGAAGTGGTACATTTACAAGTAGCAGTAAATACATTTTGAGGTAACATTGTTACTAGATAGGAGGCATTTTGAGCAACACAGTGGATCCCACTGGGCTCAATCAGTTCAGGAAATCTTAGAGCTGGAGGTAAATCCTAAAGTCCCTATTTGCATTTTAAAAATAAGCTTCTAGCAAGAAACTGAAAATAAAACACTCTGAAGCCAGAATTAAGATTTATCCCAAGGAGAAGATATCAAAGAGTATGCCAAAAAGATAAAGAATTTTTTTTAAGTATGAAAAAGTAAATGGACAGGATTCCCCTTTGCATGATGGATTTGTAGTTGATGGAAAAGGACTCACTTGTCTCATTAACAAGTGCACCACACTAGCAGTGTCCTTGTCTAATTCTTCAGCATAAATATTAATACCTCAGTAGTTGGAGGAATAAAACTTCTATAATCAAAATAAACTACAATTATTTTATGGTCACACAAAGAAGCTCAGAGGAAAATAAATCCTATCACTATTGAAGGCAAAGGTTTCTTTGGGACTCTTTGTATCATCAGACACTGGAACAAATGGAAATCAGTAGCAATAGAGGCCTAGGCAAGAGTCATTACAGGAAGTTACTAAAAAGGAACTAGTACCTAATAAATCACCCTACTTGAGTCTGCAAAACGTGAATTACCCTGATTCTGGGAAGAGCCTGGGAGACAATTCTAGAGTTGTGGATACATGAAGAAAACAACAAACAAGCAAAGCAGCCAATTCAGAGGCTTGTACCCTGCTTTGTACTTCTTAATTATAATCTATGCTTTTAATACTTTTTCCTGCAGTAAAGGTAACCTAAGAAATAAGAGCCAGACAAATGAGGACTCAATCAGTTGCCATCTAGGTAGGCCCATTGAAAAAACTATTTAAACTCTAAAAATTATTGAGAATGTGAACAATTTTTTCTTTCTGCCTGTCCTTTACAACCCATTTTTGCATAGTTCTTCAATTCTTTTTTTTTCTTAGTAATACCTACTGCAGCCCCAATTTAAAACTGTGTTTTTATAATCACTGACAAGACTAAGCAAAACCATCATTGGGACTCCCTAAATTTAAATCAAGATTAGTTTTTTGAGCCCAAGTATATTGCCTGAGACTATGAATGCCATCTCGCCATCATTTCTTATCAAGTCTGAGCCTGATAGAGGACTATGGATTTGCAAAGATGGATTTCATTGTATGAGAACCACAATCAATTCAGATAAATTTTCTATTGAAAAAACAAGTTTCCTATTTTTTTTTAATTTAGCTTCTCTTCGACATGGAACTCTGAAACTGGAATGAGAGGAATGGCCTCATCCCTTAGCACCCTGTTCTTGGATCTGCCATGGAGGGATCTGGAGTGCCCAGACATGTGCATGTTAATCTGTATGGAGCTTTTCTTGAGTTTCCACTACACTCTGTATAAACATCTACCCCTACTGAATGTGTTCTGTCACTCAGCTTTGCTTCTGACACCTCCATTTCCTCCTCCCCTTTGTCCTTCTATGTGTGTTTACCTAAACTATATGCCATAAACTTCATGATACTCATGTTATTTTGTTTTCATTTGGGGGTAAAGATTCAGTTTCAGTCTTTGGAACTGGGTTTCCAATTAAGTATATGATATTAACAGCACAAGTATTAACAGCACGAGTGACGGATTAACTGTAGAATAGGAATTAGTATAGGGAGTGCAAGAATCTTGATTTGTATTTTACTTTGTTTTTTGGATGAAATTTTTATCTATTATATATTAAACATTTTTGCTGCTGCACTGCAAAGCCATAGCAGATTTGCGACACTGTAGAGGACTGAATTATGCTCCACTTTCAGAGATGTCCTTAGGTTAAATTAAAAGCCCTACCCAAAACTGAAGTGGGGAGGAGGAAGAGGCTTTGCCTCCACCATCCCCACCTCACCTTCCCCTTAAACCTTCTGCCTTTTGAAAGAAGATCATTTTCACTGTCCCTGGGCCAGTAGAGACCTCTGAAGCCTTCTTCATCGCCTGGCTTATTTTTTTTTTAATCCTGTGGTTTTTCTAATGAACTTTTGGGAATTTTATAATGTCATAACTTTCCAAGCTCCACCACTTCCTAAATTTTAAGAACTTTAATGAAAATTTACATTGAAAGTGCTGTTTGTAGATTTAACACTCAGTGAAAGCCCAGCCATCATGACAAATCCTTGAATGTTCAGAAAATGATGCTGGTCCCCAAAACTTCAGCATCTCCTGCTGTTTTTTATTTATTTATTTATTTCAAAGTATTAAGAGGATATTAATGTTTTGGGTTATATGGTTTGCTTTTGTAATGCTGGGGTCAATAGCTATAAGTGTGCCCATTATCCAAGTAGTATTCATTGCAACAGTTTGGATGGCACTGGAGACCATTATCCTGAGTGAAGTATCTCTTGCTTTTTGATGCTTGGCTCCCTCTGCTGATCTCAGAGTCTCCTGGCTTTTCCTCCTGCATCCTCTCCTCACCCTTTTGCTGTCCTAGGTAGTGATCTGGTGAGAGAAAGTGTTGCTGTCCATCTTCTCTCTACCACCAGGACCACATAGGAGTTTCAAGTTTAATTATTGCAATAAAAATGCTTTATGCTGGCCTTTCTCAAAAAAAAAAAAAAAGTTAGGCCGGGCTCAGTAGCTCACGCCTGTAACCCTAGCACTCTGGGAGACCGAGGCAGGTGGATCATTTGAGCTCAGGGGTTTGAGACCAGCCTGAGCAAGAGCGAGACCCCGTCTCTACTAAAAATACAAAGAAATTAGCTGGACAACTAAAAATACAAAGAAAAAATTAGCCAGGCATGGTGGTGCAGGCCTGTAGTCCCAGCTACTCAGGAGGCTGAGGCAGAAGGATTGCTTGAGCCCAGGAGTTTGAGGTTACTGTAAGCTAGGCTGATGCCACAGCACTCTAGCCTGGGGAACAGAGTGGGACTCTGTCTCAAAAAAAATAAAAAATGAGCTTCTCTTGATAGCCACTTATAACTCTGTCATTCAACAGAATAATTAAGTAATTTTAAATTCAAGATATGTTACTCACAGAGCTTGATTCTTTTTCTTTTCTTTTTGTAACAGAGTGACACTGGGTCACCAATGTGGGATTTTTGTTTTGTTTTATTTTGGTTTGGTTTGGTTTGGGGTTTTTTGCCCTTCACTAACTTTTATTTTGTGCAGACTTAGGTGCAGACCACTATGGTAGGTGTTGTGAGGTATAATGATTAAAGAAATATGGACCCTGAGTTCAAGAAAATCACAATCTATCAGAAGAAAGTGATGTGAAACAATCTGTAAGTGAAGAATTAAGATAAATGCATTATAAGGGTGTGAACAGAGTACTACAGAAGCCCGAGGGAAGTAGCAGTTTATTGTAATGGAGGAGAGAGTGACAATGGTGGCATTTGAAGATTTGAAGATTCAATAAAAATTAAAATAATAAGAGGAGGAGAAGGAAGAAGAGGAGGAGGAGGAAGCAAAGAAAAAGCACAAATAGTGAACTAGAAAGACGTGGCTGTACTACATATTGTATGAAGAGACAAGATAGAGGTGAGACCAGACAGATTCCAGCACATGGTGAATGTCAAATTTGAAACTAGTGAGCCTGAATTTTTTTCACACACCATTGGAAGACTTTGGAGGTTTATGAAGTAGAGAGTGATAAGACTTCCCTTTTTAAGTTTTAGGAAGAAAACTCTTATGACTAAAGACCAGATGTCTACATTTTGAGGAGAGAGAGGGGGCTAAGTATAATTATTACTAAATTAAGACAATGATAATGTAAATGGAAAATTAATGGTTTTAGTAATTGTCAAGGAGATGAACTTTTCAGATAAAACTAAAATGTAAATTTAATTATTCTATGAATAGTCTTTTCTGAAGTATGTCGAGTCCAAATGAAGCAGAAATTTCCAAACTGTTGTTTACTGATTGTTTCCAGATGTTTTGGCTTCTATTTTATTTATCTACATATAACAAAGGAAAGTGCTAAAGAGGACAGCCAAGGAGAAACCAGCAGTTGCTGCCCTAACACATCTGTGGCACCATGGCACATATTAAAAATGGCAAGTGGCAGCTATCTGTTTAACTTGATCAAAATAGATCAAGCAAGCAAGAAATAGAGAAAACAAACCAAAAGTTATCTAAGATATCCAGTTGAAAATCAACATTGGTTTTGTTAGACAGATCACAGAGTAAAGTGAGAACTTGCCAATGTTTATAAGCATTCATTGATAGTTAAACCATGAATTCTTTGTCTGGGAAATAATCCTCAACCTGTTAGAAACAAAGAATTCTAAACAAACCTTTCTAAAACAAATACTGAAATAGACTGAAACCAATTCTTACATAAAAGACAACACTACCCACAAACATATATATCCACTTACTCCAAAAAAAGAAAACCATTTTGCAGTATATCCAAGACACGTCCACTGAAGTCTTTACTAAAACTAAATTTTTGGCTTCTTTATTTTTTAAACTGAAAAAAATTAATTCTCTTTGGTTTGTGCATTTTCATGTAGGTATGTATGCATGTGTGTGTGTGTGCTCATGTCTATGTATGTATTCATTCTATGAATATTCTTTCTGTACTTTTAATTTCCTTTTATTCTGCTTAAATAAATTGTATGGCTTTTGCAGGCCATTCACATGTAAAATATGAAACACAAGTATCTATCTTTCTATAAATGAGATGGATTTGATACACAAAAGACAATTTTTTTATTTCATTTCAGCTTCAAAGGTAGCCTTTCTCTCTTGAAGGAATTTCAAAATATGAATGTTATGTTAATTTGTATAATCTCTGATTTAACAAGTCTCTTGATTAAATACTTTCACAGTCAAAGACAAACAACAAGGTGTGATTATGTACTCTGAATACATTTTCCCATAACAGTGTATATTTGTGATTTTTTAGCAAGTTGTTTCTATTGATGGGAGAATAAAAGCCATTAACAGATTAAATATAAAGTGCTTTCATTTTAGCCAAATTCCTTTATTTTTCTTGTGCTTTTCTTTGAGTATTAATGCAAAGGGTCATAAATGGGTGAAATGATAGCAGAAACGTAAGAAAGAGCAGGATGGTGGCATGCCTTCAGCTGTATAATAGGGAGAAGCTTTAAAAAGATGTGGAAACCAAAGACACAGAAGAGAAAGGTCCTTTTCTGGTCAAAAAGATGATGATTATGATAATGCCATGTTCTGGCATCATTTTCTCAATCTAACATTTTTCTATGTAAATGCCAACAGATTAGAAGAGTTTCAAGAAACTCAACTGGGGGACGTGATCTATGAAGTGAATAGCCATGGATGCCTCGAATGGCATCTCTAGCACATTCAACTTGAATAAAAGAATGAATGAAGAAAATCCTTTTCATCATCAAATTTTTGGAGAATTAGTTGACTACCTTTCCATGAAGTATGCGTTCCTTGTTAACAACAATTCTCACTAGATTTTTTTAACCACTCACTATATTTGTGATAATATAATTTATTTTCTCAAAGCTCTTTCAGGGAAAAGAATATCACTTTATCAGCTAGCTGGCTTCCCACCAGTTTTTCTGAAAGTTTCCTTTTAATGGTCACATCTGGCAATAAAATAACTTCCCATTCCCAGGTATTGATATTATGCATAATTACTCACAGATGGCCAGGGAGCCACCCTAGCCCAGACAGCGAAGACACATCCTCAAGGTCAGCTTGTCCATCTGCATCAGACTCCTGGAAGATAATTCAAGAAATCTATGTTGCAGAATCACTGCCCAAATCCACCTTTAGCTCGTCATAAAACTGCCGTTCAGACCAAAAATTTGAATACATTAAAAGCTTACCTCTCATCCAACACAATTAAATTGAATTGATTATATCCTCAATGCTTCACATTGGAGAATAGAAGTTCAATTTATTGGGAAAAAATAAGCTATTTATCTATTTATGCTCCAAAGTGCAACAATCAGAGCTTTGAAGATAAATTTAGGTTACACTCTTAACAGAGGATTAAATGTTCTTGATTCACATTATTGAGAAAAATATAGAGAAAATGCAAATATATCTGCTTTCCCACATCCTTGAAAACAGGTCCTGAACATTCAGTCATAAACCTCTTGGGTAACTCAGCCCCAAATTTGGAAGACCTTGAATTCTATTGTTGTAGTTTGATCTACCCAGGACCAGGAAAATTCCTGGAAACTTCTGTTTATGGAATTGAATTTGTCTTGCTTCCAGTTCTTTCTAACATCCCAAGCTCTTTTGATGTGGTCACATTAAAGACTGAAGAAGAAACAATGAAAACCTTAGGGAAGCAAATATAATAGTAGACCCTTTCTTCTCCAAATAAGTCCATTCATCCATTCACCATTGTCCATTCTTTTAATGAGCCCCATATACTGAGCATTTATCCTCCAAAGCTTGTTTATATTTGAGAACCACTTTGTTACTATCCACTAGTCTTTTTTTAACAAAAATCTTATTAGCAATATAATCCCATCTCTAAGACATATTTTAAAGGTTTTGTTAAAACATTTGTTTGTAGCCTGTTCATGGGCAATGACTCTTAAAGATTAACAATCACAGTTAGGAACTATGATGAGTCAGTAAATCAGACCTCTCTGCTCAGAAGCAACCATAAGGATCAGTTTGGAGGAGGCAAGTTAAATGATATCCTTCCCCTAGCTGCTGCTTTACTTACTGATCTTGTTTGAATATTTGCCTACAACATTTTCCCCAGACACTTCTGAAAGGATTTTAAATAGCAACTCTTTTCTGTGAGCCATCTGGCAGCTTCCTGGAAAGCAGCAGCGCAAGATGTCCCCACTCGCAGAGATTAATTGGATTCCCAGGAGAACTTTTCAAAACTGATCATTTACAACAAGATGCTCACTGTGGGCTAAACTCGCTTTTAGGTAGCACTCACTGAACTGATAGGCATACGGGCAATCAACACTTCAACAACCGCAGGCTCAATTCTGAAGCATAGAGAAGTGGTAAGAGAAAAGGCTACATTAACACTGAAATCTTATGCAAAAGGGTAGAGGCAAAAGAATGTACCTCAAAGAAGATGAACAACCAGATATAATGCGCTGTTCAGTCAAGAAGCATCTATGGAGCACCTATTATGTGACAGACACGGTTAGGCACTAGGAATATGCAGATAACAAGATACAGTCCTCGCATGTCTTAGAAAGGAGAGAGACAAAGGAGCAAATGTGATATAGTTTAGTCTGAAGGTTATTGAAATAATAAAAGAACTAAAGCATAAAAGAAAGATGAAGGCTTAATCCCAGTGAGAAGTAAACGGACCAGAAAAGAGAATATAAACAGTCATCATTTCTTGAAGACTAATTGGATGTGGGAGGTGTGGAGAGAAAAGCATTCAGGTCTGGGAGGCTGAATAGGGAATGTAGGAGGAATTCAGATGAAGGGAAGTCTGGAAAAGAGATATCGAAGGGGGTGTCAGTGTGTAGGATGGATTAAAGTCATGGAAAATGATAATCGTCTATTATCCTGTAAGAAAAGACAAAAACCAAGATCATATTCTGAAAAACACCAAGTTTTAGTGGACAATAGAACAAGAGAATTTAGTGAAGGAGACTGACAAATGCCAGTTGGTGAGCAAGCAAACTAAAACAGAGTGGCTTCTGAAATGCCAAGGAAAGTTTCAAAACAAGGAGCAGTCCTATCAAACATCTCAGAAAAGTTAAGATGGGAACTGAAAAAGTATTCCTGGGATTTGAAAATTAGGAAAATGTTATTAAACTTGGCCAGAGCAGTCAACAGAGCCCTGAAAACAGTACTGCATGCTGGGCATATTGGTGTTTCAGAAGCCATTCAATCTATCATCCAACAGACCCTTAACTGAAGAACTTAACAAATCACACTGGCTGAGAAACTAGAGTATGTGTTCAATGATTATTCTCAACTTTTACATAAAACAAAATCCAGGCTTGCTATAAGAGATGGAGTTTTTAGGGTGGATGCCATGGCTCATGCCTATAATCCTAGAATTTTCAGAGACCGAGGTGAGAGGATTGCTTGAGGTTAGGCGTTCAAGATCAGCCTGAAAAAGAGTGAGCCCTAATCTCTACAACAAATAGAAAAATTAGCCAGACATGGTGTCGTGCACTGGTAGGTCCAACTACTTGGGAGGCTGAGGTAGGAGGATCACTCAAGCCCAGGAGTTTGAGGTTGCAGTGAGTTAAGAGGATACCACTGCACTCTATCCCAGGGCAACAAACCAAGTCCCTGTTTCAAAAAAAGAGAGAAAGAAATGGAGTCTTTGTCAACTTGCTTAAAATATTCTGAATCAAATAAGTTTGGATACCAGCAGTGTAGTGGGTGTGTAGGGTTGCCAGGCATTAACCCTTTGTTTGCTGTGTCACGGAGAAGTCCAGGTATCTCTGAGGCACCTTAAAGAGCAAATAATGCATATTGTACCCAGCTACATTGTCCAATATAGCATGGGCTTTTCTGTCAACTCTTCACCTCATAATCATCTACTCTTCTCTCCTAACACCTCCTCACTATTCACCAATGCCCATACCAGTGCTGATACCACTGAAGGTTTAGATAATTCATTATAGAACAGAAACTAATATCTTCTAAAGGGAAGTAATTACATTTTAATTTCCTGAAAATTCTGAATATGATTACACTGAATGTATTTGTTAGAACATTGAATCATTTTTTAAATTTAAACTACCATTTTAAAGTAATGTCCAAACTGTCCTAAGTATGGAAATGTAGGAAAATAATTTTCTGTCTCTCTTGATAAGACCTGTTCTCTCTAAATTACACATGTAAGTGCCAATTGATTCAGTCTGTTAACTTTTGAAAAGTAATAGAGGAAAATGAGGTAATTTCCTAGGAGCTAGTTAAACTTGTATTCTTTATAATAAAAGATGTTTTTCTTACTTTTAATAAGTGTTATAGTCTATGACTTTCTGCTCATTTCTCTTTTTCATTCACCTTATCTTTATTTGGTAAATGAGAATTTTTCTCAACTCACCATCAAAATCCATAATTTTCATCAAAAGTCAGAGTATAGAATTTCCAAATCTTTCCTGAATCCCAAATGGCTCACTAAGTTAGAAAAGAGTTCCTTAAACTATGTCTTCACACTATCAAATTATGTCCTCACAATAGACATTGAGAAATACTGAGGAAATAAGATAAAAAACTTAGTGACTCACCAGCAAATTGGTATTAACGGATCAACACCTAAGTGGACACATAGGAATAACATTTGTCGGGTGTTGGGTGGGGGGGGGAGGAGGGGATGGGTATATATAAACATAATGAGTAAGATGTGCAACGTATGGGGTGTGGTTATGCTTTAGGCTCTGCCTCGAGGGGGGAGGGGGGCATGGGGAATATACATAACCGTAATATTTGTACCCCCATAATATGCTGAAATAAAAAAAAAAAAAAAAAAACTAGTGAACAGAGTAAGCTTAATTGGGAAGCCTCAGAGATGTATTCATTTGCCACTTGAGCCAGGGATTGGCTGTTGTTCTATTTTTATTTCATAACCTGGCTTTGATTACGTCTAAAAGTACAGTCATAAAGATTCAAGAGATTTGGAATATCTGATACCCAGGACTAGAAGCTGAGTGCAATAATATTTTGTAGCTTTTTGTTCTCATCTCAGTGGCCACTTGTAGTAAATTATGTATTAAATACCTTCCCCCTGTTTTAAAAAATTTTCCTATTTCCTTATTTCCTTTTAGTGAGTGTGATTACATCCTTACCATAGAAGGAGACTATGTTTTTGTCTTTACAGGAAAAAGAAACAGCAAGCTGAAGAGACTTGAGGGGAGAAAAAATATCCATGGAATAGAGTAGTGTCGGCCAGAGAAGACAAGGAAATCAAGCTAAGTGTCCTAATCTTGCAAGAAAAGAGAAGTAACACATTGAACCACTATGGGCCAAGAAAGGACTTTCAAGTTTGCATGGAAAGATCCATATGCATTTCTCATCTATTCAGAGAATGTACTGAAATCTCATGTTTATAATCAAAGGCTTGGTGCTAAATAAACCTGCCTATGCTGTACTGCGCTCACCTTGTATTTATTTCCAGCAAGTTTAGACAAAAATAGCATCATAGACTCCTACTTGCTCACTAACTTCCACTGAGAAAATCTTGATTTTGGTTTTACAATCTTCTTTCTTTTCATTCCTCTGCCTCCCAACATTGGATGCCTATTCCTACCAAGTATCTGATGGCAACAGATGAGCATCTGAATTTCTTTTGATACTTTTGCAAGCTGGCTCTGCACAGAGACACTGAACAAATGCTTTTGAAGATAATGTTATTGAAGGGGGGAAGTAGTATGATATCAGGATATATTAACAGTAGTGCCACTTGCCAAGAGTCAGGGAGCAACCATCCACTTATTTTTGGCAATGGTTTAATCTTTATAAAATACTGTGCCCAGTGTTTGTCTTTGCAATTTAAATGAATGTGAGGAAATTTGAGAGGGGCTAGAGAAGGGCAAAAAAGCAAAATATAATAAGAAAAATAGAAAACTGTTATTTGGAGAAAAGATTAAAGGCACTGGGATCATTTAGTCTGGAAAAGAAAAGCTTAAGGGGAAATTTAATGACAAGTGTTATAGTGAACAAAAAATAAACCAAATCATTCTTCATCTTGACCAAGGAAATAATGAAGGGAAATGTGCTAAAATGAGAAAAATAGGGAGAGAGCTTGATTAGGCATAAGAAAGAAACACTTGGCCTCAACATTGAAACTTTGGTATATATTGCCAAAAAAAAGTTGTGAAATTTCTTGGAAACATCAATAACAATCTGTACTAATTGGTGAAGATTTCTCTGCAAGAAAAAGTTTAAATCAATAACTTTTTGAAGTCCTTGTTCTGAGGCATATTTATAAAAAATTAGCTACCTAAAAGATAAGGTCAAACAGAAATTTCCAAGCCCAAAACAGTTTGTTCATAAATAATATTTAGGTCTCTGACATCTCAATTTAGAAGCCAGAAGTTTACAGTAAAAGGTTTTTTATTATTATCATTTTTACCATGTGGCTCTGTCTCTGTTTCTTACACCAGCATCTCATTTTAATAGGTTGGACCCTTTAGGGTTCTAAGATTATTAAAAAGAAGACAAAGACATTCTGGCTTACAGAATATAAGACATACAAATGAACTCCCTGAACAAGGCTTATATATATAATTTAAAAAGATAAAAAATAAACCTTCTTCCAGGCTACAATTCATGGTCCCATCCCAGATGAATTTTCTTCACAACATTGTAACATCCTACCCCATATGGTTTCCTAATGCCTGATGAACAAAACATGAAGCATAGACAGACCTGAAGATGGGAAGGTAGCAAGAACAAGAACAGAAAGTATGAAAGAAGAAGAGTAAGGCATTTAAACTTTATCTTGATGGGTGGGAGCATTGAAAGCTTTTAAGTAGAAAAGGGACATAATCCAATGTTTATTCCATCAAAATCATTCTGAAACTGTGGAGAATAGAGTTGATGAGGTGAAACTGGATGTGATACATGATTATGGCTTAAACATGGTAGTGGAAGTCAAGATGGAGTACTCTGAGTGGATTCCAGAAATATCCCAGGGGCACAGTTGATAAGGCATAGTGGTTCATTGGATGGAAGATACAATTAGTGAATGAGAAAGAAAAATCCAGGAAAATTTCCAAGTGTCTATATGATTTCCATAGAAAACTTGTGCCCCCACTCACCTACCCAAAATACATATGTTGAAACCTAATCCCCATTGTGATGGTATTTGGGAGTGAGACTCTTGGGAGGTGATTAGGTCATAAGAGCAGAACCCTCATGAATGGGATTAACACCTTCATAAAGGAAACTCCAGAGAGCATCCTGGCCCCTCTACCATGTGAGGACTCAGGGAGAAGACAGCTGTCTATGAACCAGGAAGCAGGCCCTCACCAGACGCTGAATCTGCCAGCATGTTGATCTTGGACTTCCCAGCCTCCAGAACTGTAAGAAATAAATTTATGTTGTTTATAAGCCACCAAATCTTTGGTATTTTTGTTATACAAGTACAAACAGACTACGAAACTGATACAAAGAAAGACTAGGAGGCCGGGCCTGGTGGCTCATGACTGTAATCCTAGCACTCTGGGAGGCCAACACAGGAGGACTGCTTGAGGTCAGGAACTCGAAACCAGCCTGAGCAAGAATGAGACCCCATCTCTACAAAAAATAGAAAAATTATCTGGGCATGGTGGTGCATGCTTATAGTCCTAGCTACTCAGAAGGCTATAACCTCAGCCCAGGAGTCTGAGGTTACAGTGAACTATGATGATACCACCACACTCTACCTGGGGTGACAGAGAGAAATGCTGCCTCCAAAAAGAAAGAAAGAAAGAAAGAAAGAAAGAAAGAAAGAAAGAAAGAAAGAAAGAAAGAAAGAAAGAAAGAAAGAAGAGAAGAGAAGAGAAGAGAAGAGAAGAGAAGAGAAGAGAAGAGAAGAAAAGAAGAAAGACTGGGAGGATGTAGATGCTTCTTTTTTTGACTCAGTTACTCCTTGCCCACAAGCCCCAAGAGTACAGATGAAAAGACTCCTAGAAGTTGTATGAACTCCTTGATATCTTTTTCTTCCTTGAATCAAAGCCATTCATTCAGTCAAACAAATAGTTGTATTGCCTTTAATATATTTCTGAAGTTCTTTCTGAGATATCCCTGTTTAATCCTCAAAACAGCCCCATAAATTATTTGACAAAGAAAGAAGCCTAACCATAAAACTAGTATGTGAGCATACAAGCCCTGGAATCTAATTCCCCTGACTTGCTTCACAGCACTTCAGGTTTTTATAACATTTTATTCCCAAAACTCAAACAATTCTCTCCCCTAAAGCACATCATTTCCAAGGGCAAATCAAAACTCCAACTACTCTGAATCTTATGTGCAATATCAAATCCAGTCATGATATGATTTTCAGGTTTATTTGGCAACTCTGATAAGCTGCTCTGATGGTTTCTGCATTAGCACTCCCCTGGTGACTGTCTAAAGAGTCATCATGCAGAGTTTTAATTGAATCCGCCTAACACACTCTTGGAGATGAAAGGTAAGTGCTTCCAAGAGGAAAGAAAAGTAATAAAACAGAAGAGCTTAAAGTCAGGTTGTAAGATTGCAATAGAAAGAAGTAGAACAATCATATAGTATTTACATCTATGACAATAATAGTACAAGCTCTACCAAAGAAACACTTAATTTAGAGTTTTTCTCAGGCAAAATTTTTCAGGAGATCAAAAGCAGCCATTTAATCGTTCACTAAATGCCAGCTACTACCCTAAAATGATTCTCCAGGATATTGTTTAATCCCATGACTACAGGCGGGTAAGGTTGTTTAAGGGGAAAAAAGAAATTATGATTGTTTTTAAACTGAGTGAATTTGATTCAATTAGTCAAGTTGATGGACTAAAAATTTCTTAGAAAAGAACTGCTCTTTTGTTTAAGAGACTTTAATGGACATGTTTTGTTATGAAAGATATTGTCAAGTGGGCAAAGAAAAAATTGGAAGAGTTTAAATAAAGAAATGTTAAAACTTTCAGCATAATAAATTAACCAAAAAAGTTCCATTTTCCCATGGCAGACAAAGAGGACTGGGATATTCTTACATCTTTGAATATTTTTTCTGTCCCACTTACTCTCTTCCTTTTTTTACATTCACCAATAACATGTCATATATCCTTTGTCTTTCTTAGTAAAATATATCCTATCATCATTTTTATATCATTGTTCTTTTCCATCTCTAAGATAATATGTTCACCATGAAAATTTCAGTCATGCATAGTCATTTTTAGTTGCTCCTAAATGTGGCTTTCATCTCCATAATATTCTTTTATGTTTGAGGAGATATTATTTACAGACAATAAAATGTACCAACCTTCTATGTAAAGTTTGATATTTTATCAATTATATTCAGCCATGTAACTATCATCCCATTGAAGACATAGAATAATTTCATCTCCCATAATTCCCTTGTGCCACATGTTAGGATACTATGGGACAATTTCTTACAATTTTTGAATCCCTTTTGTCTAATTCAGAAGATCTAGTATGCCTCAAAATCTAGAGGTTTTGACAAAAAGTCTAATAGTCATATCTAATCTTTATTTTGAGACCATTCCTTACCCTGGGAAGTTTTTCCGATCTAGAGAGGCTGGGGATTAATTTTATTTTCAAATCAAGCAAGTTCTGAGCCTTGTTATTTCCTCTAAATTCTGCTTTAAAACTAGACAATCCCCTCTTTATTTCCTCTCTCTCTTTCCACACTTTATTGTGTACAGCTAAATGAAGCCAAATGTTTCACAATTTTGCCTGATAATCTTCTTGGCCAGAGCCATAAATTCATATGCTTTGTTTTCTATTTTATAATTTACATGAGGAAAGAGTTTGGGCAATATTTCAACTAATATGTAAGACAAGTCGCCATTTTTCAAACCTCCAACAATCTATTCACTATTTTAGCCACCAATTTTAACTGACCACTATCAAAACCAATGCCACATATTTTAGGTTTTGTTATGGCAGTGCCCCACTTCTAGGTACCGATTTCTGTTTCAGTTATCTAGTGCCACATGTTAAACAATTCTACCACTAATCCTAAAAACTACAACCATTTTATTTGTGCATAATACTGGGAACCAACAATTTGGGTTGAGCTCAGATCAATGGTTCTTTTCCTGGTCTTCCCTGAGACCATAATGTGGCTGGACTGACTGGAGCTGGGTGCCTAAAGAAACTACACTGCTGTGATTCACATGTTTGGTGGTTGGTTCCAGCTATCCACTGTTTCTTTGTCTCCATCTCATCATGATCAAGAGAGTCAGCTTAGGCCTTTTCACATGACAATCTCAGGGTGCAAAAAAGAGAAATTCTTGACCTAGGATCAGAAATCTCACAATATCACTTCAGTCACACTCCATTAGGTAAGGAAAGAAAAGCCAGAGAGGGTTGACTTTGTGTTCCGGGCTCTTCCAGTTTCAAGTCTGGCTTGCTATCCCTCTTGTTCATCAAAAATTGATTGGTTTCTCTCCAACTCACAAAAGAGTTGCTCCTCTCGCTACCCTAAATCTCTGCAATTGACCCAAACTATGGAAGCACCCTCCAGCTCTACTCTATACAGGAACGTAAGAAGGGATCACTCTTCTGAAATCTTTAGACTTCTTTAGACTCCTGTACCCTTCTTTGTATCCACAGCTCTTACATGACTTTTAAAAAGTGTGTGTGTGTGCATGTGTGTTTGTATCTGGGATTTCTTATTGTTATGATAGGACTATTTATTGGCTTTTCACCTCTTTCTGCATTCCAACCAGAGGCAGGAACTTCATTTCTGCAATATTTCTATTTTTTTCTCTTCCATTTTATTATCAAGCTCCACTAGTTTGGTCTTCATCACCATCTATTTTTTACAATTTCTTCTTTGAACTATTATATGCCTTCTTCGAGTTTTTAAGAACTCATTTTTGTAATTTTTTTAAATACAGAAAACTATTTTTTAAACTAATCTGCTTTTCCTTAGGTTTTTCTTCTCATAATGTATGTTATTTACCCCCTTTTTAGAAATGTATCTCAAACTGGTCCATTTCTTCTCATAGTTTATCTTTGAATAAGTTCAACACTTTGTTTAAGAATATTGTGGGAAAAGACAGAGAGAGTGACATGAAGCCCTTCAGAATCTTGATTAGGGTATATTGTCTTAATCACTCTTTTACAAAATCTGGAAAAATCTGTTTTCTTGTTTTGCTTTATTCTGGTCTGCAGACATGTCTCTGCAGTTTTTTCTGTTTAAGAAATTTTGGATGTACCTCATTCCACAAGCTCTCTAGATTGTTATCTGGAAATATTCCATCTTTACTTTCCTTCTCCATCCTGCATTTTCTCTTAACTAGGAACTAGATTTCAGATATAAGAAACAATTTTCCATCAGATTTCCCCTTTTACTTTAGATTTTTGTTATATTCTCTGGTTGCCCATCCATCTCTCTGGCTCACATCACTTTAATCAAATAATAGCTGAATAGCCTTTGTAAGAGTAGAAGACTAGGAGGCAGGGCTGAGACCAGATGCAGGAGCTTGAAGATTGGGTGTAGGTGTTAAAGTAAACAACTCTCAAGCAGAAACTAGCTAGAGGGGCTGATAACTGCAGGCAAGAACCAGCTCCAACTGGCTTGTCAGCTACCTCTGTGACTTTACATGAACTTTGTCTAATTATAATACCATTTATAATGTGGTTTTGCAATTTCTCCACCCTTGAAATCACTATGACAGTTCTGAGAAAACCATATAAAATATGAAAATGGGAGGAAACACAATTCTAGGAATTACTACCCAAATTCTTAGTAGAAGCCAATCCCTTAGCCTTAAATATTCCTCTCCTCAATTAGTAAGACTTCAAAAGGCCAAAAACCACTTCCTCTTGGGGCTAGCTGCTCTTTTTTGAGCCTGCCTGCTTTCCTCCCTAAGAGGGTACTTTTGCTTTCAATAAAAAGCTGTCACTTGCTTGACTTATGTGTTACATCCTGAAATTCTTTTCCCCATGATCACCAAGAACTTGGAAAAACCTCCACTCAGAGGCAAGTAACACTTTCAAGACTGTAACATTTACTACTACAATTTCCTGCTAAATATCAGAGGAGACAGGTCAGCACTAAGCATGATCTGTCTCATTCCAGTTTATATTCCATATATTTGTCTGGTTTGTGACAAATTCAGGATTTGTGAATGCAGCCACTTCCTTTTTTTTTTTTTAAATAAAGAGAAACTTCACCCCTTCACCACCTCCCCACTCCCCTCCACACACACACACACACACACATACACACATACACACATTTTTTGGTTGGATATATTTCTTTGGCAGTTTTGGAGTAAATGAAGTGGAGACAAAATGTCTCTTTCCCACAATCTTTAACTAGAAGTTCTTTCTTCAAATACACATTTAATATGTAATTTGAAACTGAGAAACCAAGGATGTGACACAATTAGGGTGTACATCTAGAATATACATGCTTTTATACTTCTCATCCAGACAATTTAATCTGAAAAACTTCTTCAGGCTGATACACTGACCAACATTATTCTGCAGCTAAATTACAACTGAGAACTAGGAATCAATTTCCTTCCACAAATGATTCACAAGAAGAAATGAAGAATAGGTAGTTATTGAGCAGCTTCATGTCACCAGCGTGTCACTATCGCAACGATTGTTAACTCTGCACTCAGGGGTTCATAAAACCAGTGAAATCAAAGGAATTTAGCTGAAAATAGTCAAATATTTACATAGGCATTCTAAGTCTATATCCAAATTTCACATTCCATGGAGTTATATGTATCTCATGAAGCATTTTTTTAAATCACACAATAAAAATCCAATCTATGAATGATTTCTCCTACATCCAGTAATGCATTCGAAAACTGAGAAATACTTTCAACAGCATTTACTAAATACATACTAAGCATCTCCCACTTGAGGGACTGGGGGCACCAAAAGGACAGCAATAGATCTTAAATCCATATTTCCAATTTAGCATTAATTAGACTCCCATGTTATGCCTCCAATTTAGCAAGTAAAAGGGAACTCCAAAAGTTTCCAGTCGGCAACTAAGCAGTTATAACTAAATATTTTTAGGTGTTCTCATTTGATAAAAACAGAAATTTCTGAAACAGTCTAAAAATCCTTTTTCATATTCAGCCTGTCCAGTAGAGGGCAACTAATTAACTCTCAATTAGCCCACCTCATATAAATAAGCTTGAAAATAAATCATTGAATCTTTATTTCTAAGAAGTTTGCCTATATGCCTACCACTTTCATCCCCACTAGTCACTGCCAGATGATGTAGGAAAAGAAAAAAGAAATATGTTTATATTTCTCAGCAAAAATGCAATCAGCAGAGGGAGGAAAGCTACCAACAGTCTATACAATGATTATATAAACACTGATCTCTAGACTTCTGTTTTTTTCCTAAACTTGGAAAGGAACAGCATTCTTGTAATTCAAAAGAGAACTATAGAAACAACATAACCCTTAAGAACATGCTATTCTGCATTAAACAATTACATTCATTTGGGAATAATTTCCACACCAGAACAAACAAATATACATATTAAAGAAAAACTCCACAGTTCTCACATCAGAAATTTATGGTCCCAACTGGATGATTCATTCATTGGTCTAAGGAAGTTTGCTTTTAAAATACTCACTTTGAAAAAACACCCTGAAAATTGATTTTTAACTAAGTTCCTCTCTATTTCTCTCTCTCATATCAAATCATATGAGGTCCTTCCACACAAGTTACAACTACAGCTTAAAAGAGAAAAAGATAATTTTGAACAACTTCATTTTCATCTCATTGTGCAAACTGCTCATAAACAGGGAAAAATAAAAATATGTTCTTCACTTATGTGGTCATTGCCCAATTTTTTAGATATTCACAAACAGTAACTGCACTAGAGAAATGTCCTGCTTCTGAATGCCTTTAGTGTTCATCATCATTGCTGTTTATGTGTTCATATCTAGCTAAAGACATTTCATGGCAGAATTTCCAGGATCCAGTACTTTTAAAGGTACCTGAAATGTCCATTTTTTTCTTTCCAATTCTTCCTTACTAGAGAGGGTCTTTGCTTTACTCGATTTAACTTTTGCTGAAAGCTCTCAGCAATGGTCTATCCAAGCTGCTGTTGGTCCCTTTCTTTTGTGTCATTTGAATCATCTGTCCTTCATCCTCCACCTCCCTAGGAATAGCTTTCCAGAGAATTATGTGGTATACCAAGTCAGGTTCATGGTGAAAGGACCTCACCAAAAGGTTACTCTCAGTGGAGGAAGGAGGAGCTCCTCTCTATTGACCATCAAATTTATCATGGTACACCAATATCAGAATTTCTTTCCCTAGTTTTGTTTTCAGCAAACCCTATCCTGTTACAATTTGTGTCTGTTTCTAGCTTTGATGGTAAGGAATTGGGTGCACATCCTAATATTAGACCAACTCTTTCTCAAATTATAAGTAAATCCCTTTGTTTATATATTTGCCAGTGCAGAGGGGGAGCATTGTCCCTTTTTAGTTGAAACAAAAGAGACTCAGAACACTTACTGTAAAAGGAACATAATGCACACCAATAGTCCCAGCTTGTGGTGGCCTCAGACTGCCTAACATTTCTTACAAGTGTGGCATAGTCATCAATAAGTCTGACTTACTTATCTCAGAATGCAACCAAGAAAATAGAGTTTAGTGGCTAATGTTACTGATGGTGAGGAACATAGATTTCTATAGTTATATTGTCAGTGACACCCCACCCCCAAAACTTTAACAGTGTTTTTGTTTAAACGTAATGTATAGTTTTGGTTAGTTGGATACTAACACCAAATCACCCTTGAAAACTTTCTATTTGTCATATTAAACATGGCATGCAATTATTTTTGCAATTGGAAGGTTGGGCAGAGAGTAGAGAGGTCTGTGACTGACATAATGTTAGGTAACAAAAAGTATGGATCAGCTGTAACCTTTTTGCAACTTCAGTTGGAATGACAGAGTCAGTAAAGGCAAGCAATTAAGATTACTGAAGAAGAAAGTTCTCTATCTTTTTCTGTCTCTGTTTCTATGCATGAATGTATTTACACATATATACATATAGGTATATATGTAACATATATTTTTATATATATACACACATATATTTTCAATTATACAGGTAAATCATGACTACATATTAAAAGCATTAAAACAGTGCAGAAAAGATCAAAATTCCTCTTAGAGCAACACTTTTCCCTAGTGCCATCTCATCACTCCCTAGGGATAACTCCTATCCTTGAAGCCTCCATTCCCACCCCCTTGCAACCCTGACACTTTCATGTTATAATGAAGCTTAGTCTGACCTATAAGAAAAAGAGAGATCATGTGGAGGAGGACTGAGGAGTCTCAACAGCCAGTACCAACCGCTGCACATCTGACTGAGGACACATTAAATCTTTCAGCCACAGTGAAGCCTTCAGATTATTGCAACTTGAATCATCCCAGTTGAAACCAGGACAAGAATCTCCTAAATTACCAACCTGCAGTTAATGAAAAATAATAAATTATTGTTTTAAGCCATTAGGTTTCATAGTGGTTTTTTATTTAGCAATGGACAACTGAAACATATCTCTGGCCCATTTTTAATTAGGCTAATGATTTTTCTTCTCAGAAAGTTGTTTTAATTTTTTATTGAAAAAACTACTCCTTTTTAAAATTTACTTACTTTCTTTTGTTTTTGTTAACACATAATTGTACATATTTATGGAGTACGCCTGTATACGTTGTGTAAAAATAAAACCAAGGTATTTAGCTCATTGATCACCTCATACATTTATCAGTTCTTTGTGGCAGGAACATTCAAAATCCTCTCTTCTATTTGGATATATAGAACACTGTTAATGATAGTCACCCTACTATGCAATAGTGCACCGTTATTTATTCCTCCTATCAAACTATAACTTTGTACCCACTGACCAATCTTTCCCATCCTTCCATTCCCTACCCCTCCCCAGACTCAGGTAACCACAATTCTACTCTCTATTTTTATGATATCAACTTTTTTTCCTTCCACATATGAGTGAGATCATGTAGTATTTACTCCAAGCTCATCCATGTTGTGATGAGTGACAGAGTTTCATTCTTTTTGTGGCTAAATAGTATTCCACTGTGTTTATATATCACATTTTCTTTATCCATTCATATTTTGATGGACACTTGGGTTGATTCCATATCTTGGCCATTGTGAATAGTGCTGCAATAAACATTGGATTACATATATCCTTTGGACATACTGATTTCATTTCCTTTGAACATATACCCAGTACTGAAATTGCTGGGTGATATAGTAGTTTTATTTTTAATTTTCTGAGAAACCTCCTTGCTGTTTCATATAATGGCTGTACTAATTTAAATTCCCACCAACAGTATATAGGAATTCCCTTTTTTCCATATCCTTGTCAGCATTTATTTTTTGTCCTTTTGATAATAGCCAGGCTAACAGGTGTGGGGTGGTATGTAATTGTGGTTTTGTTTTACATTTCCTTGATGATTAATAGAGTTGATCAAATTTTAATATACCTCCTGGCAATTTGTATGTTTTATTTTGATAAATGTTCTGTTCAGGACTTTTGCCCATTTTTTAATCAGATTATTTGATTTTTTTGCTATTGAGTTATTTGAGTTTCATATTTTCCTGGATATTAAGCACTTGTCAAATGCATAATTTACAAATATTTTCTCCCAAACTGAGTTGTCTCTTCCCTCTGCTTTGCAGAAACTTTTAGGTTGATTTAATCCCATTTGTCTGTTTTTGATTTTATTGCCTATGCTTTTGCGATCTTATCCAAAAAATCCTTGCCTAGACCAATATCATTATTTCCTCTGAGTTTTCTTCTAGTAGTTTTAACATGTCAGACCTTTTATGTAAGTCTTTACTTATTTTGAGATGATTTTTGTATATGGTGAGAGATTGAAATCTAACTTCATTCTTCTGCATGTGCATGTCCAGTTTTCCAAGCACTATTTGTTAAAGATATTGCCCTTTCTCCATTGTGGTGTTTTTGTCACCTTTGTCAAAAATCAATTAGGTGTAAGTGTATGGATTTATTTCTGTGTTCTCCATTCTGTTCCATTGATCTATGTGTCTATTTCTATGCCAGTCCCATACTGATTGGATCTCTTTTGGTTTCTATTTGCATGGAATATCTTTCCATCCCTTCTCTTTCATTCTATGTGTGTCCTTACCAGTGAAGTGGGTCTCTTGTAGGCAGCATATAGTTGGGTCATCTTTTTTAATCTATTTATCTACTCTGTCTTTTAATTGGAGCAATTAATACATTTACTTTTGAGGTGAATATTGATTGGTAAGGACTTATTACTGCCATCTTGTTCAGTGTTGTCTTGTTGTTTTGTAGATCCTTTTTTTTCTTTCTTCCTCCTTTATTGTCTTACTTTGTGGTTAAGTGATTTTCTCTAGTAGTATGTTTTGGTTTTTTGCCTTTTATTTTTAATGTATCTATTATAGGTTTTTCTTTGTGGTTATCATGAGGCTTATAAAAACATAGACATGACAAGTTATTTTAAGCTGATAAATTTGATCAAAATTAAAAAGAGACTCTACTTTTTAACCCCACTGTCCCCCACATTTTTAATTTTTGATGTTACAAGTTACATCTTTTTTATTGAACATCCTTTAACAAATTATTGCAATTATTACTTTTTTAAGATTTTTGTCTTTTAACCTTCACACTAAAGATAAAAGTGATTTACACACCATAATTACAATATTATAGTATTCTGAATTTGGCTGTGAAGTTACTTTTACCAGTGAATTTTATCCTCCAAATGTTTTCATGTTGCTCATTAACAACTTTTTCATTCAACTTGAAGAATTCCTTTTAGCATTTCTTGTAAGACAGGTCTGGTGATGGTGAACTTTCACAGTTTTTGTCTGTCTGAGAAAATCTTTACCTCTCCTTCATTTCTGAAGGACAGATGTGCTGGATAAAGTATTCTTAGTTGGCAGTTCTTTTTCTTCAGCACTTTGAATATATCATCCTACTCTATCCTGGCTTGCAGAGTTTCTGTTGAGAAATTCACTGATAGTCATATCATCACTCCTATGTATCTGATAGGTTTCTTATCTCTTGCTCCTTTAAGAGTTTTTTTCTTTGTCTTTGATTTTTGACAGTTTGATTATTGTATGTCCTGGTGTATTCCCCTTTGGGTTGAATTTGATTAGAGACCTCTGTGGTTCCTGTACATGAGTATTGGGATCCTTCCCAAGATTAGAGAAGCTTTCTGCCACTGTTTTTTTAAATATGCTTTCTGGCCCTTTTTCTCTCTTCTTTCTGCAACTCCAGTGATGTGAAATTTGGTTCTTTTAATGGTGTCCCACCCATAATTCTTGTAGGTTTTATTCATGCTTTTTTATTCTTTAGTCTTTTTTCCCTTTGGTAATTTCAAATGTTCTGTGTTCCAGCTCACTGATTCTTTCTTATTTTTGATGGTTCTATTCTTGAAGATTTCTATTGAATTTTTCAGTTCAGTCATTGTATTTTTCATCTCTAGAATTTCTGTCTGATTCTTTTTTATTATTTCCATTTCTTTCTCAGTCTTCTCTCTTTTCTCATGTATTTTGTCCAGATTTCATTAAATTTTCAATGTGTATATTTTTGTAGTTCACTGAACTTATTTATGACTATTATTCTGAATTATTTATAAGTCATTTTTTAGATCTCCATTACTATGAGGTCTCTTACTGGTGCTTTATTAGCTTCTTTTTGAGATGTCATGATTTCCTGATTCTTCATAATATTTGTATGCTTACATTGTTGTTTGTGCATTTGAGGAGACATCTCTCTCTTCTGGCCTTTACAGATGCTCTTTGGCAGAGACAGAGTTTTGCTGTTTAGTCTTATTTGTGGTTGCATTGACTTACACTTCCCAGAGTTTCCCAAAGTGGTTGCATCAACTTACACTTCCCAGAGTTTTTTCCATGCCATTTGGATTCATGGAATTATGAGACATGTAATAGGATTGAGCGTTTCATGATCTTAAGAGCTGGCCCCAGAATTCTACTTTGGGGAAAAAACTATTTGGCAAACTACCCTGTTTGATAAAGCAAAGGGAGATATTCTAAAGGAAAAATCACGATAACAAAAATTAATGCTGAATGTTATTCATGAAACCCTGTAAGAAATGTAATTCTTTCTGAATGAAATAGAAAAGGCAAGAGATAAAAGATAGAGAAAGGAAAGAATTAAGAGGATGGTATAAGTCTGGGTGGTGAAAATGCCCATTGTCAGACTTTTATGGATAAGAATTTCTAATGTTTAATTTTCTATTTATAAATATTTATATTAATTATTTATAATTATTTAATTGTGAATTATTTCATTGTTTTGTTTTTTGACAGATGAATAGATGAAGCAAATGTGGTATATAGATATACAGTGAATACAAAGGTAAATGGGGACATTATACTAAGTAAAATAAACCAGTCACAGAGAGACAAACACTACATCATTCCTTTTACACGAGATATCTAAAATAGTCAAATTCATATATCAAAGAGTGAAATAGTGATTACTGGGGGCCAGAGCATAGAGAGAAATGGGGAGGTACTAATCAATGAACATAAAGCTTCAGAGATGTTCATAAGTTCTAGAGATCTGCTGTACAACATTGTACCTATAGTGAACAATAATAGGGTAGATCTCATGTTAGATGTTCTTACCAAAAATGAAATAAAATAACAGATATAATGTTCAATTTTAACTCATTTACCTTTTCAAATAATAAGCATTTCTCCACATTTCTCACCAACAAATTTTCTAGATTGTGTAAGAATAATTTATTTGTAGATAGTGATAAAGAGCAAGGTACCATATTTAAATAATGCCTTTGTGGAAACAAAGTTAGACAGAATAGAAACAAAAAAAATCCAACAGAGGTAGTAAATTGAAATTAGAAGTACCCACATGTTCATATGCCCCTGGGACTTTGCAGAAGAGCTTAGACCTTCATAAAGCATAGAATGTGGGTTTCAACTGATGTTATTTAAAATCAGGATCTGTAAATACTATGTACAAATAGGAGCTATTTTCACATCAGTTGACAGCTATTACACTCACTGCATTGTTTTTCCTCTAAATAAATGTCACTTGAAATAGCAAAACAGAACTTTGCCTTCTTGCTCAAATAGATCACCAATCATTAACACTCATGGCTTCCATTGCAGCTCTAGGTATTGAGATGGCCTGTGGAAATAGCAACATTTCTGCATAAATATGGCAAAACCCAGTGAAGAGACTGTGGTACCTAGTGGGATAAGATGGTATTAGCAACAAGCATCAGTTGCAGCAGTGGGGACCAAAGTAGAGAACAGTAAATTGTTCTTTGGGTGTATTAATTAACCAAATTTGGTGAAAAAAAATACAGTAATGTGTGGAGCATACGAGGAGGGACTTCTCAGAAAGCTAGGTTCCTCAGTGGCGAGTAAGGGCAAAAGCCGCTGTAACGCAAGTAGTACAAATTTTAAGAGCTTCAGACGCTTCGGGTTATACTTTTCCTGGTTGAAGGTTGGTTCTGTTTATACTGCCTTGCTAGAGTTTTGAACTCTATAATCACATGAAAGACAAGTACCTTATTTCATTTATCTTTGTATCCTTAGCCATTTACATAGTACATGGCACACGTTAGGCACTTAATAATTATTGCTAATTATCTGACAGATGAATTAAATGACAAACTTTTGTTTGATAAAACTTTTTGTTTGTTTTGACGAAGTTTTTGTTTGTTTTTATAAAAGTGGACAAACTTTTATAAAAAACTATCCAAATTTTTCCACAAATAAAAGTTATCTGAAAACACCTATCAAAAGGGAAAAAAATGAGAAGGTAGAAAAATGATTCAAAACCTAAAATTATGGCTTATAAAGAGCCAAGTGTAAAAAAGAAATCTAGGCTCCAGTGGTTAGAAGATAAATTTCAAACCAATGTGAAGATTATCTGAACCGCAGGGATATAAAATGTGTCTGTGGGGAAACTTTGTATTTTTATGAAAAAACAATAAGAACGGATTAGAGAGAACTATAAATATGACCTTGAGCAAATAATTTAATCCATAAGAATCACAAACCTAGATCACTCTCACTGTGAGCTTTTTCTGCCTGTTCCCAGGACACTGAATACTAATGAGAGAAGACAGAGAATTATTCAGGCTTGGCGCATTACAAATTCACGCAGTCTAACTTCAAATGGGCCCTCTGAGCTCAGCAATCCTGTAATCACAACCAGGTTTTCTCCTCTCAGTGATGATTTCAAAACTTCTCTGTTCTCAGCTCTCACCTGCTCCTCTCCTTCCATCCCACTTAGCAAATGACTTCTCCATTTTAGTGGAAAAATGAGGCACTGGGGCCAACAAGGTCTTGTAATTTATCAATTCCTATCCCCATCTCAGTGCATATCTATCTCTATGTCTATCCTTCCTTCCTAAAATTTTAATGGAAGCTATTTCCCTCTCCTCCTCCAAAGATTACCCTTCTCTGCATCTTCTCTGTCACAGCTCTTTCTAATTTCTGTGCACCTTGATTCAGATACTTATCACCCATCTCCCCAACATCTTTTCCATACTGCTGAATTTCTATGTTTTTTTATGATTGCAAATATGCAAACATATAGGCTAACTTTAAAACAAAACATAATAAAACAAAAACCTTCTATTGAATCTGTTCCACCTTTTAAGTAGTGTGAAATTTCTCTGAACCACCAAATTTTTCCAAGTGAACTTTATCTGATAATTCTTTCGTTTGACCCTGTCTTATAATATCTTTAACTCCGTGAAAAGGATTTAAGGATCTCTCTCCTACCTATCTTAAAAATCTACCTTCCACACTCACTTCTACATTTGCTTCCTCATTTTTGATAATTTATTCTCCCAAATCAAAACTTTTAAGGTAATTTTGTCAGTTTCCTCTGAATCTTTGTACCTCATAACTCACCATTTCACCAAGTTCTGCCAAGTATTTCTTTGCAACGACTTTTAGATTTCTCTCCTGTTCTTCACTGTTTGAATCTTCAGTCCTTTATGCCTGGAATACTGAAATGGCCTACCAGATAGTTACATAGGGTAGGAAATGCTGCATCAATACATTACATCAAAGTTTTCATGGCTAACAATAAGAAAGTTTTATTTCTACTTCAAGATATGAGTTGTCAAAACACTCTACTTCATGCTTCTTTGCCTTGTGATTCAAGCTGATGGAGCAGCCTCTGTCTACAAAATTGCCAGGCTTGCAGCAAGGGGAAAAGAGCACAGTATACCACAATTCAGAGCATAAAGCTTCCGCTTGGAAGTGGTGCTCTTCATTTTTATTGCTTCCAAATTGCACATTCACTCTTGTCTCCATGCTCTTCTCTGCACCCCCGACACCCCTAACTAGCACTTTTCCCAAACCTACATACTCTTCAACATTCTCAGGAGATTCAGTATTTCCCTGTATGCATTCCAGATCTCTCTCCAGTCATTCCTTTCCTAATTATTCTCTGTGCTACACTCTTTAGAGATTTAACATATCTTTATACAATGCTAGCACAGACATTTCTAGTTTGGTCATTAACTGTGTCATCTATATATTTGATTTCTCCAACTATATTGAATATATTGTATAAGAAAAGACAACTCTTAACATTTGCCATTTAAATTATTGATTTTTGTCTATTTCAAAAACAATCCTGAATGTCTCTAACATGAAGAAGTTCATAATTTGTCTAAGGCACACCATGAGATAGTCCTCCCCTAACTAGAGTAAGCTTGTGGGCAGTAAAAGAAATGCATAGTAATGAAAGGTCAATGTGGTTCGGACTATGGCCTCTAAAGATAGACTACCTGGCTTCAAATCCATGGCTCTACCACTTACCAGCTGAGTGACCATTAGCAAGTTACTTAATTGATTTTTTCTACATTACCTGTTATTTATAAAATGAGGATGATGATGATACTACGTCTACAGCATACAGCTGTTTTAATGAGTTAATATGTAAGTACATGAAAAGTCATTATGACAGTGACTGGCACATATGAAGACCTCAAGAAATATTAGGTGTTGTTGTT
>VBSM01000272.1:90656294-90673842 GCA_008086735.1 Cheirogaleus medius | reverse complement strand
ACCATTACTAGGTCTTATGTTTTATTTTAAGTGGATTTCTAGTGACTATGATTCATGCATGGGATCCAGATTGTAATCCATCACTAATACTATCTTAGAATGGAAAATGAGATATAGATTAATTATTTCTAAGCCTACTGTATTAAAATATATCATTATATAGGTCTAAAAATATAATTCAGGTCAATAATTCTAATATTCACAGTACAAAAGTAAACTGTCCCCACCATTCTTTACCCACCCCAAACATAGACTTCCTCGTACTATCATTCCACAGGTTCTTGGCAGTTTCCACAACAAAGGAAGCAAAGGGGTGTTAATTTTCTGGAAACATGGTTATCTTTTCATTGTTCTCCTACCCAAGAATGTTATAGAATTCATCTTTTTCTATAGCTTCAATTCCAAAAATCGTATCACTTTTCCAACTTTAGCCCACACTACAACCCAATTTGTAGTTACACTCTAGTTTGTTTTCTGAAAAGGGCCATGTTCCTACTTTCTAAATCTTTATATGGCTGTTCCTCCTAGGACACCCTCCCTTTCTCTCTGTGTCCAAACTCTACCTGCACTTTAGGAGTCAGCTCAAGGTCCCCACTCTCTGTGTAGCCTTCCCCCAAGGTCTCCACCTCTTATTGACTTCCCCTCTTCAGAACCCTTTTAACCACTTCGGTACCATGCACACCGGCCGCGAAACCTTGCCCACAGCCGGCAC
Organism: Cheirogaleus medius; assembly: GCA_008086735.1. NCBI lineage: Eukaryota > Metazoa > Chordata > Mammalia > Primates > Cheirogaleidae > Cheirogaleus > Cheirogaleus medius. The sequence goes on along the minus strand of VBSM01000272.1, from coordinate 90,673,130 downwards.
TCAAAGTCCGCACAATAGTTTGTGCTGTGCATTGACCACGAATCCATTTTGCTCCTGTGTGATGAGGAAAGCTTTAAAGCACTGAAAGCTTGTTTTACTTTACAGGCAGCTTTACTTGTAATGTAAATCAGAATAGGTAATATATACATATATGTTTTCATTAAGTTATTTTTAAATGTTCACAATTTTATTTTGATAAATGAAAAATTAGAAAAGTCATATCATGGCTGTCGGCTAAAGTCGCTATGCACGTTCATCTGTGGCTATCGACTATAGTCAACGCTGGTACCGAAGTGGTTAATCCTGGGGAATGGCACTTGTTCATTTGCATTAGTGATCTATACAGTACCTTCTATGGTTACTGATGTTTTCATGTGTGCAAGTCTTGGGACTCCAGGGAGATTATAAATTCCTTGAAGACAGGGATATAGTTTGTTTTTCTTTTTATACTGTGTAGTAAATTTCAATACAGAATCAGCACAGGGATATGCAAAGAATAGTGCTTAATAAATATTAATGTTAATTCTTAAAAGATATTTAAATAGTTGAAGGATGAGAACAATCCTCAAATTCAGACTTTAAATTTGTTTGTAATGGCCACCATGCTATTGAACCTATTTTAATTCCTAGTTAACCTATTCAATATAGCACAATGAAGAACAATCAAATACTTCTGCCTCAATCTGCCTGCATCCTTTCCAATAATGATAATCAAAATTTTCCTCCATCAAAGTTAGTTAGCCTCACAAAAAGGAAGAGAATTCCTATTCTGTATTATGGGCAGGTGGAAAAACATCTATATCTTTCATTTACTGTTTCAAGTCTTCATTCATTTAACAACTATTTATTGAAAACCTACTATGTATAAACATAAACCTGCTGAGGACCAAAAGCTATCACTCTATGATCCATTCCTTTATGCTTTAACAATCTTCTAATCTTCACAAGTCCTCTATTAAATGCAAATACACTGGAGAGAAGAAACATTTTGAACAACTTGTAGGTAACACCTTTATCGTTGGACTACCACCTGAGTGCAAGAATAGCACATGGGAAGCCAGGAACAGAGAGGGTAGTGATGTGCTAAGTGCTAAAGACAAACCTCACCTGTACTCTGCATGGGAAATGCCAAATTCCTTTCCATACTGCTAGGCATGAGTGTATTCAACTCCCTCTCATTTTCCTATTTTTCTGGAACCAATCATCAAGTTTTCTTCAACTCTGGGATATAAATTTTTTGAAAGTCTTTCTACCTAGGGTAGATCATAGATAAAAAGGCAATTTCCAAAATGGCCCCAATAAATTCAAGCACAAGTATTTTCTAGCTACAAATCAAGGAATTCAGGCGTAAAAAAGAAAAAAAAACCTCTTCTTTGTTATCCTCAGTAGCTTACTTAAACATTTGTCTTTGTTGAAACAATGCATTTTGAGACCCCAAGCAAGTATAATTCTTTTGTCTAACCTAATAGGAAAAAGTAGAATTTTTTTTCATTTCACAAAGGAAAGACTAAACTTTCATAAAATGCCAATACAAATATCAACACATGTTATGTTTAATTAGTTGGACTAATATGAATGATCAGGTCAAGGGAATGTCTGTGAACCAGCTTTTTAAGAATTTCATCCTGAGCTTTGAGAACTGAGCTGTGCAGTTTTGCTGCCCTCTTGAGGAGAATCAAAAGTCATTACATCTACTGATTCAGTATTTTTTGATGTTTTCATTACATTAGGCTTCCTGGAACTGATTAAATTACTGTCTATATTAATCAAATCACAAATTAAAATAATTTTTGCAATAAAAGTTGTCTTTTAAACATTTCAAAGAACTTATAATCACTACATTATTAAAAGTGGAAAATAATCGATACAAGGTATTAGGTCCACTATTTGCCCTTTATAGACAACTAACATGGAATTATCATTTACTCAAAGGAATTCAGAAAGTATGTGACTCATTTATAGTCCTGAATTCACTGTATAAAATGCAATGAATAAAATAACTCAAAAAGAGGAATCATTCATGTCCATTATAAGTAAATTTATTCCTTTACTTGTAGGTGAATTTAAAATTTACAGATGATAATATATTAATGTTCTTATAAATTAAATCTTTCTCCCAATCCATGACAGTAAAGAAGCAAATCCCATAATGACTAGCTCCCTGTTTATTTATTCAAGCATTTATTCAAAGCCTTCTATGTGCTCTTTATGAATAATGCCAAAGGTCAGTTGAGAAACCAATAAATTATTTAATTCTCTTCTGTTTGCCCTCCAATACTTAAGTGTGTGACCAAATTTAGACTCAGCATGAAAGTTGGTTATCAGGAAACTGGCCTACGTACCTTCATCCTCATCTGTTCTCCACCTGAGCAATCGAACCACTAATATATAGTAAGAACTCTCTGCCTGCACTGTTTTAAAAGTTCTAAAATTTTAAACTGGTGGAAATTGGGAGGCAACTTCCAGATCATGTGCCAGTCACTGCTTTAGATACATGTATTGCATGATGGTGCCCGAGTGACCACCAGAGGTCGCATCAGGTGGAATTTCCTGAGGCTGCCCCTCTCAAACAGTAGCACCTGCGTTGTCCTCAGAGCTGTTCTTTCCTTCCCCCCCCCCCAAGTGCCCATGCCCTCTCCCTGCAGCTGGGTTGCCCAGATCACACACTAATACACTATTTACCCTAAACTTCCCAGTGTCTTGGGCTCCAGACTATTCTTTTTGTAATTCCTATCCATAGAATAGCTAACCCTGAGTCCCAGCTGTATTTACTAATTCAGACCACAGGCTTAATGAGTGAACATTGATCACCGTCTTTGTCTTCTCATGTGGCATTGTTTTAACAGAGCCAAACAAAGAAAATTTTTGTGGCAGTATAGTAGAATGGTTAAAAGTGCACCTAGTTGACTTTACCAGGTGGATATGATGATGTACGAAAAAGAAAAACTGACTTTTAATTTCTCCGGAGTCATTAATTTTTATCCTGGATGAAACATGAAACAAGTGTTATTGCTTTTTTTGGTGTGGTTATGCTCAGCTAAAAAGCCCTTCAGTCTCTTTCAGATGATAAAAAAAAAAGTCCAGTTCCATCCAATCCAGACTAATTACATAACTGCAATCTTCACTTCAAGTAAAGACTTCTCCTTTCTCCCAGCTTTAGGCTTGGAAGCCTGCAATAGGCAAGTAGGAGGAAGCTGGCTTCCTTTCTTTTCCTTGCTCACCCCCTCTCTTGCTAGGTCAGGCCCAGGGGAGAGTATTTGGCAGGTAATTGCACAGCTCTTACACGGTGGTACAGTTGTGGTCTTGTATCATTGCCCTCTGGTCCCCAAAGGCTGATGCTCTCCTAAAGGGTTTGGGGGGCAGGCCCTCAGAGACCCTCTCATTGGAATGCCCTTCCTCAAGCAGGCCACTTGCTGCTCCTCCCTGCCAGCCTCTGGGTTTCTCCGGCTCCCCATTCCCCTCTTAAGTCCTTGCGCCACTCAGCCACACTCCAGGATTGGGTGCAGGCCAGCTATCTGCCCTGCGTTCACAGAGCTTTTCATAGGAGACACCACCTTGGTTCTCCTCCTTGTGTAAGTGCCCTTGCTCCCCAAGCAGCCTGATGCTGCCGGGCAGAGGCACCTCCAGCCACAGTCTCTCACTGTAGCCTCCTCAGGCATGAGCCAAATAGGAGTCCCTGTATCTTTCAAATTCCAGAATACCCAAATATTCCTCAACAACCTTCTCCAAGTTCAAAGAAAGAAAGAGCATGCCAACAACACTGTCCAGAGAATTCCTGACTCAGCTTCTTCAACTTCAACCTGTTTTGAAACCTAAGTGATTGTCTAATCCTGATCTTTCTAGGACCACATGGCTATTTTAGCACCTTTTAAAAAATGTAGGCGTACTTAAGACCCAGTATTTTGTTCTTGGCCTTTGGGTCTTTTGATAAAACTAAGAATAAGGAAAAATGTTGTATATAATGTCCTCTGTGACTTTGGGAAATTGTACCTTTTTAAAATTTATTTTACCAATCTGTAAAATAGGATCCTTACCAGCATAGGGAGGTTGTAATAATTCAGTGAGATAATGCAGATTTTCGTAGAGAAAATAGGCAGAATGGAGAAAAAATGTGCTCTCTATCATGGAAAACAAGGGGAGCTACATCTTGGTGCATTCAGTCAAGGAAAAAACCTAAAGCTAAGATGTCATCAGGAAGGCCACCCCATATTCCTGACAGCTAATGCAAAACTTCTTGTTGTTGTTTAATTTCCACAGGAATAGCAATAACATCATCATACCACATTGGTGACATGAGGTTTAGAACAACACTTCACCTCATAGATAACTGTGCTAACTATCTTATCTGAGCTACCACTATTGAGTTCCAGACCAGATTTATCAACCATTTTGAGTGTCTCTTCTGATTCTTAAGTCCCTCCTCACCCCATCTCATGGGCCATTGGCCCCTTGCTCTATAGTAATTGTGGCCACAGCACAGGGACTAATTTCAGGTTATGCAGCTGTCCAGAATCTCTGGCTCCTCGTACCACATCTAAAGCAGTGGAACAGTGTTATAAATTCCCTCCAGGATGACTTTTAACCAACAGGAGACAGGACATATGAGTGAGCTGGCAGATAAATTTCCTCTGCAATCCTCTATCTGATGGGTTGTTCTGAGGCACACTTTTTCTTTAGAGCCATGTAGCAGAGGCCTACCTGGTACATCACCTTGAATTTGCTTCTTATCCTTCCCTGTCTCATTTCTCCTTTCCCTCACTCTAACTGCACTGGGATGTACCTTTTAATTAAGCATTATCCCTTCAACTTTGCCTAAGACTCTTTTTTTAAAAAAAATCAAACATGAACTAAGAAACCAGAAATAACATCATATTTCATAAGTTTCCCTTTATTGTGGAATGAATCCAGATAATAAATCAATCGATTTATATTTTTTCTTGAAAAAAAATAGAATTTGGAGTTTGCACTGAGATACATTTGGTAAAGCACTAAATGTTTATTACTAATCATAGCATGATTAGTTTAGACATCTGCTGCATACCTACTGCACCAACCTAGTCCACATCAACAATATCTCTTGCCTAGACATGTGCCAAAAATTCCTAACCAGCCTCCCTGACTCTCCCCTCTACCTGCTTCAACACATTCTCCTCACTGCTGCCAGAATGATTCATCAGTCAGATACACTAACTGCTCCAAAAAACAACCCCCTAAATCCCAATGCTTAACACAACATCTGCTTATTTCTCACACATGTCACAGTTCAATGAGAGACGGGGGTGGGATAAAACTCTGTTCCACCTAATCTTTCAGGGACCCAACTTCCTTCCATCTAGTGGCTTCTCATCCCCCTAGAGCTTACAGTCCTAGTCTAGATCCTCTGCCTCCCACCTGCCATGGAGCAAAGAAAGAAAGCATGGAGGATTGTCCATGAGAGGGTTAGACACCCAGCCTGTAAGGGCACACACAACTTCTGTCCAACACCCCCGATGGTTGATTTTATGCATCAACTTGGAAAATGTTTTTGAATGATATTAACATTTAAATCAGTGAGCTCCAAGTGAAGCAGAATGCCCTCCACAATGTAGGTGAGCCGCATTCATTTAGTTGAAGACCTAAATAGAACAAAAACACTAGCCTCCCAGAGCAAAAAGGAATTCTCCAGCAAACTGCCTTCAAACTTCATGTGTATCATCAACTTTCCTGGGTCTCTAGCCTGCCAGCCCACACTGCAGATTTTAGACTCACCAGCCTCTGTAATTGTAGAAACCAATTCTTTATGATAAATCTCTTTCTATCTATCTATGTAGCTATTTATGTATCTATCAATCTATCCATCCTATTGGTCTTATTTTTCTGCAGAGACCTGACTAATACACCCCCTTGGCCAGAAGCCAGGCATATGACCTCTAACTGCAAGGGATCTTGGAAATGCAGTTTGGTAGTAGGCCCAGAAAGAAGAGAAGAGACATGAATAGTGGCATCAACACTTTCTACAACAGACAGCTGATCATATAACTTTTCTGCATTAAATCCATGGAGACTTATTTTTAAGTTATTTGTTCTTGAAATTCTTATCTTGGTCTATGTCTCCAGTTGAGGCTCTGACTCTCTCTCACTAGCATTATACACTTTGATGAATTTCCTCTGATGGATCTCCCTCTCTATTAACTCCAGGTCTTCCTTATACACTTTTTTTTTTTTAAATATGGAACGCTTCACGAATTTGCGTGTCATCCTTGCGCATGGGCCATGCTAATCTCTGTATCGTTCCGATTTTAGTATATGTGCTGCCAAAGCGAGCACTACACTTTTAATAATAATCGCTACCATTTATCCAGCATGCGCTATCTGCCAAGCACTGTCCCAAAAACTTAAATACATTTCCTCATTTAATCCTTACAACAACCCTATGACGTAAGTATTACAACTACTTTACAGATGGAAAAGTGTGGCACAGAGTAGTTAGGTTATTCATTCAAGGTAGCAAATAAAAAGTAATATATATATATATATATATATATTCAAACCCCTTCTAGCTTGAAACCCTCCCAGCCCCCAGTTTCTCTTTACCATACTTCACTACTATCAGCCTCTTCATCTGCCTAATAACTTCTCATCCTTAGGATATCAATTTAAACCTCTCTTCTTTCAGAAGCCATTTATGACTCCATAGATTTCATCAGCTCTACCTACTAAAGCTTTCATGGAATCCTTTGTTTCCCCTGTAATAGCACATGTATTACAACCGCTTAGCTAATAGTCCATTATCTCCTTTAGAGTTTAGGCTTATGTATGGCAGAACTATAGTCATACACACACACACACACACAGAGGGTGAGAGAAAGAGAGAGAGAGATTTCATTTACAATATTAACAAAAAGATGAAATATGAAGTGTGCTAAATATCACTCATTTGTCCCAGATGGGAAAATTGGGTCACTCAATTATGGAAGTTGAGAAGTCTCAAGATTTACCATCCTCAAGCTGGCCTGAGAACGTGTGGGGACTGCTGGTACAAGTCCCAGAGTCCCAAGACCGGAGAACCTGGACTTCTAATGTCCATGGGCAAGAGAAGTAGGGTGCCACAGCTCCAGAAGAGAGACAGTGAATTCACCTTTCCTTTGCCTTTTTGTTCTATCTGGTCCCTCGGCCAATTGGATGGTGCCTACCCACATTGGTGAGGGTGGATGTTCCTTAGTCCACTGGTTCAAATGCCAATTTCTACTAGAAACACCCTCATAGACGCAACCAGAAATAATACTTTACCAGCTAGCTATCTGGGTATCCTTAATCCAGTCAAGTTGACACATAAAATTAACCATCACACTGTCCCTTGTTGAGTCTTCTTAACCCTTCCCCTAACCTTTGAAAATGATCCCTTGATCAAACTCTCTTCCATTAGCTCACTTGTATATTTGCTATATCTTTCTTGCTGGGATTCTGACTTACACATATAGAAGGAAACATGCAAAATTTATATAAAGAAATTTTTTAACATTAGTAATGGGCAAAAAAAATATAGATATGGACAAATGGACAAATGAAGAAAGTATATCATATTCCTAAATAGGAAAAATTAATATAATAAAGGTATAAACCTTCATTAATTAATTCATAAAAAAAATTTATTCTAGTAAAATTACTAGCAATACTTTTAACTACAGAAGCTAATCTTAAGGTTTCCATAAAAATGTGTAACAAGCAGAAATAAACAGAAATAATCTGAAAAAGAAGATTAATAAGGAGGAAGTAGCCCTACAGGGTATAAAATATATTATAAAGCTACAGTATTAAGAAAAATACAGTATCTGTTCAAAAACAGATAAACAATTCATTGGGATAGAAAAGAACATCCAAATATAGACCTAAATATATACAATAATTTAGTATGCCTTAACGGTGTTATTTTCAATCAGTTGAAAAAGATGAATTGTGAAATAAATGACTGGGGAACAATGTGGATCTAAACTGAAACAAAAATTAAGGTTCTTTGTCTTAACCTCAGTTAATTCGGGCTACCTTGCCACTTTCCCCTGAAGCTGTATTTAAATTCTGGGGTTATTTGTAGTGTCTAAGCATCAAAAGAAGGTCATCTTGTCCTGTGTGTCATCTGAGCCTGGAGGTGTACACCAGCATGCCCATTGCCTCTTCTGGTCACTGGTCCAGCCTGGACATGTGGAGACATGCCTCATCCAGGTCTGCATGGCCCATTTAGGTCCAACATAATCTCTGCTGCTTCTGTGGGACTCCTGGAGGTTAAAACTGATTCTACATCCACACCATGCTGGGGTATATGACATCTGTGTGATTGTCTAAGGTGCCAGGTCCCTAGACATGCCATGCATTTATTTCTCCCAAAATAAAGCATTTTAAGAGAATAGTTGTGCTAAGTGTTCTTAATGGTCCTATATACAGGTATGTATACCTCTAATGATTAAAGTATTATTAAGGGCTTTAGGCTTATATGCTCAAAGTCAGGCAGCACAGTGGATAAATCAGGATCCATCTAGGCAACTGAAGCAGATGGGATCTTGCCATCTCTCCAGTGGTCTTTCTAGGCAGCAAGGCATGGCTCCCTTTATTCATAGATTCCACAAATTCATCTGAAATTTTTATGTTTGCCTGGAAAAGCTCTGCCTTCCTAAAATCTTCAGCTCTGCCTTTTTATTCCCCTTGATGCTTAGCGTATTGAAAAAGAAAAGCCAGGGAGAGAATGGAAACCAATTTGATTCCACCAAACCTTCGCACTCCACATTCCTCTCTAGGCAATGAATGCCAGAATGGCATAGCTTCTTAAGTAGAGAAAAGGGCAAAAGGATAAAGGCAAATACGGGGGTAGGGGGAAGTTGAGATTTCCAAAATCTATAAAGTGACATGTTCATCATGTAAACAGATACTTTTGTGAACCAAAAAAAAAATCTTAAGACCACCTGCTGACTGAATGGGCACCCTCTTGGCCAAGGGGCCCTTCCCAAAAAAGTCCTCAAAGCTGAGTTGTTGGCCATGAGGAAAAGGGAAGTCAGACACACCTAGCTATGCCCTACCCATTTTGGCATTATTTTTTGTAACAATAAGATACAAAATCATTAACAAGCCTAAGACAATGTAAGACAAAGGTTAAACCACACCTGCAGGTCATCAACTTATTTATCAGATTACTTGAGTCTGAGTATATACCTGGTATATGTCCAGTAGTTCATCTCTGATTAACAGACTTCCTTATCTTAACTTAAAACATTCCAAGCCTTTAGACAAAGCTTCATTTTTTTAACCAATTACAAATCAAAGAATCTTTAAACCTACCTATCACCAGTAATCCCCTACTTCAAGATGTCCTGCCTTTTTCAACCAAACCAATATATGCCTTCCATGTATTAATTTATGACTTTATGTGTAATTCTTATCTCCCTAAAATGTATAAAACCAAACTGTAACCCAATCATGGTTAGACCACCTGCTCGAGGATCCTTGGCCATGGCTCTCCAGGCCATGGCCACACATATTTGGCTCGGAATAAACCTCTTTAAATTATTTTACAGAGTTTTGGTTCTTGTCCACTGACACTTTAAACAGACATTGTATGCCACAAAGAAACCAATTAGAGAATCCACTGGTCCACTTGACAATAATAACACATAAGCACATCATCCACAAGTGAAAGAGATTAAATTCTTAGCTTACTTTGGGCTTTGCTAAGGAATTCATTTGAAAGACTTTTATTACTAATTGGTATTTCCAATCAGACATACTGATGTACTTTGTTAGATGGGGGAAATCACCCTCAATTCTCTCATGTGTCCTCCCCGCTGCAAAACCACTCTTAAATAATACCCTTCCTCTTACTCACTTCCCCTTTATTTTCCCCTTAGGAAGAAATTCTCCTCTCCTCCCCATCCATGTGCCTCACCTCAAGATGCTAGCACTGGGTCACTTAATCAATGACTTGCCCAGCATCTCTACTGGTTCCTTCTTCTCTTCCTGCCAAAACATGCAGCCCTCTTGTCTTATACCTACTTTCAACCCATCCCATGTGTATATTCTTGATTCATTATCCTGCCTTTACCAAAACCTCATTGTACTTTTTTCGCTATGCAATTTAATATATACCTTTTGCTTTGCAATTCAAGTTCTCCAAATATAACACTTTAACAGAATGGTTGTGCTATGTGTTCTTGGTAGTTATATATATTATATACAACTAAAGCATTATTAGATTATAGGTTTATAAAGATCAAAGATGAGCAGCACAGTGTATAAGTCATGACCCAATTTGGAAACAAATCACTCTGAGTATTTGCAATATTGTGAAATATATGTTTGGTCTTCCACCCATTTTGGGACACACAGCTCCTAAAACCCTTGGAATCTTGGAATCTCTGGAGTGCTAACAGTGTCTTTTGTGTACTAATGAAATGACTGGTGACTGGCAGCCCCTATGTAGCTTCAGGGTGATGGCTAGTCACAGGAAAGACCAAGACATGATTAGAAGGTTGAGACTTGTAGCCATTCTCCCAACCACCAGAGAGGGAAAGGAGCTAAAGGATTAGTTGACCATCAATGGCCAATGACTTAATCAATCAGATCTACCTGCTGAAGCCTCCATAAAAACTGAAAAGGACTGGATTCAGGGAGCTACATGATAGCTGAACACATGAGGTTCCTGAAGGATGGCATGCCCAAAGAGGGCATGGAAGCTCCTCACCCTTTCTTCCATATCTCAACCATCTGGTTGCTCACTTATACCCTTTGTAATATCCTTTATAATAAACAAGTAAACATAGTGTTTTCTATAGTTCTGTGAGCCCCTCTAGCAAATTACTCACAACACTTCTGTCTTTATGTTGCTATAACAGAATACCTGAGGCTCATGGATTGGGATTAGTGCTGCTATAAAAGAGGCTGAAGAGAGACCATTCACTCCTTCTGTCATGTGAAAGTAGAGTGAGAAGACACTGTCAATTAATAAGGTGGCCCTCACCAGACACAGAATCTGCTGGTGCCTTGATCTTGGTCTTTCCAGCCTGCAGAACTATAAGAAATAAATATTTGTTATTTATAAGCCTCCCCATTTATGGTATTTTGCTATAGAAATTGGTTGTGGGAATCCCCAATGTACAGCCAGTATGTCAGAAGTTCCAGAGGCCCAAACTTGCAACTAGCATCTGAAGTCAGGAACAGTCTTGTGAGACTAAGCCCACAATATGTGGGATCTGATGTTATCTTCAGGCAGATAGTGTCATAATTGAATTGAACTAGAGGACATCTAGCTGGTATCCACTGGAGAATCTACTGCAGAATCATCCACTGCAGAATCATCCACTGCAGAATCATCCACTGCAGAATTGGTTGCTGGTGGGGAGAAATCCCCACATGTTTTGGTGACCAAAGATCACAGAAGTGCGTTGTATTGAATGTTGTGAGCATATAGTAGGAGAAATTGAGATTTTTTTCCCTGTATCCTCACACTATTTAAATCAGAGAGAATTTAGGTGAGGTAAGAGCTATGAAGCCAAATAGGGTTGGTGAGGCAACCTGATTGACACTAGCAATCTTAAGGAACCAAGGGAGTAGGTGGAGTTACAGGAACCCCTCCAGGGTTGGGTCACCTAGGAGAACCTGGAACCATGGCAAGATTCATAGTAGACACCAATAGTCACAAAGGAGATGTAGACATACCCAGATATGCCACCCAGTGCAAAGAAGTAGGGGGAAAATGCTGCATTTTCCAATATAGATCTTATCCCCTTGAACCCTAGTCACCTATTATGCTATTTTTACTCACAGCACTTCTTGTTTTACTCACAACACTTCTGTCTTTATGTTGCTATAACAGAATACCTGAGGCTAAGTAATTTATAAAGAAAAGAGGTTTATTTAGCTCATGGTCTTGCAGACTGGGAAGTATAAGAAGCATGAAGCCAGCATCTACTCAGCTTCTGGTGAGGACCTCATGCTTCTTCCACTTATCATGTAAAGCAGAAGGAGAGCAGGCACATGCAGAGATCACATGGCAAGAGAGGAAGCAACAGGGCAAAACTGAGGAAGCCAGACTCATAACAATCCACTCTTGGAACTAATCTACTCCCTGGCAAGCAAGAACTCATCCAGCAGGAAGGCACTAATCTCCATAAGGATTCAGTTCCCATGACCCAACCTCCCTCCCACTAGATCCCACCTGCCACTACTGCCACATTGGGGCTCAAATTTCAACATGAGTTTTGTCAGAGAGTTTTAATTTTTTTTACCTCCTCTTGATACCAAGTACATGGTATCTTTTCCAACCCCACTTCAACTCTCCAATACCAACTGGGTATCCTATAATTCAATTCAAATCTAACACTATCAACCACACATTAAAGGCTTACTCCCTCAAGACTGCTCCCACTTCAGACACCAGTTGCAAGTCCTGGACCTCACATACTTCTGACCAACTAGCTATAAATTGGAGGTCCCCAAAACCCCCTCACAGGTTTGATAATTTGTTTGAATGGCTCAGAGAACTTAGCAAAGTACTTTACTTACTATTACCAGTTTATTATAAGGGAACAGCCAAATGTAAGAGGTGGGTAGGGCAAGGTATAGAGGGAAAGGGAGTGCAGAATTTCCATGCCTTCTCCAGACACACCACCTCCCAGCTCCTCAATGTGTTCACTGACCAGGAAGTTTCCTAATATCATTGTTTAGGGTCTTAATGTAGAGGTTTCATTATGTAACCATGATTGATTAAATCACTGGGCACTGGTAACTGAACTCAACCTCCAGCCCCTTTTTCCTCCCCAGAGCTCAGGTAGCAGAACTGAAAGTTCCAACCCTTTAATTATGGTGTGGTCCTTCTGGTGACCAGACCCTACTCTGAGGCTATCTAGAGGCCCTCAGCTACTAGTCATCATCTCATCAGTGTACAAAGGACACTATAACCACACCAGAAGTGCCAAGGGTTTTAGAAGTTGTGTGCCAGGAATGGGGACAAAGACCAAATATATATTTCCCATTCCTATGGTCTGAATATTTATGTACCCCCAAAATTCATATATTTGAAATCCTCACTCCCAATGAGATGGTGTTAGGATATGGGGCATTTAAGATTAGATAGATCATGTGGTCAAAGCCCTCATGGATTGGGATTAGTGCTGCTGAAGAGAGACCATTCACTCCTTCTGTCATGTGAAGCACAGTGAGAAGACACTGTCAGTTAAGAAGGTGGCCCTCACCAGACACAGAATCTGCTGGTGCCTTGATCTTGGACTTTCCAGCCTGCAGAACTGTAAGAAATAAATATTTGTTATTTATAAGCCTCCCCATTTATGGTATTTTGCTATAGTAGCCTGAATTGATTGGTACCCATAATAGCACATCTGTCTTGCCTTCTTCCTGCAGTCTCACTCTTGTCCGGCAGCCCTGCCTTTTAGACAGCTCTGGTCTTGGCTCAGATGTTCCTAACAACCCTGCATCTCCAGTGCTTCCTGGATCTCCAGATCCAGATCCCAGTCGACCTTCATAGAGCCACCAGCCCAGCTCCCAAGATCTCACTTGAGAAGGTTTTCTGTCACTTGCAAATGAAAGAGTCCTAATCCAATTCACAAATATCAATACAGTCTGTCATCGGTTTTGTAAACCTACCATTTTGTGCTAAGAATTGTGATTTTTTTTTCATGTACTTTCTGGTCTTCTGTTCAATTCCATCACCAGCACTATCTGTTGATGTTCTTTTTGGTTATTTTGTGTTATTTTTCATAAAGAAACATAGTTTTAATACTTCATCAGTCATTATCTCCATAGAAATAAATAGAGATAATACAGCCTCTGCAAACTAGAAATGCTACACAGTATTCTAGCTCCAAGAAAAGGGAAAATACTTTTGCAAGTTGGGGGAAGGGTATCTGCAGACTCCATCTGGAGGTATAAGGGCACTAGATTTGATGTTTGGCACAGTGAGTAGCAAACAAGCTTGGGAGCCAGGCAGACACGGGCTTGAGTCGGCCATTTGCCAGTCCTGTGACCATCTTCAGGCACAGTTTCTTCATCTATATATGGACATTTTAATTGTCCATCTCTTATGGAGCTGTCATAGTAAATGAGATAATGTATATAATGCGATTTCCCAAGTTCCTGGCACATAGTTAGGCTGATAAAATGTTAGCTATTTTTGTTTTATTGTTATTGGAACTGGCAGAGGCTAGGAAATGAAATGGAAGCTGACATTATCCAAGACAGTAGAAAATAAGTGAAGGGTGAATTTTTGAAATTGTTGGTCAAAACATTTGTCTGTCATTTCTGACAAACTGCTAGAGGGATCCTGAGAAATATAGACCAATGACTCTAACTTTAGTACCAGAAAAGTTGGCAGACTGTAATAAAGTTCTGAATAAAGAGAGAAAGGTACATATATACCCACAGATATATCCACAGATTTGAAACCAAATCTAAGAAAATGGCAACATGGTTCCTATAAGGATGACCCTCCCTGATTTCAGATATTACCAACAAGTAGCTAAACATTTAATCTCACATGAAGATATAAGACAACATTATAAAGCATTTAATTACAGATGCAAGAATAGCTTTGCAGAATGTATGTGCAAGGAGTACAAATCTGGGCCTACAAGTCACATGTGAAAGAAATAAAGCTTTATTTTTCTGACATTCAGCCCATTATCTATTTTAAATTCCCATTCAGAAACTAGATTGCAAGCAACTCAAGCCCCCTCTCCCAGTTTCACTCCCTGCCCTATATCAGTGTGAGGGGAGTGAAGCAGGGTCAGTAACAGTGTCCCTTGTAGCCACATCAGAGCCTGAGGCAAAAGAAAAATTCAGTGAATACTGATACTGTCATTACTTAAAATTTTAATATTTTGTTCATCATGCACTTTTGCATTAACTTTGATTTCAAATATGGCATTACTATATTATTTATCTTGATTACTGAGTTTGTTGGCACCCCATTAAATTTTCCACCTAAGATTGATGACTCACTTTACCTTAATCCTAACCCTTCTCCTCCTTCTTTTCCCTGGGATCAAGTTTAAATTCCAGGAGCTTTTAGAGTTGTGCCAAGATATTGGGGTGAAGAGAGAGGACTGGAGATGTGGGGTTGTCCTCTCTGGACACCACTGTGCTTTGAGATGCAGGTTGCTTATCCGATCCAAGGTCACTGATCCATGGAGGTTGCTGACACATTATCACTTAGCCTTAACCTCAGAACTCTTCAAATTCGATCCTATTCAATCACTGTGATATGGTTTGGATGTTTGTCTCCTCCAAATCTCATGTTGAAATTTGATATCCAATGTTGGAGGTGGGGCCGAGTGTGAGCGTTCAGGTTATGGGAGCAGATCTCTCATGAATGGCTTGGTGCCCTCTCTGCATAAATGAGTGATTTCTTGCTCTATTAGTTCACTTGAGAGCTGGTTGTTTAAAAGAGCCTGGCGTTTCTCCTCTCTTGCTCCTTCTCTCATCATATGACATGCCAACTCCCCTTTGCCTTCTGCCATGAGTGGAGGCATCCCGAGGCCCTCACCACAAACAGATGCTGGCACCTTGCTTCTTGTGCAGCCTGAAGAACTAAGCCAAATAAACCTCTTTTCTTTATAAATTACCCAGCCCTGGGTATTTCTTTACAGCAACACAAAACAGACTAAGACACAGTGCTGTGCTCATTTCAAAGAACTCAAAACACATTGATCTGCTCTCCACACCACTCTGGGCTTTGGGTCAATTATTAGTGTTGTCAGAGATACTTTATACCCTGTCCTGCTCTTAGATGCACGGGAAGTTGTTCTGCTCCTCCCCAGAGCACAAAGAGACAGGCAGGAACCATGAGAGGCTGGCAGAGGCCCATTTGCCTGGATGCATCATGCAGCAGATTTTACACTGGATGTGAAATATAAGAATATGATAAGTCCTCAGCAGTCCATCTACCTTCCCAGGTGGAAACTGGGAAGGTAAGCTCAGGTCCACTGGGGTGATGATAAGTATGTATCAACAATTCTCTGGGGCGGGATGTGGAGACTGGTTTGTAGCATTTGTCTACTTTCATAGAGTTAAACTCTAACCACGGCTGATTTCAAGTTACCAGTGTGATACCAACAAGTTCACAAAACTCCTAAGAATGTACCAATTGGCTCTCACAATCAGGACATACCAGGTCCAGTACATGACAACATAGTTCCCCTCAATTATCAGAGCCTCCAAACCTATCTGAGGTTGTTGTCATCCTTTAAGATTGCATTCAAGGAAGGAAAGACATCAAGTGTCAGCCTCCCATTTTCAGGGACACCCTCATGCCTAACTTCTTGTTTACTTTCTCACTTTCTTGCTTCCCAGGTTCAGAGAATCAGGAACAGGAAAAACAACCCTTTATCTCATCTTCCAAACCCATTATTTACTGCTAAATTCAAGAAAGAAAACAGATTAGCCAAGAATTTAACTGTTTTATAATCTGATTTGTCTGTGTTCTCCCTATCCCGAGACAATGAAGGCAGAATGCCTGACTCTTCATATGGAGAAAGCCATCAGGAAATCCCTAAAGAAAGTGAGCGAGGGTTTACATCTCAATATATATTAGTCCACCACATCATCAAAACAATCCCCAAAAGATAAGTGAAATAATTATCTCTGTTTAACAAGTTTATAATTTATTTGATCAACACAGATTTATTGCATGCTATTACAAAAAAAAAATAGATGAAGTGTCAGGGACTGTGCTAGGTACTAAATATATAAAGATTAGTAAGGCTACTCAATGTTGAGTTCATAAATCTCACAAATATATTCCTTAGAATATTGGCTAGGATTATATATATATGTGCATACACACATATATATCATATACAT
>VBSM01000272.1:90642107-90656194 GCA_008086735.1 Cheirogaleus medius | reverse complement strand
TGATCCCTAGTCACTGGAATTCAGCACATATCCTTATAAGAAAAGGGCCAAACCATCTGTCTCGTAAGTCAGGTTTTTCCAAGACCACTGAAGCAAGATGCTGACACTAGCTGATAAGAAACCTGGCTGCAAAGAAACCAAACCTATCCAGATCTAACTATCTCTAGACAAAAAGAACCCCCACAGTGACCTTACCTTGACTTTTCCCTCATTTTAGTGCTAAATATCACCCCCAGGGGTGGAGATTTAACATGCTAGTGAGACATACAATGCATGAAGAAGCATGTAATAAAACATGCAGGTGCAAGAAAATCACCTCTAGGTGCTTACAAGTCATCTAAGCCTAAGCCTCTTTAAAACCCTCCGCAAACACCCCTCCCAGAGCCAGCATGAGGATTTTTCCGGAAGCCCTAATAAGGCCTTGCCTGTGACTCCTGTTCAGCCTCTGGCTAATTTCTATTACAGATCCCAAGGGCCTGCACCAGTAACAGGAGGGTTCACTTGATTGATAACTCTACATCTATAGTTTCATGCCCTTTTCTGTATAGGTGTTATTTTTCATAATAGACAAATGTCTTCTGTGCTTTTTAAAAAAAAATTCCCTTAAGAGAATATCTTATTGGCCCCAATTAGGACTTTATATACCTCTAAATCAGTCAGCCCTGGCCAGGAGGGACAGAGACCCACAGTGAGGCACACCCCATATCCCCAAGTGGCCTATTATACAAGGTGCACAGGACTGTCCCAGAGAAGATGGGGGTCACTGGATGTGAGGGAGCCACCACTCCAGGTGTCCTCATGCTAGTGTCAAGAAGAGATGTATTTTTATTCTTTTAATGAAACTCTCTAATTCCTCCTAGGCTCACCTTTTTCTAGTTAGCAACTAAACTTGAAAATGTCATGGTTTCTTTTTCTTCTTATTGTATTATTTTCTTATCTTTAAAAATCCCTCCTAATTTTGACATGTGATTATATCAAATTTTTTTTCATACCTCATATTTTCAGCCCTAAGCATAATCTTATTCTAGGTTTCTTAGCAAGTTGAGATGGTTTTTAATGTTCCTGGGGGTTATTGTTTTAAAAGTAATATCTTTGAATTTTTTGGAACAACTATATACATTTGTTTCTGATTTTCTTTCGTAACTATGAATAGATGTGCTTTGTCCTTCTCACCAATAGGCTGTTAAATTAAATTATGTTGGTATCAGTGTTTATGATGGCCTAATCTCCATCAAAAAGATGTTCTCTCATGGATACATTTTCCAAAAGTTTAGGATATGCAAAACTACCACCACTTCACTCAAACAAGAAATGACCCTGCTTTTCCACAAGGACGGGGGCTGTGAATAGAGGAAGTTTGGACAAGCAAGAACAGGCAGAGATACGAAGAATCACTGGGTGGAGCAAGGATATTCTCATAAACTAAAAGAGAAGCAACAAAAGGGAATACTGCCAAAATTCCTTACAGCCTTTGATCAGGGAGCATCACACAGATGTTCACGGGGCTGATTCCAGATTCCTGACTCAGCTAGTTACTAATTATGTGACCTGAAGCAACTCACACTCCACTGCTCTGAGCCTGCTTCCTCGTCTGTAAAAAAGAGAACAACTACTACTTTTGGGATTCTTACAGGACTATGATAATGTGTGTCAAGTGCTTGGTAAAATGTAAGGGCAAATTATTACAGCCATATATTCATTTTAACAAAATTTCATAGTAAAACAAGTTGGATATTCTCTAGACTTATTTTGTTGGCAATTTACTGTGGAAACCAGTAAACCCAGAAGCCAGCACTGTATTTATTACCCAGGGAAAGAAGCTTTGTGCATACCTTTAGGTTGTCTGGTGCTAAAAGAAACAAGCAATTATAACCAATCAACAGACTCCATCTAGAACATACATTATATAATATCCAGTTATGTCATAAAAGTAATTGATTATAAGAATATTATTTTTAAATTGTCTTGAGTGCAAATTCTAACCCACACTTCTAAAAACCCACAGAAGTACTCAAACAGCACATTGGGAAGACATAAGAGGGGGATTTTTATATTCTGCTGTTCTGCCTTTGCTCTTGTGTCTCAGATCTTGAGCAAAGCTGTTACAGCAACCTCTCGTGAAAAAGCCTTATAAGAATAGTAGAGAGGTCACAGAGCAATCAATTAAGAACCAGGGATTGAGTCTCAAAACTCTTTTTCTCTGTCCTTGAGAGAGTTTCACTTCACTCTAACTCTCAGTGGTTGGTATAACCATACTCCACGGATTTTTCTACCCAATTTTTCAGAATAATTGTTGAGAGAAAATTTTAAAACTCCACACGATCCATCCCTGATTCATAAGCTCCCTCCCAGGAATTCCTCTGCTCAGGGCAGATAAAATACAGTCACTCCATTCCCCTCACGACAGCTACCTTTTCTATCCCCTTTCCTCCCTTCCACCCTCCACATGAACACCACTCTTATCCAGCCCCCAAGTATTATTTCCAGAGATTTCCTCAAATCACAAATCTTTACACAATATTTGAAATCTTGTGTGATACCAATACAGGAAATGGGCAGGAATCTTTTCTATTTCTGCCATTTCTATCATTATGTGAAAACACCCTCCTCCTTTCCAACCTTTGCAATGAAAAGAGAGAACTAGAAGAAAAAATAATTAAAATTAAAATAAGTCCCCTTCACTAATCAATCACAAATGCTACTCCATGACACCACTGTGCTCCTTCCTGTGTAACTTACTCCCCCTCTTCACCCTCCTCCCTAAACTCCCTCTCCTGACTCAACACCTGCCATAGAGACTTCCCCAGCAACTTAGGCAGATTTCCCTCCGGACAGCCCCATCACTGTATCACACCACTGTTCAATTCTTTCTTAATTTTTATCCCAATATATAAAAGTTTTAAATATTCATTATTTCTTTTTAACTATTTTTGTTTATAATCCTACAAGATATTTTGAGCTCCTCAGGGGCAGGGATCTTTCTGCCTTGCTCACCTTTGTGTCCCAGTGCCTAGCCAGGGGTCCTCAAACTTTTTAAACAAGGGGCCAGTTCACTGTCCGTCAGACAGTTGGAGAGTGCGCACTGTGGGCCCAGGACTAGTTGGCTGCTAAGCAGGACAGGCAGTGGCGGCAAAAACACCCAGCGGGCCGGATAAATGTCCTGGGTGGGCCTCATGTGGCCCGCAAGCCGTAATTTGAGGACACCTGGCCCTAGTCCAATGCCTGACACATAATAAGAACTGGAATGGGTCTGACATTTTGCCCCACTTACAAGCCAATAAATTTGCCTGCCATGGTTTCACTGATGCTGGTATAACACAAGAGACTCTGGGTCAAAGAAGAGCAGTTTATGAATCACAGTAATAGCAGTAGCTAGAATTTTGGCATTTTTGTACCAGTTTTTTGAGCCCCAAGTCTACAGAGTGACAAAAAGAGGACCAGAGGACACCTGTATACACAGTGAGTTGTGATATAGGAGAGGAACCCTGAAAATTCTATAATGGGCAGTAAGCATGTTTGCCGTTTGCTCCAGAGCAAGACATAATTTCTATCTTCCAAGGCCATTTGCTGTCTTAATATCACTGAACAGATATTCTGGGACAAATAGCAGTCAGAACCTCTCTTGTAAGATGTGAAGAAACACAAGAGACCTGTGGAGAATCGTCTCCTAACAAGTAGAGAATCAAAAAATATTTTTTGATTTAATGAATAAATGAACTAGAACACCAATCCAATTTGACACAAAAAACAAACTGTGCAAAATATTTAAAGAGTTGATTCTGAGCCAATATAAGTGACCACATCCCAGAGAAACACAGTCTCAAAAGGTCCTGAGAAAGTATGACCAAAGTAGTCAGATTGCAATTTTGTTTTATATATTTTAGGAAAGCTGGAGTTATAGGCAAAGACATAAATCAATACCTGGAGGTTATATTAATACATTGGTTTGGTCCTAAAAGGTGGGATATCTGGAAGCAGAGGCTTACAAACCACAGGTGGGTTCAGGGATTCTTTATCAGCAATTGGTTGAAAGGGGTTATCTTTGTCTAAAACTTTGTAATCGATAGAAAGGAAAGTTTTTAAGTTAAGATACGGAAATCTGTTGTCCTTCATGTGAGGCTATAAAGAGTCAGGCTGTGAAAGCAAGCCACAGTATACTGGATCAAAATGACCTGTTTAGCAAGATTAATAGCTCATAGGTGTGACCCTTTCCAGGCCATCTGGAAAGGAATTTCTGAGTAAGGAAAAAGGTTTAGTCTGCACCAGCATAGGCGGTAGAAGTCTTTTTTCAAAAAAAATTCTTTTGTTCCCAAAGAGACCTCCTTACTGAGTGGAATGCCGGCAGATATTTAACAATCAGCTCTTGGGGATAGAGGAAAGCCTTGATTTGTAGCCTTTTCTAATTTTCTTGGCAAAAGTATTCTGACCATGAGCAACATGAGCTACTGATATCTCAGAATGCAGAGTTGGGGAGAGATGCCCAGCAGTACAACATCATAGAATATTTCCACCGTGCAAATACAAAATATGCAAATCATCTCAATAGGTAATTTTACTAAATATTAGTAAAATAGAGAGTGATGAGTTTCACGTATACATTACCTTAGTTTTAAGGCAATTTATTTTACTGTATGTTTTTATGATTCAACCGTTAATAATGTCCATGTTTAACAACTGGCTCACAAAATTATTGAAAATTTAATCATTGGCACTTGTGAGTGGGTGCAGGACAGGCCTTACCAGTATTCTTCATATATATCTCCCTCCTGTTTTGGTGTCATTCTTGTCCTTCTATTATGCATTATGCATCTTATTTCCAGAACTCCTACTTCTCTCAAACTCAGCTTTTTATCCCTCTCCTCCTGGCTGTGCTCTGCCTCGGTTCCTTCCACTGCCCCTAGCCCCAGCATCATTACTGGAAAACCATCAGCTCTGTCCTTCACCAGCCTCGGGCCTTCCCCGACTGTCCCAGCCTATAGGGGCATCCCCAGGGATGGGGTCCAGGGAAGTCCACTTAGCCTTCCTCAGCCATCAAGGCCACAGCAGGCGAGATGGTTGATTCCCAAGTGATCACTTGCAATGCATTTTTTCATAGAATCATTGTCACTGCTTCCTGTTAGGCTCTACTTCTTTGGGTGCCATATTTTAAGTACTTCATGCATCATAACAGGAATTTATAAGCAAATCTGAGATGCTAATCTCTCTTCATATGCAAAAAATGCATTTTGATTTCCAAACTTAAAAAAGAACTTAGGGAACATACCTAAATAGGAGACCACTTAATATATGGAACTTGATATGTATTTATATATTTGATATTTATGGAACTATGTCCAGCAGAGGGCAGCAAGAAATTTTATATGTGAAATGTATTTACTCAATACTGAAATGAAGAGCAAACCTGTAACATTACTTGTTGATAAACAGGAAACTATTGGAGTCCTAGTAGCAATATTACTTCAAATTTATGTGGAAAAAAAACTTGGAGAATTTATCTCTTAAGACTAAAAAAGCACAACTGTTCTATCTATATTTAGAGGATCTAAGGATTATGGTGAAATATGATCATAAGGCTAAAATTTCATTTTTTTTTTACTTTAAAGCCTTAATACTAACTTTTATATTAAGTTAATCTTTAGTTAGTTACTCATTGATCCATTTAACATATATTATTTGAACACTTCTCATATTCAAAACGTTGTGCTGGTAATTACCACTTTTAGGCATGACTTGAGGAATACAAAAATGACTGCCTGCCTGTACCATTGTATCAATCAGGATTCTCCAGAGAAATAGAAGCAATCAGATATATGTGTATATATGTGTGTGTACATATGTATATATGTACACATACATATGTATATAAACATACATATATATATAAACGTGTGTGTGCAGAAAGAGAACTGTGCTAAGGAATTGGCTCGTGCAATTATGAGTAGTGGAAAATCTTCCTTTACAGCAGGCAAGCAGGCTGGAAATTCAGGCAGGAGGTGATGCTGCAGCCCTGAAGCAGAATTTCTTCTTCTCTGGGAAACCTTAGTTTTTTGCTCTTAAGACCTTTGCCTGACTGCATGTGGCCCACCCACATATCAAAGCTAATCTCCTTTGCTTAAACCAACTGATTATAGATGTTAACCATATCTACAAAATACCTTCATTGACACCTGATTAGCATCCAATTATACAACTGGGTACTATATATAGTCCAGCCAAGCTAACAAATAAAATTAACCATTACGCTGCCCCAAAATATTTCCCCCATTCAGATGCCATGTCACAAAAATGCCACCCTTGGAAAGCCATGCTTTGAATCATGGATCACATGGAAAACCATGTTTTGAGTTATGGATTACATGGATTGCATTTTAGAAGATGCATATCATGTTCTAAAATGCATACATCCTTGGTAGGTTAATACACCTACTTAGACACCACTGTGGGAGTGCCAGGTTATTATATACATTTCTCCAAACAAAAGAAAATCTGTGTCTTTCCGAAAGTGCTAAGTAGCAGGAGATTCTAAAATGCTAAAAGGGAAACCGTGAGTCACCTTCAGTAAACCACCAATTTCCTAACTTTACATACAATTTCCTTTCTCCAAAAGTATAGTATTTTTGGTCTATTGTGAGAAAATACATTGTTTTTGTTGTTTTTAGAAACTGCAGCTACCTTGTAACCCAGCAACTAAACAACAACAACTTGGAACCTCAAACTTTAACACTCGTTCAATGTGCTATTCAAAGTTTTAGTTCAAAGTGTTTTGCTTATTGTACTTCAATAAAAAGATTCCCAAAAAGAATGTATAACCTGACTGTAATGCTGAAGAAACATGAGACAAACAAAATGAAAAACATTCTATTAAAAAGATAAGACTGGATTCTTTAAAAATATCAATGTCATAAAAGATAAAAGTTAAAGGCGAAGACAAAGATTAAGGGGGACAAAAGAGACACAACAATTAAAATCAGGACATGCTCCTAGACTGGATACTGTACTATACTAGTGAGGAAAAAAAATGGCATGAAGGACAGTTTGGGGTCAACTATAGACTGGAATACAGACAGTGGATTGAAGAGAGATGAGGCATTTATTTTTTTTAGTTTGATAACGGTACTGTGTTTGTGTCCTTATTTTTAGGCAGTGATCACATTCAGAAAAAATACGAAAAATAAGTATATATGTGAAGAAAGAACACGAGATGAAGCAAATGGAATGACATGTAGGTGAACCTGGTTGAGGAGCAGACAAAAAACAAGACTTTTTTTGTCTTGAAAAATAACAATTTTTCTGGTCTTAAAATTATTTCTAAATAAAAAGTCATTTAAACATTTGCTAAAAACATTGTAAGAAATTCAGTCATATGCTTTATATTGATAGTGACATCACTTTAGGAAATCAATATAATATGGAATTGAACGTGAAAAGTGTTCAAAAAAATAGATGCTAAATAGATCAGTGAGTAACCAACTGGAGAGCCCATTAATATAAATAATCAGGGTTATTTGTAGCTTGCATCATGCCACAGTCCAATATGAATGCACTAGAAGGAACAGAAGGTTCTGTCTTGTACCCATAATTCAGGGACCCAGGGTACTTCCCACCAGAGGCTACATTCTCCTTTGCTCTCCCAGAGTCCTCTCTAATCAGCCAGGGGACAAAGAATTGCACATGGAAGGTTCTCTATGTGTCAGTCTTGAAATGGTCCCATCAATCCTGCTCACCAGCCACTGCCAAGAACTTTCACATGACTACACCTACCTACAAGGGAGCCCAGAAAGTGTGATACACCTAGAGGCTCAGGAAAAAGAAGAGAAGACAGATGTTGGTGAGCACCAGCATCTTCGCCACAGTTAGCATCTTATTTCACAAAGATTTGGAGATACTTAATTGAAAAACAGACAGAAGGGATAACTCCTCCTGAGAAAAGCTGGCTCAGAAACTTACACGTGGAAATCTTGAGACTGAAGACCATCTCTCTTGCGCGGGCGCACGCTCACTCTCGCTCTCACTCTCTTTCCCTTCAGGGAGGACAAATAGCCAAGAGGGTGGAATGGAATTAAATTTAGGGGCAAATTAATATCAGAAACTGAGTTTTAAGAAAGCCATCACAAATTATTCTGTAAGTGGGTATCATGACATTAACAATAGAAATACAGACACATTGGTGCAAGCAAAAGCTAGGCTAAAGCTCAAGGATGATGCACACGCCTGGGAATGGGTTTGTTCGTGCTGTGCACTTGCATCTCCCATCTGCCTATCCATTCCCCTTTCCCCCATCCTTCTCCTTTAAGGAACATCACAGATTGTATCTCATTTATGAAACCTCTTTACTCCAGATCCTATTAATTGTTTTTCAATTTGTCTCTTATTGCATCTCTAGCTGATATGAAATGTTTTAGACTGTGCCAATTCTTTCTTTTGTGTTTTCATATAATTTAGAATAATTATTTGAGCTCAGGAAAATAGTTTGTCCCTATGTTATATACCTTACATTTAGCTCAGTGTTGGGTCCATAAAAAGGGATTAAAAAAAATATTTGTTACTTGATTTGCTTCCATTTCTGGAGTTGGGCAGGTAAGCTATCTCCTTTGAATTTATGTGTCTTAGTTGGAAACAGTAAATGCCTGAATTCTCCTCCAGCATACTCCATAAACAAGAACTAGCCACACTTAGTAAGTGATGGAGCATAGTGGTTTGAATGAAGTTCTAACAGCATTCTTTTTCGCACATTCACTTCCCCCCTGCCAACCCTCTTATGAAGACCTTTGTGATCTCTAAAAAAGATGTATATGTCTAGTACCCTCAGACTGAAACAATACTGGTGAAGGCAGCATTCTAGACAAAGGACCAATTTCAAGATTTTCTCCTCTGGGCTCCGATGCTATTTTCAGCTAGTATCTTCCTAGTCCAGTAACATAAAACAACACTCTTTAACTCAAGAACTTTGACAATAAAAGGATAAACTGGATAGATGAGCTGGATCTACACTGTAAAATAAAAAAATTATACATATTTTACTACATAGTTCACTAATAGTAATTATATACTGAATACAAACAATAGATGGCATACAGAGAAATTCTAGTATTAATTTCCAACATCTTCCTCAATAAGTCTTTAGTGAAAATCCTTAGTCAAGGATGATTAAGAGAATCATCACTATTCTAGTTCAATCCAAATCTGATTTCTCTTGTCTCCACCTTTATCCAATGTCTGCATCCCTTCTGTTGAAAGCCACACACTGTTCATGTTTTTACAGGCATGTACAGAGGTCACTTCCTTCTAGCAGAGTCATTATTCTCACTATCTGCTCATGGGCTTGCTCAATGTTCCATTTAATATCCACTCCTAATAGCTATGCTGCTAAAACAGTTGTCTTCATTGCTATCCAATATATCTGCAAAATGCCAGCTGTCATTTGTCTCTGTTCTGAGCATTTCTGTCCCTTGGGGAGTATTCACTTTGTGTCCACTCCATGTTGAGGTGATGAAGAGGGTTTTATTCCTATCATATTTGAAGAGGAAGAAAAGCACCTAATGAGAACAGAGCTGAAAAAATATCTCCTAGACAACAGGATGCTGTGCTTTCTGCCCTGAAATAGCATCAACTTTCAACCCAAAGTTGCAACTCAGGAGTCTAACTCTATCATGCTCAATATCATATGAGCAACATTAGTACGTGTTATATTTTTCAATATTTCTATGGGGAATCCAGCAAAGTATCAGGGAAAAAATTGCTTTCTGAAATGTGCATTAAAATTAGATCAGTGGCAAATCCAGAATACCTGATATTTCAAAGGAGAATTTTCTTATGCATTTGGCAACTTGATGTTTCTGCTTTCTCTGATTTCTCAGCTGAAACATCTCAGGGGAAAGAAACATTTCATATTTTCATAAATTGTGTTAATGTTCACATAACAAAGACTATACGTGTTTGGTCTCAATAAATGTAAGAATTTGCAATCGTCTTTCATGTGAGAATACTCATACCATCATGCTTGGAGGTCACCAGAATTATTGCCACTCATGACAAATGCAGTTCTCTGCTCACTTGTCTCTGGTTTATGGTTTGGTGCATTTTTTTATTTTAATCCATTAATTCAGTTAGTACATGACCCCAGTGAGGCTAAGGCTGTGGAGTTCAATTTAGCATGGATCAGTTATAGTTTCACTCTGTTATGGAATAAACATATTAAAACTTTTATCTTGATCAGTCTTCCTACACATCTATGTCAAAAATCACAGGAGAAATCAGACAAGATATTCATCACCACAATTTGAAAAACAATTCCAAATGCATGCCCTGACTTGGATCAAAAACACAAACTGCTACAGGAAAGATGACATGCCTTAACTGGTTTGCAAACATTACAGCCAGCAATGATAATTAAAACCTCTCTTCCGCCACTTACAATATCATGAATTCTCAGAAGATACACATGGGCTTTTGACTACGGTAAATGAATTTAACCCATCATTTAAATATATATTTTATTATAAAAATCATGCTATATTATGGGCTGTACTTACAATTCATGATTCAAATATAGCAATTCAGCTTGTTTGACACCACCTAATCAAGATCAATACTGAATTTCTCACTGCCTTTATTTCCACCCATGTCAAAACCGACAAGTAGAATAGTGCATGCATTCAAGGATTTAGCAAATGTGTAGTCAATTTTCACCTCAGAGTAACTGATTTTAAGTTTTGTGATCATTTGATCAAGGAACACTCAGTTTCTAAAAGTTTATTTTAAGTTCCTAACATAATCATGGTGTGCTATGTGTTATGGGTAATATGAATCAAGTATCAAAGACATGGCCTATTGTATTAGTCAGTCTTCTACAGAGAAACAGAACCAATAGGATGAATCTCCCTCTCTCTTTCTCTCTCTCTCTCTCTCTCTCTCTCTCTCTGTCTCTCCAGAACTGATTCATGCAATTATGGAGTCTATGTCCCAAGATCTGCACTCGGTAAGCTGGAGACCCAAGAGAGCCAATGGTATTGTTTCAGTTTGAGTCTGAAGGTCTGAGAACCACAAAAGTCAACGGTGTAAGTTCCAGTCTGAACATCAGCAGGCACAAGAACTAGGAAGAGCAATATTTCAGTTCAAATACAAAGGCAAGAAAAGACTAATATTCTAGCTCTAAGTAGTCAGGCAGGAGGAGTTCCCCTTTACTCAGCCTTTTTGTTCCATTCAGGTCTTCAATTGATTGGATGAGGCCCAACCACATTAGGAAGGGCTATCTGCTTTACTCACTTTACTGATTCAAATGTTAATCTCATCCAGAAAACCCTGACAGATACACTCAGAAAAACATTTTCCCAAGTGTTTAGGCAGCTGTGGTCCAATCAACTTGACACATGAAATTAACCATTATATCCATATACACACGAAAAATATATATAATTTAAGGAGGAAATAAGATAAATATAATAAATTGGGGTCAACAATGACAAAATGGCATATGATTAAGTGCTAAATTAAATGATAATGCCTATAATTCCTACAGAAATGCAGAAAGGGAGTAATCAGAGAACCTCAGAATAAAAATTTTGTAATAAATATGTTTTCATTTGTGTACAAGTGATTAAGTTCAAAGAACTAAAGGGTAAATAAGGGCTGATTATTCACCACCAAAAAGAAGGCAGAGGAAACCAGGCTTTCCTAGGCATAACTAGGACAATACCCGCTGCCCTGCAACTGGCTGCTGTGGGAACAAGACTCAAGAGCACTGCACGTTCCACGGCTTCTTGCTGCTACCCTCTCCCTCTCTGGCCACTGGCCCACAAAGAGAGCCATTTTGAGAGTTAAATACTCACTGCACCCTGCTCTTGGGCCAAGTCCAGGCTGCCATAGTTGCAGCTGCCACCCAGCCTAGAAGAAACAGGGAAATCAGACTCTCCTAGGCATACCTAGGACAATACCCACTACACTGCAATGGGATTCTATAAGACAAAGACACAAGTGGATCATACTCCAACAGCTTCTTACCCACCTAGCTTGCCTAGAAGGGGTCCTACCCTCACTGGTTGCAGGCCCAAAGTGCCATTTTGAGAGTTTAATGCTGGACTGCACTCTGCCCTCAGGCTGAGTTTGAGGTGCTGCAGCTGCAGCTGCCACCTGGCCAGAGAGGAGCAGGGAAGACCAAGCTCTCCTAAGCACACCTAGGATCATATCCACTGTCCTGCTCTGGACAGCTATGGGACTGGACACTAACCTGCCTACCCCACTGTAACTACCAGCAACACCAACATGAACCCTTTTTGTCTCAGTGGACTGCTCCACCACTGCACTGCCATCATCCACATCACACCAGAGAACCTACCCACACACCCAGCCCAATGCTTCCAATATTAGCTTCTGAGCAACACACCTGGAGCCTCAAGAAGGGGACCACTAACACCAGTGTTGGCATAAGATTCTCTGCAGCCTAAAAACAGAAACACTCATCCCACTTCTCCCACCACCAGGGCCTGAAGACTGGTTCATTTGGTGTCTGTATCCCCAGTAAAACTTCATCACAATATCAAGTAATTACCATACCCTAAGTCACCAAGGAAATCATAGATACCGCTGAGCCTGTGTATTACTGAAGAAAGCATACAAAGATCACACTACTGCAAGCACCCAAAATCAAAGGCAAAGTGTCCTATACAACCAACAACATACATCTTCAGGAAAAAAAATCTCCCCTACAGAAGCAATTTCAAAAAATTGGAAGAAGTGACTGCTACACGAGATGAGGAGACGTCAACAGAAGGACAAAGGAAACGTGTTTATATCACAATTTCTTTATCCACTCATCAGTTGATGGGCACATAGGTTAATTCCATATCTTTGCAATTGTGAATTGTGCTATGATAAGCAAACAAGTGCATGTGGCTTTTTGATATAATGACTTATTTTCCTTAGGGTAGATAGCCATTAGTGGGATTGCTATATTGAATGGTAGGTCTACCTTTAGTTCTCTGAGGAATCTCCATACTGTTTTCTATAGAAGTTGTGCTAATTTACATTCCCATGAACAGTGTATAAGCATTCCCTTTTTACTACATCATATCAACATTTTTATTTTTTTATAATGACCATTCTGACAGGGTAAGATGGTATCACATTGTGGGTTTTTTTTTTTATTTCAGCATATTATGGGGGTACAAATATTACGGTTATGTATATTGCCCACGCCCCCCTCCCCCCTCGAGGCAGAGCCTCAAGCATGACCATCTCCCATACGTTGCACATCTTACTCACTATGTTTGTATATACCCATCCCCACCTCCCTCCTCCCACCCGTCCAACACCCAATAAATGTTATTCCTACATGTCCACTTAGGTGTTTTAATTTGCATGTCCCTGATGATTAAGGATGTTAAGCATTTTTTCATATGTTTGTTGGCCATTTTCATATTTTCTTTTGAAAAATGTCTGTTCATGCCTCTTGCCCACTTTTTAATGGGGTTATTTGTTTTTGTCTTGCTAATGTGTTATGTTCCTTGTAGATTCTGGATATTAGTCCTTTGTTGGATGTATAGTTTGTGAATATTTTCTCCCATTCTGTAAGTTGTCTATTTACTCTGTTGGTCATTTCTTTTGCTGGGCAGTAACTTTTTAGCTTAATGAAGTCCCACTTATTTATTTTTGTTTTTGTTGTATTTGCTTTGGAAGTCTTAGTCGTAAATCCTTTGCCTAGGCCAATGGCTGGAAGAGTTTTTCCTGAGTTTTCTTCTAGAATTATTATGGTGTCAGGTCTTACATTTAAATGTTTAATCCAGTTTGAATTAATATTTGTGTATGGTGAGACCCAGGGATCCGGTTTCATTCTTCTGCATGTGGTTCTCCAATTTTCCCAGCACTATTTATTGAATAGGGCATCGTTTCCTCAGCATATTTTTTGTCTGCTTTGTTGAATATCTGTAGGTTGCAGGTGTATGGTTTTATTTCTGGGTTCTCTATTCAGTTCAAATGATCTATGTGTCTGTTTTTATACTATTACCATGTTTTTTGATTGATATAGCTTCGTAGTGTAATTTGAAGTCAGGTAATGTGATGCCTCCAGATTTTTTTTTTTTTTTTTTTTT
>VBSM01000272.1:90614667-90642067 GCA_008086735.1 Cheirogaleus medius | reverse complement strand
CAAAACAATCTTGAGCAACAAAGCTGGAGGCCTCACATTGCCTGACTCCAAATTATAATACAAGGTTATGGTAACCAAAACAGCATGGTACTGTTATAAAAATAGATACATTGATCAATGAAATAGAACAGAGAACTCAAAGATAAAACCATATCCTTAGAGCCAACTGATCTTTGACAAAATCAACAAGAACATAAACTGGAAAAAGGATGCCCTTTTCAATAAGAGGTGCTGGGAAAATTGGATTGCCATATGCAGAAGAATGAAACTGGACCCCTATCTATCTCTCACTGTATAAAAATTCAACTCAAGATGGATTAAAGACATGAATGTAAGACATAAGACTATAAAAATACTAAAAGAAAATCTAGGGAATACTCTTCTGGACATTGTCCTAGGCAAGGAATTCATGACTAAGAGCTCAAAAGCACAGGCAACAAACAAATGAGATTTAAGCAATAAACAAATGAGACTTAATTAAGCTACAAAGTTTCTGCACAAAAAAGAAATAATCAACAGAGTGAACAGACAACCTACAGAATGAGAAAAAATATTTGCAAACTGTGCATTCAACAGGGGACTAATATACAGAATTTACAAGGAACTCAAACAACTCAACAACAACAACAAAAACCCATTTAACTCCATTTAAAAGTGAGCTAAGGACTTTGTTAGGCAGGGACCAAATCTGCAGGTTGTAGATACAGGTCAGGAGGGCAGTTCCTAGGGGTGGAGAAGCGGGGAGCACCAATTAAGAGAAGGGACTAAATGAAAATGCAGAAAACCTGACAATCATGTATATCAATCACCCGGTAACATCCAACACCCCTGTAAGCCCTCCCCCATGCCAAGCTAATAAAAGGGACTCACCTGGGAGTTCTTAACATCTTTCTCCACGAGTGTATTCCTCTTTGGAATGTACTCTCACTTTGTATAGCTCCCTTCTTTTCTGCAATAAAAACTGTTTGTGTGGAATTACTTCCTGTCTGTGGTCACTCCATCACACCAGCCCTGCTTGTGAATTTTGCAAGCAAGGAGCCAAAGAACCAGGACAACAGTTCACCAAGAGGCTGGACCTGACATTTGATGCCGAAACCTTGGAATCTTTCTCTTTTGAAGGTAAGGTGATGGAATATGTGTGTGTGTTTTCTGGAGGTTGCCTTGTCACATCATCTTTATGTTTTCTTACTTTCCTGAGTCTGATGAGACATGGTGAGTAGTGTGAATGTGGTGCAAACCCTGGAGTTCCTGCCTTTTTGTTATGACACTAGGACTCAGGAAATGGCATTTTAGAAATCCCATCCTGTTATATGCCTGCTCAGGTCTTATGGGACTCCCCTCACCCTCAGTCAATGGGTTGCCTGCTCTCTGTGGAAATAGTGGAGCTGTTGAGGGGATACCCTGACTGGAAAACTTCCTGACTATAGTGAGGCCTCTGTAGTAACATAAGTGTTCTCCCTCACCCCCATAATCCTATCTTTCTTTTTCTAACTAAAACTTAGTTTTCTAGGACTATGTCCTATATCCCATGCTGTTTGAGACTTAGAGAACTGAGGGTAGACTGACCCCTGCCATCTGCCACATGGTCATGGGTGGAGGGGTGGAGAGTTTTCAGCAAGTATCCAGAGCCAGGGGAGGGCTCTGACTACGGGGATGGGATGTGGTGTCCCCACAGTGAAGTACTCCCCAGGAGAGGGATACCTAAATGGGTGGTGGCCAACACATTGTTACTGGGGAAGCCTGGTCTGATGGGTAGTCAGAACAGAGGTTTGGGGCATGGCCTAAGCAAGCTCTGAGCCAAACCTACTGGACACACAGATACCTGGTCCGATGAGTAATCTACTCTTGGTCTACTCTGTTTTCTTTCCATAGAGACAATGGGATAAGAAACCTCAGTTCCCACCAATTCTCCCCTGGGATGTCTGTTAAAAAACTGGGTGACCCTTGGATTCAACAGCCTCTGAAAAATGAAACTAATGTTTTTCTGCAACACAGCCCGGCCCCAATACCAACTGCTAGGTGGAGGATCCTGGCCTGAGAACAGGAGTCTTAACCCGAATATTATCCTACGATTAGATCTCTTTTGTAGAAGGGAGGGAAAGTTGTCAGAAATTCCCTAAGTTCAGGCCTTTATATACCTCAGAGATAACCCCCAATATTGTAAGGCTTGTGTGGAGCAATCAGTTAGAGCCCACGTGGAAGGGCTGTATCAGGTCTTGTTGCCTACCCCCACAGGAGGCAAACTAAAGAAAATCAAGAGCTGGGTACACATCTCAAGAGCTAAACTGGTAGACATTCAGAGCCCAGACACCAGCAAGGATGCTGAAACAACAGATACCCACAAGTGTGAACCAACTGAGGAGTTAAAGCTTCTCTTCAAAGAGGTGAAATAATTAAGCCTCATAGACTATGCCACCACAGACAGTAAAGAATCCCTACATATATTTCCTGACCTCTCTTATGTTTGCCTGTGCTGGAATCCTCTGCACATTGTGCCATGAAGGAATAATTCCATGCTTGCCTATTTTTAAGCACTCATAATTTTATGATTTCATTTTTTTTATCTTACTGCAACTTATTTTCTTCACTGTTACCAAGTATGACCTGGTTGCTCTCATTCCTGGAACACTTAGTGGCCACTGTCCTTCTATTAATATTTGGCTCATGCATCTTTAACCTTCCTCCTAAGTTTGTGTGTTCAAGGCTTCAACAGTCACATGTGAAACTTGCTCTAGTTCAAGGATTTTACCCCATATCCGAACAAGATAATACCACCACCCATGGAGCTGCTAGAAAAGGCCACAAGTAACTTCTACCTGCAGCTCTTAAAAGAGGTCATGGAGCCTGAGAGCATTGTCCCTGCTCAGCTCGAAGCAGCTACAGAAGATGAACCTTCAGGCCCAAGCCTCAAAGATTATAGGTTCCATGTCTCTCAGGGGGGAATGTTAGGCAGGGACCAAATCTGCTGGTGCCAAATACAGGCCAGGAGGGTGGTTCCTAGGGGCAGAGAAGCTGGGGACCGATCAGGGGAAGGGACTACAGGAAAATGTAGAACACCTGACAATCATGTATATCAATCACCTGGTAACATCCCAAACAGCCACAATCCCTGCCCCAGACCAGGCCAATAAAAGGGAACCATCTGGAGTCCTTAATGTCTTCTTCCACTTGTAGAGACTGATCCATTCCTCTCTGGAATGTACTCTTGCTTTGTATAACTCCCTTCTTTTCTACAATAAAAGCTGTTTGTGTGGAATTGCTTTCTGTCTGTGGTCACTCCACACCAGCCCTGCTTGTGAATTTTGCAAGCAAGGAGCCAAAGAACCAGGACAACAGTCTGCCAAGAAGCTGGACCTGACAACTTGAAGAGACATTTTTCAAAAGAAGAGATACAAATGGTCAATAAGCATGTGAAGTAATGCATGTTCAATAAGCATGTTCAATATCACTCATCATCAGAGAAATGCAAATTAAAACCACAATGAGATATCTTGCACCAATCAGAATGGCCATTATTAAAAATCCCAAAAAATAGCAAATGTTGGTGAGGATGTGAAGAAAAAGGAACTCTTATACATTGTTGGTGGGAATGTAAATTAGTGCAACTTCTATGAAAAAACAGTATGGAGATTTCTCAAAGAACTAAAAATAGAACTATTGTATAATCCAGCACTTCCACTTCTAGATATCTACCCGAAGGAAAATAAATCAATATATAAAAATGATACCTGCACTTGTGTATTTATCACAGCACTATTCGCAATAGCAAAGATCAACCTATGTGTCTATCAACAGAGGATTAGATAAAGAAAATGTGGTTTATACACATGGTGGAATACTATTCAGCTGCAAAAAAATAAAAAGTTAAACCAAAAGACAGGAGTCTTTTACCAAAACACAACATGGTGACACTGAAGACCATTATCCTAAGTGAAACAACTCAGACACAAAAAGACAATACCACATGTTCTCACTTATAAGTGGGAGCTAAATAATGTGTACAAATGGAGGGAGAGTGTGGAGCGATGGATAACAGAGACTCAGGTGGGGAGTGGGAGGGAGGTGGATGATGGGAGGTTGTGTGCTGGATACAATGTATATTACTTCAGTGATGTATGCACTGAAGGCCCTGACTTAACCACAGTGAAATATACCAATGCAGCAAAATTGCACTTACACCCCATAAATATATACAAATTTAAAAAATGGGAAAAAGGCAAAAAATAAAATGCCTAAAATTACTTTAAAAAACCCTCAAGCACAGAAATGAAAGAGAAAAATAACAGACTGCTTCAGCATTTTTCCTGTCTGAATCTTGATACCATTTTATACCTCCACTTGAAATAATACTTTAGCTGAGAGAAAATGTTTTTTGATACCACGTATTCCCAAAATACCTGCTATTCCTAAACGTTTCAGCAAATAATTCAGCCTGCTGAGAATTTTTAGGTTATAATTTTTATATTCATAGCTTCTCAAAAACTTTTAGAGATTTTCAGCAGAAGAAGAAAAGCAAATAATACCAAGCTAAATGATCTCTGAGAGTAATAGATATTATTCACTACTTGGGTTTCTATCCACTACCCACCAGATTCTATTCTTTCACGGGTAGTGTTTTAATAGAAGAGGTACAAGGCATAATGTCACATTCATTATTTCCCCAAGGATTAGGCAACGACGTATAAGCAATCCCATTGGCCAACCTTGACAGCAGTTTTTACTGAAAACTAATAATAGAAATTATTATGCAAAAGTTTCACAATATCTCTCTAATCTTTCTTGAAGGCATCAATCCCAAACAGCTTGGGAGTCATCAAAGTGTCTGTAGCTGAAAACCTATCATCTTTCGTCAGTTTCTACTTCTTCAGTAATTCTAAATCAACACTCTGATCTGATGTGACCACCGTTTTCTAGTAAGACTTAGTACCCCAGCAGAGGCTAACTGAATGCCCCCTTTCTACCAACAAGAATGGCAAAATCTACTCCATTTTTATTGATTTCCCCAGCTGTCTATGACAATGATTTTCTCATAGGTCACTCCCTTTGCTACAATCAGACAGATTGAAGCTGCTTTGTCTCTTAAAAATTGCTTGTCATCTAGAGCAGCCTTTCTCAACCAGAGTTCCAAGAGAGAATTAAACTTAACACCACAAGGCAACTATTATATGTATAATGAATTGACTGCTTCCCTACGAATCTAAAATTATTGCAGCTAATAGAATTAGGAAAATAATCACAATCATTTCATTTCCTATAGGGTTTAATCCTTTCAATAAAGCCAAATTGAGAAACACCGTTAGAGTAATGGGGTAAAACAGGATGAAGTATTTAGTATATAGGTCCTGGTCCAGCAGCTCTCTTAAATGGCTTTCCTTCTAGCATTTAATCAAAATATATTATTATAATATCCAGCATTTAATCAAAAATTACTAAATATGCCAGAAGACAGAACAAAGGACAAAAATTCACAGAAAAAAAAGAAAAAAGCAGACAAACTATATAAGATGAAAAATAAAGCAGTTATATTAAAATACTGTTATAAAAATATTTCTAATTTAGAATAAATTAATATTTTTTAGTATATCAAATAAGATCCAGTGCAAGTCTAACAATAAGTTCAATATAAAAATAGAGATGAGTATAAATAATATTTTGAAATATCTGTAATGCAAGATAAAAATATCTTTAAGTGACAAAATAAGAGATATTGCAAATATTCTTCAAGTTAAGACTATATTCACAATTGAAGGAGATTATAAATTTTATTTAGAGTTTACAGAAAATTAAGAGACCCCACAAATTTATCTAGTGGCCCTGTCATCCCCTAGGACAAGGAAGCTTCAGTGAATCCTTTTCTTCTGGCCAAATGATGAACCATGAGAGAGAGCATGTGAAGGATTGCAAAAGAAGTGTGAGTGGCCAGCCTTGGAAGTGGTATACATTGTTTCCACCCACATTCTCTGGACAGAACTTAGATACATGGTCCCACCTATCTGTAAAAAAGATGGAAAAATATAGTTTAGCTCTGAACATAAGAGGAAAATGAGACACAGAAAAATATTTTTTCTGCAAGTACTGAGCAAAAACAGTATGATTAGTGGCAATTGGATTGATATGGTGCAATTGTATAGGGCCAAATATTAATATAACAAAACCACAAAGTCTATAAATAGGCAGGAAAGGGGTAGGTTTGGCAAAGCATAAAAACCCAAGTCAACATTTGGGTGCTGATGATCAAAAGATCAATCTTCCCCTTCCCAGTTGTGAGAATTTACACATTAAAGTGAAAATACAAAAAATAAGGATATACCTAATTTTGACTACCCAAAAAAAAAAAAAATAACTCTTGAATCCACAGTAAGGCATTTGTCTTGTCAGCCAGGCTATTTTGATAAGGAAAGATGGTGTAGACTGTAAAGGCTTCATTCTCATATCAGGTGTCAAATCTAAATGACTTAACTTGGAACATAGAGTTTTATTAAAAGCTCTAGGATAGAGTAAGGATTCAATGAAGAAGGAATCATCTAATTCAATACAAAAGAAGGAAATATTTTGAAGGGATTTTACTAGGATGAGAATATAACCTGGGTCTCTGAGAAAGGAATTAGTGTCCCAAATTCAAAGTCAAGTAAAGAAAAAAAACATGACAGAACCCCTGATAGAGACTCTTGATTATTTGAGGGAGATAATAAGAATGTCCATGGTTATTCCTCATTTTCTCCACCAAATTCAGTATGAAGTGAGAGTGGAAGATTAGCCATGAACAGATGGTAGTGAGCATCCCTATTCCCCATGACTAACACTTCACATATAGGAGAACTTGAAGTTCCCATGGCTAAAGATGAAGAGCTTGGGAGACTTGCTGTTGAGAGATCTGGTATCAGAGGGTGAGACTATAGAATACAGCACCCTGGAAAACCCACACAAATGGAAAGGATTAAACACCAAAGAGGAGGTCCCAGCAGGAAGCCCAGCCACCGTGCAGGGGTGGGAAACCTGAGGCCTTGGGGCCACATGTGGCCTTCTGGATCCTTGCATATGGCTTTTTGACTTAATCCAAATTTTACAGAACAAATCCTTTTATTCAAAGAGGTGCAGCAGAGAAAGATGAAGCTTTTTTGGCCTCTTTTGGTGCTTAAAAAAGAACAATCTTGAAATCAGAAGGCCACAGGTTCCCTATCAGCTCAACACCAGAACACTATCTCATACTGAATTAAACAATTCAATCTTCTCTTGGGGCAAACATACCATCTTGGGGAAAAGAAAGGAAAGGCCAGAGCTCACCTGAGGAGGGAAGAAGGAATCTTGATAGGGAATTTGAACTTTGAACAAATACCTTATTCCACACCCTCCAAAGACTAATTAATCACAAAGGTTAAATCAATCAATCTCAAGGAAACTTTTGTTAAACCAGAAGAGGCTGAGTTACCTCTCATAGGCCAGTGAAGTGTTTTCCGCCACACCCATGTGCTGACCAGCAGCAGAAGTGGGATATGCAGAGCTAGATGCAATCCATTATAGAAAGTAAAAGAAGCAACATATTTTGTGCAGATCTGTATTGTAGTGTAAACTTTAACCTCAAAATACAGAAATGAATAAGATGTAGTTCTTATCTTCCTTGAACTCACACTCTATATGGGAAAAAATTTCCATGAGAACATAGTATGATAAATGAAAAAATAGAGGTATAAGCACAAAGGTAGCACAAAGGAGAGATTGATAAAATAGGAGGAGAATGAAAAATGGCTTCTTGGAAAAGAAAATGATGTTGAGTTTTAAAGGATGAATAAGAGTTCATCATGTGTTGGGGAGAGTTCCCTGCAGGAAGATAACAGTAAGCAAAATGCACACAAGAGTGGAAGATTTAAGAGTGTTCAGTTTAGTCTTACTGGAGCATAATAGAGAATCTCAATCTTCAGAGAAAATTCTATTCTCTAGTGACTAATGTTATAGCTTAAAGGATAGAAACTACTTTTGTTTCAAGACGTTAAAATTGTATTTTTAGAGAGAATATATTTAATAGTGTCTTCAATATAATGGGGAAAACTTTGTAGTATTCCTCAACCATCAAAATTAGAAGAGACATTTCAAAGATAAATTTATAGGATTATTGCTTCTCTCCTTAATCCAGAAAATAGACTCCAGCTGGTCACAAATATTTATTTCTGAGATGTAAAAAAATGAGATATGTTTTCATTCCATCCAGTCAAAGGTCTTTAGCAATTTCTACCTTTAAAGAATTATAAAGAGGTGCTTGATGTCACTAATTGTTTTATTTTGAAGTGCATTCATGATTAAAAATGTTTACCCACATTATTTTGTGTCATATTGAGAGTATGTGCATTTTTTGAAAACCATCATCTTGTACATTCCATATAATTAATTCTTGCTCAAAGATTATTATGAATGATTCTCTTTAAGTGGTAGTTTAAACATGAGTAAGTTTCAAATGATCTCAACAGTATTTTTATTAGTTACTTATTCAAGTAGAATGTAAAGGTTAGGCTGAAGAATACAATCTTGATTTCATAGAAAAAGAAACACATTTAGACAGTGACCAAGATTGTGGGAACTGGTCTTATAAATACATGGTATGACCTGACGGATTCTAGAAAGATTCACCTGCCCAAATATATTTTATCTACTTCCCAGAGCACCAAGTATGCTCTACTATAGACTCATAGCTTTCAATTTCAAAGATTTGTTAACCATCATTTATCCTGTACTAAAGTGCCAGTATCTCTATGAGGGATCTTTTAATGTCCACATTAAAAGACATTATCAAAGAATAACTTTCAGCAGCATTTCCCAACAGGTGTTTGGTGTGTGATTAAGGGGTTCCATGCTCAAATAAAATAAAGAAATACTGAATATTATTTTTCTCTTTTAGGGAGTCACAATACATATTAAAGACCCTGAGAAGTCCAAGGACTTTTTTTAAAAAAGAATCTTTAAACCTTTTAAAACTCAGCGAGTCCAAAACTCTTGACTCTTACAGCCCTTGTGGTTGCTATGAGAATTATAAAAACATCAAGCTGAGAGTCAGACAACAAAAATTAAACAAAAAAGAGACAACTGAATTGGGGCCAGAAAGGGGCACTCAGATGACTAAGAAAGTGCTAATAGTGAAGATGAACTCTTCCCAAGGAAGACCTGAGTGTATTCAACTTTTTTTCTTGGACCAGTACTAGGAATAATCCACATCTTTGGGTGGATAAAATTCATTTGGTCTAGATAGCTTGCATTGTGTCAAAGGTGAGTCCTCACATAATTGCATCCACTGAGATGCATTTAAGATTATATCACTATTATCTAAAGACAACACAAGAAATACAGTCATATAAAATCCATTCTTGCACTCACTACATGACGGAATTCAAAAATGTTGTCTATTATCTCATTGAGTGCCCCCTCCATAAAGTACCACATTGAAAATGCTTTTCAGACCTTAGTGCTGAAACGAACAGTTTTGTTTTCCCTAAGGAGATGAGATACTTTCTCCTTTCAGAAAAGAAGCAATAGGTCTTTCTACAGCTTTGATTGCCAGGAAACCCAAAGCTAAATGTCAGAGCAAGTATAACAGCCATGTAGGCCTTCATGGCCTGAATGTTTTCTCCTGACTCCCTCCTCTTATTAATGCCTTCTCTGGTCATGACTCTGAATTTCTCTTTCTCTGTTAGTTTATTGTGTGTGCTTGTTATAAACCACCAGAAATCCACTCAGGAACATGAGAAGGGATGGGTGAAGAGATGAAAAGTTAAATAAAGCCAAACAAATAACCGGCTCCTGTAGGATCTGTGTGGAACACATTACCAGTACCTTCCATGGGGCTGGAATATCACTGATGCCTAATAATTTTTAATATTTCTAAGTGAAGACATTTTCTTAGATAATATTTACCTCATCAAGATCTCCAGGGAGAGATGTTTCTTATTAAAATGTACATCAATGTTACCGAGCACGGGTTAAGGCTGCCAGCCCCCACCATTGCTTGGGTTGAAGGGATTCTACTGTGAGTTGGCTAAGGAGTAACCTTGAAGTGGTCAGTGAGGGCACACCTAGGATAGGTCAGGGAACCTAAGAGGTAACACCCAGGAGAGACTCCCTTATGGATCTGTGGAGGGCTAAGAATGAATTAACCTCTTCTGAAATCATGATTTGCTAATAAGAGTAACTTAGGATGAGGCATGACTACACACACTCAAACATTCATGAACACACACAGCTAATTTGTTTGGGTAAAGGAGGGCAAATTTAGAGGGGAAACCGCATGTTATCTATTCAGAATATATTTTGTATTTGAGAAATTGTGAGACAAGTATTTTTTTTCCAAAGGGCTCAAAAACATGTATTAGTAGTAAATATACAGTCGAATGGTCACATTATAGAAACCACACTCACATAGCTTCCTTTCCAACAATTCCAACTGTGTATTTCCAGCCCCAAGCTTCCTTTTACAAAACAGATCTATATACCCACAGCTTATGCAACATCTTCGTGTATATATTTTACAGGCATCTCATTACTTAATAAACTAAAATTGAGACCTGCTTTTCTGGCAGTATAACTATCTCAATAAGTTGCTCAAGACAGAAATTGAGGCACTTTCTTTCACAACTTTGTTTCCCCTACTCCACATATCCAATCAACCACTAAAGGCTTCCAATTCTACCTTCTAAGTACATCTTGAACCCCATCTGCTTCTCTTCAGCCCAAGGCCTCCATGATAGGCCAGGTATCCAAATGAGCCCTCACCTGGATCAGTACGTGAGTCTTCTACATGATCTTTCTGAATGACTTCCTGCCTTCTACCAATCCATTCTCCACATGACAGCCAGAGTGAGCGTTTGTAAATGTGTAATGAACGTGAATTCCTTACAGGCAGAGCCTTCAAATGTGCAGAGATGTAACTTCCCTCAAGTCCCTAAAAATCATATTAGTTCTAGAATCCCCACTGAATCTTACAAAATTAAGATATACTAAGTCATTTGGGGTATACGGTCAACCGATTCAAGATTCTCAGGATTCCCCAAAGTGTGTCTTCCACTTGAGGATGATCTGTGATCTAGCAAGGATTACATACTCCTGGTCTTGGGATGGTGGGAAATGGGGTAACTCTTCCATATCCATCCTTCATCTACAGTGACTTCTGTTGTAATCCAACTCATCCTGACTGCCCCCAACCAAAGATGTCCTCTGTCCTTCCATAGCTTCTTCTAGCTGACTTACTGATCATAATAATAACAACGATAACAACTGGCTTTTATTCTAAAGTCTTT
Organism: Cheirogaleus medius; assembly: GCA_008086735.1. NCBI lineage: Eukaryota > Metazoa > Chordata > Mammalia > Primates > Cheirogaleidae > Cheirogaleus > Cheirogaleus medius. Next base: position 90,630,788 of record VBSM01000272.1, on the reverse strand, counting down.
ATATATATCGATTCACTTCCTCCATAACCCTTTGGATCTCTCTGTCATCCCTTGGCACTTTTATACACCATTCTTCCCCTTCTAAGGAAACTCAGAGCCATTGTTGCTTTTTCCATATCACATGGCACATGTGTGCTGAACTCTCCCACTTAGCCCAACAGCTCACTGAACCGCTGCTCTTCTGTCACTCCAGGGCCACAGCAAGCAAGAGGCTTCTCTATGGCAATTGTAGTCTCTCCAGGCCACTCCCAGGAAAGCAATATATGGCCCCCGCTGCTCTCAGATTCATCCACTGGGTCAGACGTTCCTATAATTCTCCCAATCCTGCCCCGATCAAGGTCTAAAATTTGAGTGAGAGAGTGGTGCCCTACCCTTTCATAGAAACCCATACCAGCTGCCAACCCTCTTGCTCCTTTTTCCCAATTCTGAAACTCTGCTCATCTGACAAGAATATTTTAAACATAAAAAACCAAAAAATTTCTGTGTGTCAGGAAAACTGGCTTTGAGTCTATTCTCACCCTACTGTGTTGTTTATGTGTAAGTCTGATATATTCTTTCCACAGACTTTGACAATTGATGCTAAAAATCTTGCTTTGGGGAGATTCATAAAACCTTTTCTGGCTCAAGAATTAGGCTTTTCATTGAAAACTTAGGCTTTCAAGATTCTTATCACTTTTATAGGTTTCAAATAACCAGTTGTCTTCTTTTGCTAGGCTGAAACTGTTCTTTCTCTTAGGTCATTACTGACTGAAATGCCACTGACTGAAATGCTAAAGACCATAGAACATTGAGGAAAAAAATGTAAAAAAGAAAAAAACTTCAGTTTTAATGCCCTCCAAATTTTATCCTTAGACAAGTGCAAATACAATTAAGTACTCAGCCTGATACATTCATTCCCTTTTGAAACTCTACTTCTCTTTTAAGTAAACTTTTTGCTGATATATCACTCACAAACAAAAAAGCACACAATTCAGGAATGTACATCTTGATGAATTTTCACCAAATGAAAACACACCCTTGTCACTGTCACAGGTCAGGAAGTTAGAACATGACCAATCTCCCACCTATACCCCACAAGAACTTACTATCCTGATTTCCGTGACTGTCCATTAACTTTACCAGTTTTTGAACTTCATATACATGGTATCATATACTGTGCTTTTTGGGTTCTGGCTTCTTTCTCTCAAAATTTCTCTCAAAACATGAGATTCATCCCACAGTGCTGCTCATGGTAGTAGATTATTCATTTTCATTGTTTTGTGGGTTTCCATTTATAAAATTTATTTATCCATTCTACTCCTGATGGACATTTTGGCTGTTTCCAGTTTAAGGCTATTGTGAACAAAGCATTCATATGTGCACTAGGAGTGTAACATTCTTATGCATGCCCATTGGTGCACATACGAATACATTTTTGTTGGTTATACACCTAGGAATAATACTACTAATTCATAGGGTTATGTGTTTAGTTATGTAGTAGATATTGCCAAACAATTTTGGGAGTGATTGCACCAATTTAAACTCCCACTAATAACATTTGGGAATTCCACTTGTTCTACACCTTCACCAACACTTAATATTATCAGTCTTTTTAATTACAACTATTCTTATGAGTGTGTATTGGTATCTCATTATGTTTCAATTTGCATTTCCCTGATGACTAAGGTGCTTTTTCATGTGCTTCTTTGTCATTTGGATGCACTTTTGGTGAAGTGCCTGTTAAAGTCATTTGTCAATTTTCTATTTGGTTTCTGTATTCTTTTTGATTTCTAGTAGTCCTTTATCAGATATATCTCCTTACTTCTATTCTTTGACTTGCCTTTTCCACTTCTTAATGAGGTTTTTTGATGACTGAAATTCTTAATTTTAAAGTAGTCCAGAGTATCAGTCTTGTCCTTTATGGTTAATACTTTTTGTATTCTCTTAAAGAAACGTTGCCTACCACAATGTCATAAAGTATTCTCCTAAATTATCTTCTCTAAGCTTTCTTATTTTACCCTTTACACTTAGCTACAATCCATCTAAAATTAACTGTGCTGTATCATATACAGTGGTAGTCAAGATTCATTTTTTCCATATATTACCCAATTTACCCAGAACCATTTTTTAAGAGACTGTATTTTTCCTACATTACAGTGTGACACTTTTGTCATGTCATGTGATACTATATATGTCTGAAACTATTTCTGGGCTCTCTACTTTGTTCTGTTGGTTTATGTGTGTATCCTTGTGCCAATACCACAACTGCCTTAATTACTATAGCTATATAATATGCTTTCTTCTTTTTCTTCAAGATTGTCTTGGCTGTGCTTGACCTTAAAAAAAAACTCTATAGATTTTATCATCAGCTTCACACACAAAAATGTATATGTATGTACAGTATATACATATATCTTTTATATATTATATACTAATACATATATGGATTGAAATTTTTATTGGGGCTGCATTGATTATATAGATAAATGTTTTAGAAAACAGAAATCTTTACAATGATTATTTTTCCAATCCTTGAACTTGATAGAATTCTTCATTTATTTAGATCTTTAATTTCTCTTGGCTTAACTTTGTAGATTTCTAATTTGGTTAGATTTAAAGATGATAATTGCTCTATGTCCAATAGTAAGGAGAGCAGTGATAGTCAATGGCTATAAAGATAAGCAAAATATCTTCATCGGATCCTCCTACTCAACCACTTATAAGAAGCAAGATAGGTTACATCCAGGCGCTCTCTCAAAAAATAAAAAGAAGAAGAAGAAGAAGTAAGGAGCTAAATTACTCTATATGATACCTTTGAACATTTTTGAACAACTAAGGAATATAATGATGTTGGTTAACTCCTAATATCACTGGACGAAGTGGTAGAAAACAAAAACAATGAGCTCAAGGATTTGAATTCCCAGCTAAAGTGTTGCATAAATGACCTAAGAGCTTCTGTATGCGTTCTGAAAAAGGCCCTTACATCTTGTAGCCAGAGCCAAAATTGCTGAAAATCAAATGTTGAACCTCATCCTGCCATTGGCTGAATTATAATGCAAGCTAAACTCCAAACCCCTCAGGGTGTCTACTGTTAAAGTGAGAGCACTGTTTGGGAAAGAATGGGTTCTTGTAAATTGGAATGAAGCTGTGTGAGAAGACCCTAATAAAGCTGGGGACTTTGAGTTCCTAAATTCTGATGAGTTTTCTTTGCCAGTGGAAGGCATCTCCCCAGTCCCATTGAAAGCAGCCTCCCTAGCCTCAGTGTAATTAGTCCCCCAACCCCAGTGGAAATGGTCTCTCCACCTACAGCAGTTGCAGCCTTTCCATCTCCATGGGGGGATTAACCCTGCATTGCCTGAAGAAATGGTAATGGCTTCCTCTGAGGCAGCTGCCACACAAGTCAATGTCAATTCTCACTCCCACCACCCCTCTTTGCTTCTAGACCTGTAACCAGACTCAAGTCCTAGCAGGACCCTAAAGATAATATACAAAGTGTGAGCCATGAGGAGGTGCACTATATTCCAAAAAAACTACTTGAGTTTTCTAATTTATACAAGCAGAAATTGTGGGAACATGTGTGGGAATGCATATTAGAAATGTGGGATAATGGTGGAAGGAACAAAAAGTTGGATCAGGCTGAATTTATTGAGATGAGCTCACCAAGCAGAGATTTGTGTTTAATGTTGCAGTTCAGGAAGTTACAAAGGGCTATAATAGTTTGTTTGGTTGGTTGACCGAAACATTAATCCAAAGCTAGCTAGTGGCCCACCATGAGTGAATTGAAAATGCTCAACCTCCCTTGGTTTAATGGAGAGAAAGGGATTCAAAAGCTTAGAGAGATTGGAATGCTTGAGTGCGATTTGTCATTTAAGACATACTCACATTGGGAGGGTCCAGAAGACACACCTTTCACCAATACTTTCAAGAAATAAATTTGTGAGGAGAGCTCCAACATCCTAGAAGAGCTCTATGATGGCTCTTTTCTGTAGGCCTTACAGTGGGAACCATAGCCACTCAATTGGAAAACCTAAATGCAATAGATGTTGTTAAATGGTGAGTAACCAGAGCCAAGTTCAACAGTCAATTGCCAATGGATACAGTTACCGTAATAGATACCAGAGTCAAAGCATTAATCAGAATATTCTGACCTTTGCTCCTCTATGACATTAGCTAGTTAATCACAGTGTTTCTCAGAATGAAGTAGTTAGGAAGCCTACTACATTCTTATTTGATCTGTATATGCAGAAAAGTTATAGGTCAAGTAAACAAAAGTCTAACTCAAATAAAAAAACAGAGCACCATGGCCCCTCACTCAATTCCTAGACTTGGGCCAGTTTACAGACTCAGAACCCCCTGAATAAATAAAGGTTGGATCCCCTTGAGGAAGAACCCATGTTCACTACCTAAAATTTATACTGTTAACATTTCTCCCAGCCTTCCCCAGAGAGATGTATGGCCTTTTACCAAGGTAATGGTTCACTGGTAAAAAGAATATAATCAGAAATTTGAGGGACTACTGGACACTGGCTCTGAACTGACAATGATTCCAGGAGACCAAAAACATCACTGTGGCCCTCCATCAGTGTAGGGGCTTATGGGAGTCAGGTGATCAATACAGTTTTAGCTTAGGTCTGTCTTACAGTTGGTCCAGTGGGTCCCTGATCACACTCTGTGGTTATTTTCCCATTTCTAGCATGCATAATTGGAATAAACATACTTAGCAGCTGGCAGAATGTTTTCATTGGTTCCCTGATCTGTAGGGTGAAGGCTATGATGGCAGGAAAGGCCATTACAACTGCCTCTTCCTAGGAAAATAGCGAATCAAAAGCAATACTGCACTCTTGCAGGGATTTCAGAATTTAGTGCCATCATCAAGCACTTGGAAGATGCAAGGGTGATAATTCCTAATACATCTCCATTTGCCTTTCCTATTTGGCCTGTGCAGAAGACAGATTGAAGAACGACAGTAGATTATTATAAGCTTGACTGTGGAGTGACTCCAATTGCAGCTCCGTACCAGACATGGTTTCATTGTTTGAGCAAATTAACACATTCCCTGCCACCTGGTATGCAGCTATTGATCTGGAAAATACCTTTTTCTCCAACTCTCCATAAGCCCACCAGAGGCAGTTTTCTTTTAGCTGGCAAGGCCACTAGGACACCTTCACTGTCCTACCTCATGGGTCTATCAACTCTCCAGTCCTATGTCATAATTTAGTTTTCAGAGATCTTGACTGCCTTTCCCTTGCACAAGATATATCACACTGGTCCATTATATTGATGACATTATGCTAATTGGACCTAGTGAGCAAAAAGTTACAACTACTCTAGACTTTTTCTTAAGACAGTGTGTGCCAGAGGGTGAAAAATAAAGCAAACTAAAATCTATAGGCCTTATACTTCCATAGTATTTCTAGGGGTTCAGTGGTGTGGAACATGTCAAGATATCCCTTCTAAGGTGAAGAATAAGTTTTTGCACCTGGCCCCTTCTACAAGCAAGAAAGACGCACAATGCCTATGGGCCTATCTAGATTTGTGGGGGGCAACATATTCTTCATTTGGGTGTGTTACTTCATTCAGCCCATTTACTGAGTGACTCAAAAGGCTGCTAGTTTGGGGTGGGGCCCAAAACAAAAGAAGGATCTGCAACAGGTCCAGGCTTCTGTGCAAGCTGCTCTGCCACTTGGACCATAGAGTGTTAGTGACAGATGGGAATGCTGTTTGGAGACTTTTCCAGGCCTCCATACATAAATTACAGCACAGGTCTTTAAGAATTTGAAGCCAGGTCCTATCATCATCTACAGATAACTACTCTCCTTTTGAGAGGCAGCTCTTGGTCTGCTACTGGGAGTTAGTAGAAACTGAACGCTTGACCATGGGCCACCAATTTACCAAACAACCTGAGCTTCCTATCATAAACTGAGCATCATCTGACCCACCGACTCATAAAATTGAGCATACACAACAACATGGTTCTGTTTCTCTGATAGCCAGGATTCACAGGAATCAGGGAGTGTAAATGGCAGTGGCACTACTCGATATTACCCCCAGCGACTCACTAGCAAAATTTTTTCTTCTTGTTCCTACAACCTTAGGTTCTGCTGGCCTAGAAGTCTTAGTTCCAGTGTGAGGAATTCTTCTGCCAGGAGATACAACAATGTCTACATTGAACTGGAAGTTAAGACTACCATCTGGTCACATTGAACTCCTCATGCCCCTGAATCAACAGCCAAGAAGGGAATTATGATACTGGCTGGAGTGATTGTTCTGGACTACCAAGGGGAAGCACCAGATGAGATACTTGCTGAAGTCAAAAGGAATAAAAAATGAATGGTGGAAGGTCATTATAAATAGCAGCTACAACCACATGACCAGTTATAGAAATGAATATTGTCATGAATATTTCCTCCTTTTTGTTATGTGTGTGTAGACATAAATATACTAATAAAATATGTTTGTTATTTTTCCTCTCTTATTCTCTTATTAAGTAACATAAGATGTGTTGACTTAATATCAGTATTTAAATATTGTTAATTTTACATCATGGTATGTACATTGTGGGATATCAGAAGAGTAAACATCACTTGAAGACTTTCTCTTCTCATTTATGGAAGGGATTAGTGTGTTTTCAGTTATACACAGGATAGTTGTATCATGTTAGGTGGAATTATGACCTTGTTATTGTCTATATTTGAAGATTAAGTATGGTTTAAGGAGATATGTATGGGCGCCAAGTTGACAAAGGGTGGACTTGTGATGGTTAATTTTTTGTGTTAACTTGACTGGGCTAGGGGTGGCCAGATAGCTGGTAAATAATATTTCTGTATATGTCTGTAAGGTTGTTTCTGGAAGATATCAACATCTGATTCAGTAAACTGAGTAAAGAAGATCTGTCCTCACTAAAGTGATTATGTATCACCAAAGATGTTGAGAGCTTGAATACAACAAAAGAGCAGAGGAAGGGAAACTTCTGTCTCTGTTTGAACTGGGACATCCATCTTCTCTTGCCCTTGGACATCAATGCTCCTTGTTCTTGGGCTTTGGGGTTCAGACTGACTTTACACCATCGCCCATCACTTTTGGGCCTTTGGACTCAGACGAGGACTTATAGCACAGGCTCCCCTGGTTCTGCTTGAATTACATCACCTGGTTCTCCAGCTTTCAGATGGTAGATTGTGGGACTCCTCAGCCTCCATAATTGCTTGAGCCAATTCTCATTTTAAAAATCTCCTCATATATATGTCCTATTGGTTCTGTTTTTCTGGAGAACTCTGACTGATACACACATCAATCACAATCTTTAGATTTTTCTATCTAATTGCCTACTTAGTATTTCCAATGGTATGTTAGACACTTCAAACTCAACATGTTCCACTGGGTTCATCTTTTTCCCACTTCTGTATCCCCACCTGCTCTGCCTACTCCTGCATTTACAATTTCAATTAATGGCACCATAATACACCTAGTTTACCAAAGCAGGAATCTTGTACTCATTATAAATTCCTTTCTCTCCTTCTACTTGCATCTTTTCATTCACTAATTATTCCTTCTACATGGTTCTTTAATTCTTTTTTTCCTCCCCACCGCTACTACTACTACCTAATTATGCTTCTGTTCTTTCTTACCTTGACTATGAAAATAGCTTTTCTAATGACTAGCATCTCAATTTTGCCCTCCTTTGAAGCCTCCTCCACATATCAGCCAGAATGGCATATCTAAAATTCAATCTGACTGTGGAATTTCAAGGTTTAAAACCCTTTCAAGGTTTCTCCTTGTTACTCAGTTAACATATTGGGTCTTCAATAACCTGATTCCTTATTTACTTCTCCACTTCTACCCTCTATTGATATTTTACCTTCTAATAACCCCTAAATATTTACAATTCCTATGAAACAACACTGTTTCCTTCATCCTAGCTTTCTTTTTGATGTTACCCCAGACTGGAATTTCACCCAACTCTTACCCATCCTTCAAGAATAGATCTTTGGTATATTGCTTCCAGAAAGCACAGACTTCCAGGTTGGATTGAGTTCATCTCTACTTTCCCACAGCTCACCAGCAAACCTCTCATTATTACCACATAAATGGAGACAAATCGTTTATAGTCTGTCACCTTCATTAAACAGTCAGCTCCTTGAAAGCTGGCCCAATGTCACATTTGCCCCAGGACAGCCTGGCATATATTAGGTGTCTAAAAATAGCTTCTTGTACTGAAATTGTTGAGATCCTTTTGACAGATGATCTGTGACAGAACTCAATCCATTTTCCCCTTTCTTGTTAACAGAATTCAAATTTTTTTCCAGTGATAACGTGCTCAACTCAATGATTACATTTCCCATCTGCCCTTGCTGTGACTGAAGATCAGTGAGATGTAAGAACTCAGTGCTGGCATCTTGGAAACTGTTTTAAAGGAGGCTGATTCAACTAGGTGGGTGGGGTTGAATTTTTGTCATTTGTTTCTCCCCATTCTGCCTAAAACATGTTCACAATGTCTAGAGTTCTAGGAGACATCAAACCTTGAAGATTCAAAGCCATGCTCTAAGTCTGGTTCTCCATTAATCATGGAGCTTTCATACCAGCCCAGAGCAACATTTTTTTAGCCTGATGTTAAACTGAGAAAATATGATCTCTATATTGTTTAGTTTATCTGGGTTTTTGTTACCAGTGGATGAATGCAATAGTAGCTGCTAGCTCTGAATAAAAGTTTCTTCTTAAATGTTACAATTGCAAATTAAAATTGAGCACAAAAATATGCCTATTTGGGATCATCTAGGATGGATACACTTCTACTTCTAAATGTATTGCTCTATTCAACTTTATCCAGGAACTGGGAGGCTAAATGACTTTTAATATGACAGTGATCTACTTTGTTTTTCCAATTCTTATTTAACTCTTATAATTTGTCACATTAAGTAGAGTTGGAGTTTGTGAGGCATGTTTACAGTACTCTTATTCACAGTTGGTAGCTGTTATGGGGGCTTCATAGTGCCTAATTAAGAAATAAGGACAGAGTAATTTGAATTCTTTCAAGGATTTATAATCAAGAAAGCATTAATTAAACATTCTGTATATATACTCTAAATTACATGTACTTATACGTATGCACAGATATAAATCTTTGAAGGTAGCAAACATATAAAGTTAATCTCTCCATCTATAAGGTATAAAATAAAACAATAAAAACAATAACATATACACAAAAATTTCAAGAATACATTGAATTCTAGGTCTCTAACTTAACAGGTATCATATTTTGTGTTTCTAACTACTGACTTGTTCCCCCCCACACCCCACCCCAGGGCTATCACTGACCATTTCACACTATATTAACTCAGTTTAAACTCTGTTCAGTTGATGCTTAGATACTGATACCATGTGACCTCTTCTCTAGGTATTTAAGGTTAACATTTTAACATCATCAGTGCCTGTACTCTGAGTAACTCTGAATTGCCTAAGGTCTGTGCCACTAATTATTGCTGTGCCAACTTCCTTGAGCTCCTCCCTCCTAGTGAATGGTCATTTACTATAATGATTTCTTCAGATACTCATTCCCTTCTGAGCTATTTAAAGTCCTTGTAGGAAAAAGACTTGATCCAGAAGGTAAAACATTTTGTCTTATTTTGTTTCTAAGGATAAATTGTAGGATATGAGATCAGAGGTTTTTAGATACTAAGTGTCATATCTTTACCCTGGTGTTTTGCACTTAATAGATGCTTGTTGTGGTTAATAATAAGAAACTTGCCCAAGGTCCATTCATTCATTGAACATTCATTCATAAAGCTACCAAGATTGTAAGGACTTGATGGAAAAAAATTCAAAAAAGGAGGGAATTTCTGAGAGGTGGACTTGAAAGGAACAGAGTGACTTTTTTTCTTAGGGCATTTGCTCATTCCCACTGGGAGCTCAGAAGATGAGCAGAGCTTGCTAAGGTCTCATAAACCTGGGGAATAAAAGTTGAAGGTTAGAACACATAAAGAAAGGGAGGCCTTTATAAAATCTGAAGCTTTTAAGCTGAAAAAAGAAGGCACTTATGATTACCTTAGTTCATTTGCATTTTTATAAACCAATATATGAGGCTGGGTAATTTATAAAGAAAAGAGTTTTATTTGTCTCATGGTTCTGCAGGCTTTACAAAAAGCATGGAAGTGGCATCTGCTTCTGGTGAGGGACTCAGGAAGTTTCCACTCATGGTGGAAGGTGAAGGGAAGTAGGAATCAATGGTGAGAGGAAGGAAGCAAGAGAGGGGATGGAGGTGCCAGGTTCTTCTCAACAAGCAGTTTTCACTGGAATAGAGCAAGAGCTCACTCATTACCAAGAGAAGGACACTAAGCCCTCATGAGGGATCTTCCCCCAGGACCCAAACACCTCCAACATTGGAGACCAAATTTCAACATTAGATTTGGAGGGGACAAACATCCAAAAGATATCACTGCCTTTTTTCATGACTTATTCTATGTGCTTTTTTGCCTTTAAGCAGCACTCCAGACATTCAAGGCTATTCAGCCAGTGAAACTAACTCAAAATCTTAGTTCTAATGTACCTGAGCCATTGATCATTCTGTTTATAAAGTGTTGCATTAGCCTTTTGTAAAATTGTACCACTGAGCATGGCAGTACTAGGAGGAAATCCAGATGATTGCTTTAGCTGTATCCATGCTTTTCTCTGGGACCCACTGTGTAATGAAACCTTTAATAGGATTAGTCAGCAACCATAACTCCCTTTTGTCCATATAATGAAGTCTGGAAAAGTAGGTATGGGAGGTAAAACATTTGCAAATAGTTTATTAGGTGCAAGAGGGAGAAGCTCTACTCTCACTTCCATCCTATTGTCTCCAAATTCATTTTTCAATCTATGTAAGATCTAATACTGTATATTGATTCTTAGCTAAAGGGATATTACAAGACAGTCCTCTACTCACAGCGTGCTGCATCTCAGTTCTATATGTAAGACTCCGGTAGACTACAGCTGTTTCTGGACCTTGGGTGTTTTAGACTTGGCGATCACTCTTTGCCTCATTTTTTCACTAAAATAAATTTTCTTGGTCAGAGAAAGATTGGGTAGGATATCACAACAGTGTATAAAATGCTCAGTCCATGATTAGTGGTACTGAGAGAAGAAAAATTAGGAAGAAGGGCAAATTAAATAAAAAGTGCCGTAGCCTCCTCCTTGATGAAAGAAGCCTAGCTGGCCTCCCTAAGGCATGGCACTCTATTGAAAGCTCAGGGTTGATAGCTGTTGGTGGGAAGTGCAGCAAGGTCAGATTTTCAAGAAAAAGTCCATGTGTTAATGTCTGTCACCATATCCACTTTGATCAAGTACTAAGGAGAAGGGAAAGAAGCAGACTGACATAAATAAAGTGAGTCATCTTGTCCACCTGATAATTAAAAGCCTCATTCACAGTGGCCTTTTGTTGGTCATTTGTACAGGATATATTTAGTCACATTTTGAAATTCCATTCGGAGAGGTCCATTCATTTATGTCTCCCCAAAATTCTTTGTAATCAATCTCACAATTCTGTTTCTTTTAGGCCCTTGACAATCTGATTATACCATTAACCATAGCCCATCAATCAGTATAGATACTTACCTCAGGCTTTCTACTAACAGACAAAGTGAACAATAAGATAAAGTGTTTGAATTTCTGCTCACTGGGAGACCTTCCATTCCTGACTGTCCTTCAGGGCCACTCCTGAGGATGGAAGTGATGCCTCAGCAATCTATTTCTGGTTGGTGCAGAACCATCTTTAACCAGAATCAAATGTTTTTCTCTTCATCAACTGATCTGAAGAAACTCCCCTCTGAGAGTGGAGTGCAATGCAGCAGAAGGATACAAGGTAAAAGTTAATAAAATTACTTATGCAACTTATTTCTGCCTTCACAAGTGGCTTGGACCTGATCCTGGATATAACACTTCCACTTGCAGATGGAGGACTTCTGGCCATGTCTAACTTCAGTGTTGGTTTCTAATCCTTCGCTCCTTGTGATATATAACCCTCTATCTTTCATCTTTTGGGGAAAGAAATAATTCAGCCTGGTTCTGTTCTACACTTCTGACCTCATCCCTACTATTATCACCTGGGCTTGATCCAGTCCATCAAGTCAGTCATGTTCCCAATCTTTGCTCTCGTTCTTTCTGCCTGGAATGCTGTTCCCACAGGCTACTTCAACACCTCCTTCAGGTTACTGCACAAATGTGACATTCTTGATGATACCATCTCTGACAACCCTTTTTTAAATTGTACCCTTCTACACCCTGGCAATTCTGATTTATTCAGATTTATTTTCTCCTTACATAGGTCACCTTCTGATATACTGTGTATTTTGATTTATTTATTCATTTTTGTCTTTCTCCACTAGAATATAAGCTGCATGAGGGAATTTTAATTTGCCTAGCTTCCCAATATATTTCCAGTACCTAAAATACTGTGTGTGAGCATATTAGAAATTCAATGAATATTGAACAAATATATAAATGAATGAATAAATGAAATTTCTCCCTCAAAGTCCTACCAAATTTTAAAATTTCTTTGAGAGTATTCCAAAGGGACAAAAACAACTAATATTACTTTGTGAATTACAGGCCCAACCTTGTTTACCCCCAATTCATTTTCTCCTCCTTTTTCTCACATCCCTCCAATCCAGATATACTATTAAAACTTTGGAGTGAGGAGAAATAAGTTCAGTTTGCTTTTCTTTCCCAACATCTGCTGGCTTTTAGAATAATAATGCCACTGGTTGTTTTTGATTCAAACACAAAGTGAAGCTTTGTTTCCTAGACAAGTCAACCAAGCAAACAAACGGTTGGAATTACTCCCAGTTTGAAGAGGTACATTGATTCCAGAATCTCAGTGAGTTGTCACCATCATGCTAAAATCAGCCTGATCTAAAATCATCACTTCCTGCCTTTGACCTAGTCACTCAGAATACACATACATACACACAGATACACACACACACACACACAACTCTGATATAAATTAACAAAGTTTTGCAATTCTTTGTAGGCATTCTGTAATGTCACAGATTTGCTTTTATATTGGTTCCAAGAGCATGTTGGGATGTGAAAACAGTTAAATCCCTAGAGACAAAGAAGAGGGTGAGGACAGGACAGAAGACAAATTGGCTTCGCCTGGCCAAGTAAATCCCTTAGATGAGCCTGTTTAAGGGCTGTTAAGAACCTCGAAACAAAGGAGAAAGAGCATCAGAGAGAGGAAGAGGGCTGCTGTACTTGCCAACAAAACTCATGGGGAGTAGAAATTACTCCCATATAACAACATTTTCATTCACAGCATCCTGCTTCTCCTTGATCAATGCCCAGACTTTACATCAGACACAGCAAGTTTGTAAATTCAACTGACGTTGACTTCTGGCAACCCACAGACTCAATGTGAGTGTATCTTGGCTCTCTTCACCCAGTGGCTGAAAGAAATGTGATGTTTCTTTTACAGAGTCAAAAATAAAAAAGTCACTGATTTTCAATCCAGGACTTAAACGGAAAATTGAACAATTATAAATCGTACAATTATAAATCTGTTTCTTTAAACTGTTTGAAAATTTTAACAGTCAGTACTATACACTATAGGTCTTATAGAACTCTTTTTACCAGTCTCTAGCAGAAGCTAATTGGTCCCCCAACACTTTGCTTCAATTAGCGCTACATTCCAGGGTTAATAATTTAATATACTGTGTCACCGCTGCATACCACATGTTTTCAGAAACCTATTGTTGACTAGCAACAATTTTGACTGACTTTATCAGTCAGCTATTGCCACAATAATGCTGCATAACAAAATTAGAGGGCTTAATATAATCACTTATTCTTACTCTTGTAACTTTAAATTGGCACAAGTTGGCTAATCTAGCTTGGGCTCAGTTGAGTCTTTAAGTTATTCTGCATACCTCCCCTTATCCTTGAACCACCAGGCTAGCTGAGGCATATTTTTTTCATGGTGACAGGGGAAGTTCAAGGGACAGGCACCCACTACACAAATACACCTTAGCCCTTTGCTCATGTTATGTCCACTGACATCCTACTAGCCAAAGCAAGTCACATGGCCAAGCCCAACATCAACGAAGCAGAGTGATATACTTCACTCACAGTAGGAGGAAAAGGAAAGTGAGTATTTACTGAACAATAATCTAAGCAACCATTATCCCTAATAAGGCCAGATAAGCAATCCCAGATCTCATCATTTCTTTGAATGTCTGTGCCTACAAAAATTTCTGATTTAAATTTCTATAACAATAGTGTTCTTACAAACTAATTCTGGCTGACTTCAGCAGAAATGAGAATATTGAAAGTACATTGAGTTGTTAACAAAAGCAACGGCGGGGATTGAAGAACTAGACTCAGAGACTCTGAAATAACTCACAGCACAGCACAGATATGGTCTTGCATGAAGACATGGCTGCCCACTGCCTCTGAGCTCTAGGCCAATATTGTCTAATATGGGAATCACTAGCCTCATATAGCTATTAAGTTGCTCAACCTACCAGCAGTGGATGCTGTAATTGCTGCTGGCACCACCACCAATGTGATCTACAGAAACTGAAAGTTGCTATAACAGCCAACACCAGCAGACAAGAGTCTTCCTTATTCTGTCTTCTTTGCATCCCCACCTCCCACACACAATCTGCGACAGATCCATCTGCTTAGCCAAACCTGGGTCATATGTTCATGTCATAGTTTCAAGAAGCTTACAAAGTGAATATGTGGTGTTTCTAGCCTCTAGTGAAGGAGATAAACTCTTCCCTCCTGCCAAGACTCATAAAGTGGAATTCCTCAGATACAGGTGGAGGATTTGACTTGGAGTACTCAAAAGTCAGTAAAAAAAAAATCCATTCTTTCTTTGACCCAGTATTTCCCTTTTGAAGACTGTAACTTTAAAAAAAGAAATAGAGGCAAATATTTCTTTACAAAGATTTTTATCTTAGCTGGGTTCCCCCAGAAGACACATAAATAAGTAGTTTATTTTTAAGATGATCCCAGAAGCATCAGTAGGGAGTTGTAGAAGTAACACAAGACAAGAAAGAAAATCAATTGTAAAGGCTCATTAATGAGGCGGGAAACTGGGGCTCAGTCCTTCTGGGACCTTTGGGACACTGTTTAGAACATACTTCAGTGTTGTGCCACCTGACGGTGAGGATGATAGAATGAGGGCTAATCCTGGGAATGTTAACTCTCTGGCACTCTCAACCTGCACACACGTGTGGAAGCTGATCATAATACCCAAAGACATAATCCTGAATGCCATAATCCCAAATAGAAAGACATTGGGGAGTTTTTAAAAGTTCATCCATGATGCTCTGCTGAGAATAGACTGAAGGTAATCAAGGCTGGAGCAAGGAGACCAGCTAGGAGGTGATTGCAAAAATACAATAAAGAAGAGACAGTGATTTAGACCAGTTGATTTGGTAGCAGAGAAGCTACTGCAGAGAAGTGAAAAGAGAATTTTGAAGATAGGGCAGGCAGGATTTGCTGACAGATTAGATATGGGTTGGGATAGAAAGAGAGGAGTCGAGAGGTTTTTGCCCTGAGCAACTGGAAGAATGGAATCATTATGAATTAAGAAGACAAGGGGAAAAGCAGTTTTGAGAGTGGGGAAGAAGTGAAGGAGAAATTCAGGAGTTCAGTGATGGACATGTTCATGGGCAATGAATAGGTCACGTGGATCTGGAGTTCAGGGGCAAGCTCTAAACTACATATGTAAGTTTGTGAGATTTCAGCATAGAGATGATATTTAAAACCATGGATTGGATGAACTCACCAGTGGAATGAGAACTGATAGAAAAGAGTTCCTAGCTGCTTTGGAAAATAGTCCAGCAATTCCTCAAAAAGCTATACATAGAGTTACCCTATGATCTAGCAAGTCCACTCTTAGAGGGATCAAAATCCTAAAAATATAATTCTGGAAAAAATAATGTGAAAATTCTTTAAAAGACATTTACATTTTTAAAAGATTTATTTGAGAAACATGTAAAAACATGACAGAATACTTCATAGGCCACTTTACGCAATAAAATAGGCAATAATAACTTACACAGTTTTTTTGCAAGCATAAACACTCAGGTATACTAACAGTTGCATGGGTATAACAGTTATGAGCAGATGAACCATATTCATAAAGAAATAGGTCCAAAAGC
>VBSM01000272.1:90589213-90603320 GCA_008086735.1 Cheirogaleus medius | reverse complement strand
CTGGCCTTGTTTTTTTGTTTTGTTTTTTTTTTAACATTGTCTCTCAAGGAACAAAAGTTTTTAATTTTGATTAATCTGAGTATTGAACTGTTTCTTTTATAGATAGTGATTTATATGTCCTGTTTAAGAAATCTTTACTTACCTCAGGGTCATAAAGATATTCTCATCTTTCTTTCTTCTAGAAGCTTTACATACACTAGGATGGCTAAAAATAAAGGTTTACAATTCCTACTGCAAGCAAGGATGTGGAGCAAACAGATATTTCATAAATTGCTATAGTGCAAAATGATAAAAGTATTTTGGAAAATTGCTTGGTAGGTTCTTACAATGTTAGACAAATACAACTACTCTCTGAATGAGCAATTCCACTCCAGGTGTTTACCCAAGAGAAGGGAAAACATGTGCACAAACAGCTTCTATAAACATATTTATAACAGCCATATTCATAGTAGCTTACGATGGAAATAGCATAATTACCCAACAACAGGTAGGAAATAAACAAATTATGGTATATTCATATAATGGTGAATGAACTACTGATATAGACAATAACATAGATGAATCACAAAAACATTATGCTGAGCAAAAACAGACAGACACAAAAGAGTACATGCTTCATGATTCCATTTATCTAAAGTTCAAAGAAGGTAAAACTAATTGATACTGATAGAAA
Organism: Cheirogaleus medius; assembly: GCA_008086735.1. Taxonomy (NCBI): domain Eukaryota; kingdom Metazoa; phylum Chordata; class Mammalia; order Primates; family Cheirogaleidae; genus Cheirogaleus; species Cheirogaleus medius. The sequence continues at coordinate 90,602,647 of VBSM01000272.1, read as the reverse complement.
TTAGAAGAGTGTTTGTCTCAGGGCAGAGAGAAAGGAGCCCAGGAAGGGGCACAAGGGAATTTAGTAAGGTGATGGAAATGCTTTATATCTTGACAATGGTATGGCTTACATGGTTATTGACAATGGCATGGATTATGTTGTTATTTTAATGTTAATGACATATTCATTTGTTATTGAACACTTAAAATCTGTGCATTTCACCATATAAAAATTATACCTCAAAAATATATATCATATTGAGTATTAGAGGCATAAGTCTAAATTCATCTTAAATGTACAGCAGCTAAGAAATATGTATACTTTATTAAATCCAAATATTAAAAGTCATAAGGCAGTCTAATGGAAAAATGTTAAAGGAGGAGAAATACTATTGGGGGTGTACCTGTACTTTTTACATGCCTAGAAAGATCTGTCCTCATCTGTGCCTTTTTAGACATAAATGAAAAGTCAAGATTATGCACTGGAGGTTGTTTCACTCTGGATTACAACATTTTAACTCAGCTAGAATTCCCAACAGTGGGGCTGTGTTCTCCCCTATATTTGATCTGTTCTACTGGGCAAGTGCCAAGAGTTAATTCTATTTCTACCTCTCATTGTAACCACAAAATATGGTATAACAGGATTTTATTTATTTATAAGACAACAAGGTTGGAAAATATTTTGTTAGCTATTAAATTAAGTATAACCCACTTCATTTTCTCAAGGACCAGAGAAAATACATCAGTTGATCAGTAACCAAGACCTACTAAACCTCTGACCTAGTTCTAATAGTATAAAAAGGACTGCATAACTGTGGGCAAAGCATTAACAAAATCTTTTGTCCTTCATGAACAAACTTGACCTTGGGTTAACTTTATAGCACTGTTTCCCTGGAGATCTGAAAAGGGTAGGATGGAAATATTTCTACTAGGCAATATTTCTTATGATTTAAAAAAAAATGACAAATTGCATCTGACAGGAGAGAAACTCTATATGAACCATAAATACCTAGTGGGAAACCATAGCTTTGGGCTCCCAGAATGTGATGACTCTAATAGCTGTGTGGCTCACTGCAGGGACTCTAGAATTGATGTCACAAACATTGTTATAGGAGATACAGGTTCCTATTTGAGACATTAGGCTTCTAAGCCAAGATGGTACACATGTATCTGTCTCATCTCCTTGCACCTGAACTGTCAACTTGAAACCCAGAGATTTACCTCTTGATTGGTGTGAGGACTTCTGCAAAAAGTCTTACTAAAGAAAAATACTTTATGCTGCTATTCTGGCAAGCTGCATTTCCTACCTTATATCCCTCAAATTGAATCTAATGCCAAGTGTGCCTTGTAGAAGTCTTGTGAGTCGAAATTTTTAGAGACTCCCTTGTGGGCACTGCAATAACTCAGTACACAATACAGGATACCTTATACAGAATGGTAGTGAATAAATGTCTTTCACGATTGATGGGAAATTCACTACTCTCAGAGTCATGTTCATCTCTGTCACCATGGGTAAGTCACACTTCAATGCCACAATATAAAGTGGAGATGGCATCTGCTCTTGTACAATAGTAGGAATGTCATGAACATAAAGTAGTACATGAAATGCTTGTGTTCTCCTTAGAAGAAAATGAGAAAGAAAAATAGCTCAGAGCAGTCTATCTATGTGAGGTAGGCAAAACTTACCAGGCCCAGAGAGACAAGAGCATAAATCCTCAGTCATGCCCCCTGCACACATGCCCAGGGGCAATTATTTAAAGGCATTTTGTGCTTTCTTTTCCTGTAGTTTCCAGACTAGCTGATAAATTACCTAAATGTTATCATAAATTGCAAAATGTGGCCCTCACCCATTATCTTCATATTCCTGGAATCTGTGAAATAAATAACAATGTATAGTCCATCAATAGCTTATGTTATTTTAATAAAGCAATGTAAGAACTGCTTTTTTCCTTTAAAACCTACTTGGAATTGCTACTAATCAAAGCACATATTCAGGGCAGCTTGAATGTGTGTCTCCCGGGTTGCAGTCCTCAAACTCAGCCCAAATAAACTCTCTGTTGATATTAATTTTGCTTCAGGTTCTTTCTTTAGGTCAACAAAAGACACTATAAAAATCAAAAATATGTTTTGGTACAGGCAGGGCTGTACTTATTTCCTCTGACATTTTTGATAATATTTTGTTTTTCTCACAGATATATAAGTGGTTCTTTTTTCAAAATTAATAGGTTTACATATACTAAAAGTGACAATTATTCTCTTTCCTCTGCATTTCGTTAACTGTACCAAGCCATCACATATCACAAATCAAAAGCAAAGAAATGGAACTGTCAAATACCATTAGAGAACTTGGGAGCCATAGAGTAGATGGGCACAAAGACTAGAAATCTCCAAATCGTTCGAGAACAGAGAGAAACAAATTAGAGATACTTAGACTTAAAGACACCTGACACAAACTTTAAATACAACAGCAAACTAAGAGTAGTTTCTGAACAGTTCCCACGGGCATATAATCTACTTGTTACACCTGTTAGAAGTCAGTGCACTACCCAAAGTTACTACCTTTTCTTGGTAGATAAACTTTCTTTCTAGATAGACTTTTAGCGTAACCTGAAAAGTAGTTTAGTGAACTTAATATTATGAGACACTTTTAAAGAATTAAGACTTATCCCAAGCACACGTTTGTCACTTGAACTTAAATTATCAAAAAAAGAGCTGAGTACATGCAACTTCCTTTACTGAGTTTAGATATAGAGCCTACATGCTCATTTGGCAGCTAACAATACCATTTGCAGATATTGAACAGCTTTGCAAAGAAAATGCCTCAATATATCAATGCCTAGATAGCTAGTTTGAGATGATAAAGATGCAGGGCTTTTCTTTAAGACAAAAAAAAAAAAACCCTATCATTTTCCAGATGATGACACTGAAATATTTAACAACATGCTATTCTAATTCATTTTCCAAGCATATATGCAAAATTCACCAAGAGCCTGCAGCAGCATACTTAAGCAGCCACAATTTAATTTATGCATTCTAAACACAGTCAATTCTATTCTTCTGGGTATTTAAGAAGAACCTATGAGTGGACATGGAGAATAAAGAGGCAAACTATCCTCCCTGCTTCCTTAACCCCACAATCTTCTCCGTATGTGAATTTATGTCTGAATAGATACAAACTAAATAATATGGTTACAATTGTCTACATCAGTGCCATTCCTTCCGTGGGACCAGGAGAGAGCCTCCCTCAAATGGCGAATGAGAGAATAAAATCCACATAGAACCACTGCAAACATGACAGGATAGACTGCCTCTATCCATCCTGGTATGCTGAGAAGACTAACTATTTATACTAGTTCTGTTAGGTAGATACTGTGGGGGGGCTCTAGCTCTCCTGGAGATGAGGGACAAGTATCCCACTTCAGATAACCACAGCAGGAGGGAGGAGTAATGCACAGCCCATCAGAACTCGGCGTGCTAACTTCGAAAGCAGCAGGGGATTCCAAGAAAGCCAAGCAGCACAGGTGCAGTAGGGTCTGGAACATGACCAAAAGTAATCTTGAGCCAATTATCATGTCATTAGCATAAATCTGCATTGTGGTTTTGCCTCCCAGTGGGCTTTCAGATAGGCTCACAGGAAATTCATGTGTGCAGTAAGACTCAGGTTACATAACTAATGATTGTCCATTGACGAGATGCATGAGCCCCACCTGCCAACGAGGGTAAAATCCAGACAATATAAAATGAAACTCTAGTTAACAGTCAGGTCTCCTGGAGCAACAGGGGCCTGTTCACTGTCTGTGGGGAATGTATCTCACTTTTGCTCAATAAACTCTGCCTCTTGCTTGCTTTACTATCAGTGTGTCTTGTCATTCTTTGGCAAGAGCACACCAAGAACCGAGAACAGACTACAACCTGACAGTTCTACTAATTATACTGAATTTGAAAATGCTAGCGAGCACTTGCTCTGTGATAAGTGTGCTAGATAGATAATTTATGATGATTTGTTTGTTCCCCTATTGTCAGTTCCTTGAGGCCATGCACAAACTGTATCTTATTAATCTCTTCACCTCTAGGTTTTACATAGAAACTGGTATACAGTAAATTTATTCAATAAATAAATGAATGGACAACTGGATGAATGAATGGCAATATGGTAGCAAATTAGTCTCAACAGTTAATGAATATACTGCTACTGTATCAGTTAGGATGCTTTCAGCTGCAGTCAACAAATGACAGACTAGCAGACCAAAACTGGATTAAATAAAGTTAACATTGATTATCTCATTTAAATAGGAAGTGATTCCATGGTCATATGACTCAGGGTTCTTTCTATCTTTCCACTCTTCTAATCTCAGTATGTTAGCAAAGTCTGCCTTCATAAGCGCAAGATGGCTGCTGAAGCTCCAACATCATATACTTTTACTTGCCTCTCATGGGTGAAGACTACTTCCCTTTTCCATTTTAGACTGGTCACCAACAAAGAAGAATGGAATTTCCATAACTGGCATAGAATAGCTCTCTGTGGCTAGAGAACAGAGAAGCATCCTTCCTGCATTACTCCATCAAATGAACAGAGTAAGAATTCTATTTATGTGGAAGAGGAAGGAATGGCTATAATCTGCAGTATTTGCACAGCTAACTTGCAGCATGATATATAGCAGATCCTAAAAAGTCAGTACACTCTCAAATCTTTCATTCATTCAACATATATTTGTTAAGCACCTACCATGCGGCAGGTCTCTGTCCCTGGGAGACATCAGAGAATAAAATATATATAACTTCCAAACCTCATGGAGTTTATATTCCAGAGAAAAGAAGACAATAAATAATTAATATAATAAATGATAAGATATATTTATCGGATGTATATGAAAGTGATAAATGGTATTTAAAAAAAATCAGGGTAAGGTAGGATCAGGTGGAAGTTTTAAATAAGGTGATCTGAAAAACTGACAACGATTTGAAGTTAAAAAGGCCAAAGACTAAAAACTCTCCCATCATGTGAAAAGCTGACTAATTGCAAATGGCAAAAGGTCAGACTATTGCCTTCCCAGCAAAGCTTAATTATTCAGATGGCCTCAGGATAGCCAACATTAAAGTGAAAGAGCAGGTCAGAGGAAGAGCAAGAAGGAAAAAACTGAAGTACTGCATAGAACACATTCAGAAAAATTTCTGGTTGTGTTTCCAGGCACCTTAACAGCAAATAAGCTAGGAGCTTACTACGGTAGAGGAAATTACATTGCTAAAGAATCTATCAACCTAAGTAAGAATCAAATAACCACGTGACTCTATTAGCCTGAAAACTGAACTGTAAAATACATGTGGCCCTCCAAAGGGAAGGAATTCCCCAAATCCTTTTCGGGTGTGAACAAGAATAATAATGGACAAGGAAGTTCCTTCCAGAAAGGAGAAACAGGGTCTAATCAAGGAAGTTCCTCCACTGCCAGGACACAGGTCTTTGAAATTCCATCAGTGGTTTGGACCAGTGACTGCTGTGTTTCTCATTCTTCCCTTTTCTGAATAGAAGTTTTAATTAAAAATAGCCTGTTCCTGATCCACCATTTATTCTTGGGGTGGGAAGGGGTAACATAAAGAGAGGAAGGTATCTTGCCTTCAGTTTAGATGTCACCAGACAAGGAAGAGCTACACCTGGATGTGAGTGAGAACACTGAACATCACTCAGGGATCATGGACATTGAGCTGGATACAGCAACTTAATGGAACTTCAAGTTGTCTCTCTTGTGGAAAGGATGAATGTGCTCTTTGTGGCTTGCCTGGTGAGAGGATGAGTATGAGAAGTATACACACAAAAACTTGGCAGCCAGAATTGCAGGGTGTGGGAGAAATAGCCAGTAATCTAACATAAATCATCCACCCTTTATTCCGAGGCACATAATTAGGCTACATTTCCCAATCTCTCTTGCAGACTGATATAACCAGGTGACTAAATCTCAGCAATGAAAGGAGAGTAGATGTGATGTGTGCCCACTCTTCAGGACTGGGGACTTTAAGAGAGGTGTGCCTCCTCCACACTATTCCTCTTTCCACTGGCTGAAATCTGGATACAATCTTGAGCTCACACTGGATGACATGGTCCTAGACAAAACAAAATGGAAGAAACCTGGGTTCTTGAATCACCATGTGGAGAGCTACTACCAACCTGGAGTAACTACCCTCTGTTATTACATGAGGGAGAAATCATCTTCTTGTTCATTAAGTCACCGATTTTCTAAGTCAGTGTTTATAACAAATTATTCTACTCTAACACAGAAATTTAGCTAATTCAGAAATTATCTTCTATAAAGAATATAATTTTAGCTATTTTCTTTCAAAATAGCTAAAATGTTTTCAGTTTTGAAACCTACATTTTCCAGTTGTTTTGGAAAAAAAAACTATGGTGGAACCTCTCACTTCTTACAGACTATAGATAATGGATTATTAATATATTTAACATGTAAGATTTAGCAAAATAATGAAAAAAAGCAGGAAATAAAAATGTTATTTGCTGATGTGGTACTTAAGACATCTTCACAGTGCTACAGCAATTGAAATGCAAATATATTCCACTGTCATTAAAAACTCCATTCCAAATGCAATTGTTTAAGGCTTTTCTCTTGTACTAGGTGGCAAATTTCTTAAGAGAAGGGACTCTGATTTGCTCTCAACTGTAAAAATTATATGTAACACAGTATCTCACATATAACATGCATTTAATAAATATTTGTTGAATGAATAAAATTAACAATAGAATGAAGGATTTACATTTTAATTGGTTTTAACTTTTATAGAAAAGTAAGATATTTAATAGAAATTCAAAAAGCAAAAAACCAAAAAGTTGTATTCTTTCTCACATACCTTTGATGCTATCATCTCTCATTAAGAAACCTTTCTGAATTACAACAAAATTTTAAATTTTAAATCTAACTCCATGGGCACACAGTTAACTCAGAAATATGTCTGGATTTTAATTTCGAGCTTGAGTATTCCACACCCAGACATCTGGTATTTATACAGTAAGATATAAAAATAAATTTCTGGCAAAATATTATGAAACAGGCTTTTCTAACTTCAGACATCAATCCCAAACTTTCCTTTTATCACCTTGATTTTAACAGTGGGAAATGTGCACATTACTAAAGACTGGATTTGGCTCACAGTGAAAACAAAAATCAATAGCTTGGTAGTTAACTCCCAATCTTCTCCCAGAAATGCCAACACAGAATTTATCCACAGATTGGAAATAGGTTTGGTTTGTTCTGCTTGCACAACAAGACAATGGATCAGCAGACAGCTTACCCATAATGTCAGCATTACTAAAGCTATAGGTTATAAATCTCTTTAATGCAAATATCTGTATCCCAAACTTTCAAAGGCATGCTTGTGTAAGCTTAAGAGGAGCCATAATTTTAAGAGCAATATTTTCTTTAGTGTTAAAGATTCCAATAGAGAAGCACTAGACTCTGTGTGTAGAAACTTGTAAGGATTAGACTTTTAGAAAACTAAGTCTGACACACTGTTCAATTTGAGTGGAAATCAGAAAGAATTTTAAAATAAATTTGCTCTCAATTTTGAAAATAGTTATTGCTTTCTTCCTTATTAAAAATGAGAAATAGTTTAAATAGGTATTTAAACCTCAAATATATTATTTAAGCAGCATTAAATCTAAGATTGAAAATTTAATCTTCAGAGTTTATTAATCAATTTTAATTTTTAATGTGATTCATTCACTCACACATTCATTCAAGAAATATTTATTGAGCATTGCAGCAGAGATTGCTTGTTGTGTATTCCAATATCCATGCTCCCTCTTTCAGAAATCCTGACTTTTAGCTGGCCACATGGACACCTTGAATAAAGACGCAATCTTCAAGTCTCCCTTTGAGTTAAGCCCTTACCACCTCAATGGTGGGGGCAACCAGAAATGTTATTATGTGGCAGCTTCTGAGCAATATTCTTAAAAGGCAGCTGGTATATATTCTTCACCCTTTCTTCCCATCTTCCTCTACTCTATTTAGGATGTGGTTCTAATGAAAGAACCTACCATTTGCACAAAGATGAGATCCATATCCTAGGTATGGCAGAGCAGAAAGCTAGAAGCAACATGTATGCCTGAGGACTTTGTGAATTAGAGGCACTGCCCTTGCCCTGGAATGCCCACCTCTAGACTTAAACACAAGAGAAAAATAAAGTCCTATCTTTTTAAACTCACCATTATTTGGGGTTTTCATATTACTTGTGATGAAACCTAATCCTAATGGATTCAAGCACAAATTGTAAGATCTAATAAGTACTGAAGTAAATATAAGATGAGTAAGGCAGAGTTTCTGCACACAACCAGCTTAAAATTTAACAGTGAATACAAATGTATAAAGAGCACCAGAGTAGATTGTCATAGATAGTTTTTTCCTGTTTATGTTTCAAACTAACTCCCTTTCTCTGGTAATAACCACTACTTTCCTTTGGGGAAACTCTTCTTCCATATCATGATATCAAATTTTAATTCCCATACCTCCATTCCTGAGCCAACTTGAGATATTTGGGCCTGGGGGAGAGGTAGAAATAATACAGCCTGGCCAATTAAAATATTTAGCCATTGTAATTGATTCACAGATGAGCATATAAATTAAACTTGGCCATTCAGAATCCCACTGTATTAATCAACTATCACTGCAATATGTTGCATAATAAAGCAACCCACAACTAAGTGCTTTAACAACAAACGTCTGTCATTGGTCTATAGGTCAGCTGGGTCTACTTAGCTTTAGGCTGCAAGTTGGGCTATGGTCTCCTCCACATGTCTCTCATCCTTCTTGGACCAGCAAATACCTGGGTGAACTTCTTGTGACATATGACAGGGGCAAAGGAGCCAAGCGAAGTCACACAGTTAAGGCCTCTGCTAATTGCCATGTCCATTAATACCCCATTGAGACTGAGAAATATATTCTGTCCACTATAGTGAACTGTAAGGTCATATGATAGACAGAAGGGGTGAAGAAGTAGAAATAATAATGCAATCGACTGTGTATGCATCTTGAGTTTCTAGTACCATTTGGGTCATGGTACCAGAAGGCTTTGAGCCTGGGGCTGCACATGCCAATCTTTCTGGCTAAATGAAAAAAGCACATCTCCAACAGAAGAGAATGAAATAGCATATGAAGAGAAACAAAGAGGTGAGAGATGAAAGGATGGATATACTGAATATACCAAATCCCTTACTTTAAAAATGGGACCATGTTAGAAGAAAATACCAATAGTAGTGGCATGAGCAAAAGTTGTGGGAATTCAGGAAAGTGGAAAGATTAGAGAAACTTTTGTAGTAGATATTCATTTGAATTGGACTTTAAATGATGAGTGAGAATGATTTTTACCATCACAGATACAAAAGTGATTTTCAGAAAACAAAATTATGTGATCTTTCTAGCAGACATTGTTGGTTTATCTACCTAGTCTCTTTTCCTTGGCTTTCTATCATGGAGGCTGAAAAACTAAATACTCGCTTTCACAGAACCATTACATTAAAGGTCATATAACAGTTCTGGTGATCAGATATAAGCAGAAATCTGCTAGGGTCTCTCAGAAAAGTTTTTATTTCCTAGTAAAAGTGAAAGATGTAACTTCGCCTTTCCCTTATCCCCGTATCTTCCATCCCTGACTTCCTCGGTGGAAGAAAATATGTTGTCTCTTAAGAGTTGCAAAGCCACTCCTGAGAGGATCAAAACCAGGAGAGCTGCAGAGACGGTAGTCTTGACAACAATAACTGCTAGCAGTTGGTTCCACTGATTTTGTTCTGTGAAACAAATAAACCCATATTTGACTCAAGACACTGTTAATCAAATTTTCTTTTACTTGCATCTGAAAGGATTCCTGATGTAAGCCTAAAGTCAAAATAGTATCTATTTTAGAGCAAGAACTAATTGTGCAACTAGTCTTTGTATATCACCTTACAGTTTCTAACACATTTTTACACACTTCACTGAGTTACTAGAGTAGAAAGAAATGTAGTTAAAGATAAAATCCTTGACTATTCAAGTACATAATTGTTTTGTCAAATAAGATAGTAAACTAGAAAGCCCACTGTAACTGTTTACATTCTAAATACAGTCCTGTGTCACTTAACAAGCATAGCTCTGAGAAATGGATCATTAGGCAATTTCATCACTGTGTGAACATGATAGAGTGTACTTACACAAACCTAGATGGTATAGCCTACTACACACCTAGGCTATATGGTATAACCTATTGCTTCTAGGCTACAAACCTATACGGCATGTTACTATACTGAATACTGTAGGCAACAGTAATACAGTGGTAAGTATTTGTGAGTCTAAACATATACAAATGTAGAAAAGGTACAGAAAAAATATAATATAAAAGATTTTTTTTAAATGTTACTCCTGTATAGAGCACTTATTATGGGAGCTTACAGGACTGGAAGTTGCTCTGATTGATTCAGTAAGTGAGTGGTGAGTGAATGTAAAGGCTAGGACATTACTATACACTACTATAGACTTTATAAACACTACACACTAAATTTATACAAAATTTTCTTTCTCCAATAATAAATTAAACTTAGTTTACTGTAATTTTTTAATTTATAAATTTTTAATTTTTTTTAACTTTTTGACACTTAGCTTGAAACACACATTGTACAGCTGTACAAAAATATTTTCTCTTTAAATCCTTATTCTATAAGCTTTTTTCTATTTTTAAAATTTACTGTTTTTAACATTTTAAATTTTTTTAAAACTAAGACACAAACACACACATTAGCCTATGCCTACACAGGGTCAGGATCATCAATATCACTGTCTTCCACCTCCACATCTTGTCTCAATGGAAGGTTTTCAGGGGAAATAACTCGCATGAAGTTGTCATCTCCTATGATAACAATGCCTTCTTCTGGAATACTCCTGAAGGACCTGCCTGAGGCGGTTTTACAGTTAACCTTTTATAAGCAGAAGGAGTATGTTCTTAAATAACAATAAAAACTATAGTATAGTAAATACATAAACCAGTAACATTTATTATTAACAAGTATTATGAACTGTACATAATTGTATGTGCTATACTTTTATGTGATAGGTAACACAGTAGGTTAGTTTATATCAGCATCACCACAAACGCATGAGTAATGCATTGCACCACAACATTATGATTGCAACAAGATCATCAGGCAATAGGAATTTTTCAGCTCCTTCATAATCTTATGCAACCACTGTCCTATATGCAGCATATCATTGACCGAAACATCATTATGCAGCACATGACTGCAGGTGCATGTATTACTGTTACAAGTGTTAAAATCAAGATCATAAGACTGAAAGAATGGACTCCTTGTAGAAATAAGATATCAATTATACCAATTATAAACAAGATCTAAGGCCACGCCAGGCAAGGGTTATGTTCTAACACAGAGGTTAGTTTTTCTTTTTCTCTAGCAGCTAAACAACACTGGCCTCAAGATGAGCAATATTAAAACAATTGCAGCTCACCAACCACCAGACACTAACTGACTCACCTCCCTGTTTCATAAGCCATAACTGCATCTTACATCGAACAAGAGACTGATTTCAGTAACTTCCTCCTGATCCTGATAAGAGACCACCAAACATGGACTGGTTTCGGACAGTGCACAACGCACTGCGTGTTTTTGTGTCCCTGCTTTACCTTTTGATATAGAGGGCCTAACTGTAATACATTTAAATATTAAGTCTCCACCTCAAAGTAAACATGGGGTATATGTAACATGCCTGTTTACTTATTGCACCTGTGTGTGCACCATCATGAATATTCATATCTCTTTCTATAACCTCTTGAATATGTATACTTAGCCAACCCACTCAGCATAATTCCTATCTCACTCTTTCCTCCTTCAAAGTGCCTGCTTCTAGTCTTTGCAGAAGGATAGGCTGCCTAGCCTATCGGGATGGTCAGACCACAAGTTGTAACCCTTTATAAGAAATAAAGTTCTCCTTTCCAAATTTATGAACTCTTATCTTTTTAGTTGACATAAGCAAGGCGCAAAGAAAATCGATTGTGAAAAATGGACAGAAAAAAATTAGATAAAGGGTCCACCACTGTAATAATAAAGGATTTCAGCCAGGAATGGAGTAGTACCAGAATAGACTGTGATAAATTAAAAACAGATCCACTAATCCATAGAGCAATCCAAGAATAGATGAACAGATATACATATACAATATAGCTAACTGGAATATATAAAATATAACTAATAGAGAAGAAAAATGAAACGAAATACTAAAAAAAAACAACTAATCTAAAGAAGGCATAAAAAAGGGGAAAGGAACAAGAACATATATAACAAATAAAAAACAAACAGCAAGAAGATAGACTTAAATTCAATCATATTAGTAATTACATTAAATACAAATGGATTCTATATCTTGATTGGGGCAGTGGTTACACAAGTGTATACATTTGTCAGAACTCATTGAATTGGGCTTTTAAAGTGGGAAATTTTTATTTCTGCAAAGTATACCTTGATTTTAAAAAATGGGAGGAGAGTTTTAAGGAACATAAGCAAACAGTGTAAAATGCTTCAGAAAGGAAGATAACTGATCATTGAAAATAACTTGTTTCAATACAAAAAAATTGTTAGTGATTTTAGAAAACTTTTATTGAATCACATTAAAAGAATAACTTTATTTTGAAAAGATGAGTAGAATCCATCTTTTTAGTCATATTTACCTAGAATGAGAAATTCAAATAGAAAAAGCATAGGCTTTCCTATTTCAATTAACGCATCTCAAACTTTAATGTGCATCACATTAAAAGAATCACTTTATTTTGAAAAGATGAGTAGAATCCATCTTTTTAGTCATATTTACCTAGAACGAGAAATTCAGATAGAAAAAGCATAGATTTTTCTATTTCAATGAACGCATCTCAAACTTTAATGTGCATAGGAATCGTCTGGGGGGCTTGTTAAACTGCAAGTACTTATTTTGGGGGATCTTGGATGGGACCTGAGAGAGCCTACGGTTCTAACAGGACACCAGGTGATGTCAATGTTGCTGGTTCATCCACTACACTTTAAGTAGCAAGGGTACAGATCACTTTGCTGAGGCACTGATGACTTATAGGAAGTGCCAATTTGATCCAGAAGTTTTTTTAAATCTATGGAATCCATTCCTACCGTCAGTTCAAGAATACTCGCACGTAAACTGACAACCCAAACCCCTTTCTACTAGTGAATGTAACCAGAACAGGTGTTTATGATGCTGTAGAAAATAACCGTGATCTTCTGTCAGCAGCCTGGGGTTCAAGTCCCGGACTCTGTTTCTAACCAACTGTGATAACCTGGGTCGTTTACTCCTAGGCTGCAAAATGAGAGAACAGTTCCCGTTTCTCTTCTTTAGACTATTGTGAGGATTACAATAGAAAATGTAAGTGAAACTATTGCCTGAACCCTAATCTAAAAAAAAAAAAAAAAAAA
>VBSM01000272.1:90527913-90588062 GCA_008086735.1 Cheirogaleus medius | reverse complement strand
GGGGGAAGAGTAGAATACCCGCGAACAGCTTTCCCTCCGATCCCCTTAACCAAATGAAATACAGAACAAAAAGACACTTGGGTATAGTGTCGCCTATGGCCAGGCGTTAAGTTTTACTAGCACAACGAAAGTATAATATTGAAGTGCAAGAATGGCGATGCTTGTTTAATTAGAGAAACTGAACAACGTCCTTGTCGTTTCCTAGAAGATCCCAATATTGCCTGCCGTAGAGGCAAGTTCTTGAAATTGTGTAACTTTCCTTTTCTGTTTCTTAATAGGGGCACTATGAACGAAGAGGAGCAGTTTGAAAACATTGACTTGAATGATGACAACATTTGCAGTGTTTGTAAACTGGGAACAGACAAAGAAACACTCTCCTTCTGCCACATTTGTTTTGAACTAAATATTGAGGGTAAGGACACAGTATAGTTTTGACTTTATGGCATGACCTGTGCATTACTACTTTTATGCGAACTGGCTATAAGGTAAAACTAAAATATTTTGAATGGTTGGAAATCGTGCTAAGTATGAAGTATAGAGATCTGTCAAAGATAAGGGTTTCTGAAAATGGAGCAGGAGTTAACAGTTATAAATGTAAGAGAAATCTTTGTTTTTTAAACACCCACAGTACCAACCCCATTTTTGCTAATATAAAAATAAAGTGAGTATTGGCTGGTAAACATGTTTTCTGGTCTGAGAGCTTATTAAGTTGTCAGATTTTAACAGATGTGTGTTTTTTATATTGAGAAGTAACATAACAATTTACATTGATGGGTAAATGTAATTTCTTTCCTTTGGGCCTGTCATGCAAATACGTAAGTGAGGTGAGCCTGAGTTCTTTTTCCACCAGTGCTGTCTTACCCAGAAAAGTGTTTTAACGTTTTTAGATAATATCTTTTCAGTGATGACACACAGCATTAGTAATTTTTTAAAACTAAAAAGGTTTTTAAAATCTCTTAATAGTGTTTCTAAGATACATGAAGAAAAGTTCTCCAAATATTTTTTTTAAATCTTATTGAAAGTATTCGTTCTAGTTGGTACACAGTTATTGTGTCTATGGACATCAGTAGTTTACTTCCAAGAAATATGGGATGTTTCCTTAATCTTAATGTTGTCATGTTAAAACTAACACTTAAAAAAAAAAACTTAATATTCCTAAAAAAAAAAAAGTTTGCCTATAATTTGGGTTGTAACATATCAGTAGAGAAACTTTATTAGACCTTTAGATTTTGGACAGTTTCAAAACAGTATTTCTTTTTTCCTGATTATATATTTGAAAATTTTCGTGATCTTTATTTTTTCTTTGCTAAGTAGGGGATATGAAATATTCTTATAGTTTAAAAAATGCATTAAGATTATATACGTTGAAATTCTTCTTAGGACTTGTTATTCAGAATTTGTTGTGGTCACCAAACAGTATGTGATGGAAGATCATGGATTTCATGTGGTTTAGATAGAATAGCTATAACTTTGGCTTTAGTAAATGTAGTAATAATAACTCATTTCAAAAGGATGATCTAGCTGGGCAGAGCGGCTGGTGCCTATAGTCCCATCTGCTCAGGAGGCTAAGGCAGAAGGATCCTCTGAGCCCAGAAGATTGAGTCCAGCCTGGGCAACATAGATTATCTTTAAAAAAAATAAAAATAAAAAAGATGACTTAAGGCCGGGCAAGGTGGCTCATGCCTTTAATCCTATCACTCTGGGAGGCTGGAGGATGGCTTGAGCTCAGGAGGTCAAGACCAGCCTGAGCAAGAGAGCAAGAGTGAGACCCCATCTCTACTAAAAATTAGCTGGGCATCATGGCACGAACCTGTAGTCCCAGATACTCAGGAGGCTGAGGCAAGAGGATCACTTGAGCCCAGAAGTTTGAGGTTACAGTGAGCTACGATGATGCCACTGCACTCTACCCAGGGCGACAGACCCAGCCTCTGTCTCTAAAAAAAGGAAAGACTTAAACATGTGATTCTTCTGTAGTATTTGAATTACCATACTCTTAATCATGCAAGAGTGAAAAATCTAAATTTACATTCTTTGGGAATAGAATTGGCCCTGTATGTTCTGATACATTGTAGAATTTTAATTTTAGATGGGCAAAGACATTAAAAATTATTCAGTCCAAACCCTATATTTTGCATTTAAGGAAACTGAGGGCCAAATAGTTGGACTACTCAAAGTTGCTGTAGTGATGATGGAAAGCTGTTGTTATGTGCCAGGTGCTGTGCTAAGCACCTTATGTAGATTATCTTATTTACTTCAGAATAGCTCTGGGATGACTACTCTCATTATCCATTTTAAATGTGGTGGCACTGAACCTTGGAGACCTAAGAAATGCACTTTGAAGTCACACAGCTTAAAATTGACAGTCCTGGGCTTTGAAGCATGGCTATCTAGTTCTGGTATATGTGATCTTAATTCCATTGATCTATTATCAATAATTATTTTAATTTATAGGGCTGATGTTAAAAACCTTTCCTCCTAAATTCTAATTGACTATCCTTGCTATTCAGTCAGCCAACTTTTCCTAACCAGTGCTTCCTGCTAAATCATCTTTAGTAGGATTCATGTTGTGATAGAATTTTTCCACAGAAACTTAAATTTTTGTAATTACTTTTCTAGCCTTTTAATTTGTTCTCAATCATTATATTTAAAATGTATAAAACATTCCTCAGGTACCATCTTTATACACATTTCAGCTTTGACAATATCTCAGTATGTAAGCGTGACGTTAAATCCTGTTGTGTTTTTTTTGGAAATAATAGTTGTCTTCAGTTTAAAGGACAATTTCCGATTTGAAATAGAACAATTTCATTTAATACTCTATGTATACTCAATGTTTTATATATTAAAATGCCAATTTAACCTTTGTGAGAAAAATGAATTAAATAATTTCTTCTTGGTTTATCTGGTGTCAGCTCTCATGAATATATATTTTCACTTTTACTACAGTGACAAGCTAGTGCATTATAATCATTTTAATATCATAAAATTATTGTAGAATTAGAGCAGGAAAATGAATACCCTGAATTCCACAAAATTTCACTTTTTATATCAGCATAGAAATCATTAAAAATCAATGGAAAAAAAAAGTGATAATAATCACATACCAGAAAAATAACAAGTTATATTCTTTGTCAGTAAACTTTTAAAAATATCTTTGAAGTTTTCTTTCTTCCACCAAGTTCCCAGCACAATACTAATCAGTAGACTAAAATGTAAGAAGGACTTTTAAAAAATGACATTTAACTTGAATAATTTGGTATTATTTTTTGGAAGGAAGTATGGTAATATTGCTGTTGCCTGGTTTTTAGCTTACTAATTGCTAAATTTGCTCTAAAGAACTCTTTTCTCTGAGAAGAGGCTTAGTAAAAATAAATTCTCTCAAAGCATAACAACAACTAGGCTAGTTCTGAGTCCACACATTTGTAGTAAACAAAAATAATATTTTTCGCTTTTTGGATTGTTGCTTACATCAAATCAACACTGGTCTCCTAATCAACTGGCCTCTTGTTTAAGAGCTGTGTGTATGCATATGTTTATAAAATGAAGACAAAGGAAGAAAGAGAAATAACAAAAGACTAATCTTGTTGGACTGATTTTTGTATTCCAGACATGGCTCTAAATTGGCTTTTTCTGTGACTTTACAATAATGAAAAGAAAAGAGGTACCTAAGTTTTATATACTTCCAAGCCGTGGGTGATATACTTCAAGGATCTAAGAAATGTACTTTGAGGGTTCACATATTTTTAAATGTTCATAAGGTTGATATATTTTTTGTACCTATAATTCACCATTAGAATAACTTGTCTGCCTCTTAAGTTAGGAGACAGATGCATAAACTCCCTAATATTTATGGCCTATCCTTGGCCTTAAGATACTATAAACTTTTCACACATGTTGATGAAATACTCTAATGTGCATCATAGTTCATTATGCTAAACTCTCTAATGATTTTTAACAACTAAATCACTACCATTCCCTAAGCTGTCCAGGCAGAGAAGAAGGCAGCCCAAGGTGGCTAGGAACCAGTAATGGAACTCAA
This sequence comes from Cheirogaleus medius, assembly GCA_008086735.1. Taxonomy (NCBI): domain Eukaryota; kingdom Metazoa; phylum Chordata; class Mammalia; order Primates; family Cheirogaleidae; genus Cheirogaleus; species Cheirogaleus medius. The sequence continues at coordinate 90,584,023 of VBSM01000272.1, read as the reverse complement.
CTGTAATGTAACAGAGTTGGAAATAAGACTGAAGAAGGGAAAGATCCAAGGCTCCAATACTGATACTCCATATTATCGTTTTTCATTTAGTGCCAAAATACTGTGCAAATAATTCTTAGAGCATTTCTACCTTCCTCTAATAATAGACTGGGCCAATTCCTTATATACAGGTTGAGCATCCTAAATCCAAAATATAAAGTGCTCCAAAATGCAAAGATTTTTGAGTACCAACATGATGTTCAAAGGAAATGCTCATTGGAGCATTTTGGATTTTTGGATTTGAGATGCTCAACCAGTAAGTATAATGCAAATATTCCAAAATCTGAAATTTGAAACACTATGGTCCCAGTCATTTCAGTTAAGGGATACTCAGCCTACACTAAGCAGTTTTCAGTTTAAGTTGACCTTGCTAGTTGATGGGTAAGCATATATCTGGCTGCTATGTGTGTAGTCAGTCCATTTTGGCCTTCTTCCTCCCCTAATTTGTTTTTTTCAGGAACCTTTCTAAAAGGAGACCTGCAATCAGCTCCTTCCTAATCTCTTCAGCAAGAAAAATTACCTAGAGATTTTTCTTGGTTAAGGCACAAGTGAACCCAGTGCTCACTTTTAATTTTATTGTTCCTTGATTCTCTGTGTCTTTGATGGTGCAGTGCACTGTTTATACTATAAGTAGTCAGGGGCCAGTTTGAATCTATTAAATCCTTAGTGTGTAAGTTACAGCTGGTTATTTACTGCTCAAGGTTTGTCATTCTTCTTCTATGTCCTGCTTCTGACGTATGAACAACTATCTACTTAAGTAAATGGTCCCACCAAATGTGATAGGGAAGCTATCAATAGCTAACTCAATCTGGCATTAGCCTATTTCTCTTGTTTCCCATCCCATAATGGCAAACATCATGTATTAGTTACACTTTTAAGTGTAAAGCCTAATGTGACTTCTGAACTTTAGCTTGGAGATTTTTCATATACTTGTGTGTTAGTCTGTTTTGTGCTGCTTTAACAATACCTGAGATTGGATAATTTATAAAGAACAGAAATTTATTTCTTAGAGGCTGGAAGTCCAAATTCTAGGGGCCTGCATCTACTGAGGGCCTTTGTGCTGCATCATCCCATGGCAAAAAGAGAGAGCCAAACTCACTTTTATAGCAAACAAACGTAGTTTGTTATAAAAAGTTATCTCAAGATAACTTACCCACTCCATGATAATGACATTAATCCAGACATGCAAGCAGAGCTCTCATGGCCTAATCACCCCTTAGGCCCCACCTCCTAACACTGTTGCATTAAGGATTAAGTTTCCAACACATAAACTTTTGGGACACATTCAAACCATAGTGACTTAGAAATAAAGGTTAATTTTTTTCCTTAGCTGCCTTTTAATGTCAATTTAAATAAATTTGAATCATTTTTTCAAATGGCTCTGATAGTAAAACCTCATTTGGATAGGACTAGGGATGGGTGAGTAGAAAATGGGCTTATTTTTTGATAAGTTTTATTTAAATTATAGAATATTTTAAAAGAAATATAGTTGATGCTAGGCTAAAACCATCTGGTAAAGACTTGCAATTTGGCTAACAATCCATATATGAGGAGCCACATTCCTGATTTTTATCCCTGTCCTAATTATGGTGGCCTCGTTTTAGTTCCAGCTTTCCCCCCTCTTAATTTTGTTATACTTTCTAATTCTAACATCGTTAGACTTGTCTAGGTCATACACAAATTTTGCTTGTAGATATATCTGTTAGAAATTAGGTGTGGCTGTATGTAACAGGAATTTTAAATATGATGGTGAAATAAAGCTGCCTTTGTTTTTCTATTCTACCTTCCTTAGCACATTGTTTCCATCTTCATAGTCACCTCATAAGCCAAAGTGGCTGCTGGAACTCCAGCTATTGCTTACTTATTCCAAGACAGAAAGGAAAGGATATCTGACAGAAGGTAGTGCATGTTAACAGTCTTCTGAACCTAAAAGGAGTTTTTTCTTGAAGTTACACTTAACAATTTCCTGTTCATTTCACTGCCCTTATATTCAAAAGAAGCTGCTTCAAATAAAATCAGCATTTTACGCAGAAAGGAACAATGGATAGTGAGTAGGCAACTAGCAAAATGGGCCACAGGGAGGCCATTTTAGTAATTAAAGGTATAGTCCATCGAAGACAAACTATTTGAGCTATAAGGCCCAGTAAGGGATGCTCTGGTGAATCTTCTAATCCTGGTATTTGAACTGGAAGGCACTGTAGCAAAATAAGGGATTGTATTCTGAGGATGGGCATGTAACCAGACCTGGCATGAACTCATTGCCAGAAAGCTATAAGACTTTTCAAGTTTCTGACCCATCTGAGTACATAACATGTAATGATTAATAGTACTGCTCATAAAGAGGTCCCCAGTTTTTTTTCATTCTGTTAGAAACTTGTGTGATTAAGCAAGTTAATATATTATAAACTTAGAAAAGCTCCTCTCTACTTCTCCCAGCCTCTGTTCATGATAAATTAACATGGTAATTTTACCTTCTGTACCTTAACATGGAAGACTTATTTTTACAGCTGAACACATCTGCCACTGCTACAGTGATTAAACACATGGACCAGTCTTGAATTTTGACCCTGAATGTGCTAGTTGGGTTTCCTTGGCAAGATACCTAAGTTAGTACTGTCATACTGGTTCCCTAATGTTACCAGAATGAACAGTTTCGTATTTTACTTCTTAATCTTGAAATTACTGTGCCAGAATCTAATTCAAAAGGCTCAACTCCAGTTATTGCTGTTTGATCCAAGAATATTTGGCAATATAAGCTAATGGAGCTCAGATTTTTGTTTGCTTTTGATGCTCAGAATGCAGCTGCAGAGTAATTGAAGCATAACAATAATGAGCACAGGTTCCTAATTCTGTGCCATTGAGGTCCAAAAGCACACACTTCAGAGCCACACTGTCCAGATTTGAATCCCATTTACTGTGTGAACTTGGGCAAGTTACTTATATATATTATTCTGTCAATTTAGCTAGAGGTGTATGCCGATCTAATGTGTAAATAGGAAATGATTAATATTTACTCCATCCCATTTAGTGATTGTAGCTAAAATGTCTATAGAGATGAATAGGAAGATTGGAAAAATGTACTTTGTGAACTGATTAAGTATAATTGAGCATTTATTGTAGCTAACATTTATAGAGCCCTCCCATCAAGACTAAAGGAGTAATAATATTGTCTCCATTTGTATGTGGTGAAACAAAGGCACTAGGACCAAAGTTGCCCAAAAGTCGCATCGATAGTAAGACATGGAGGGCCTCAAATCCAGGTCTCTGATGCCTTTAACTACTGTGGTAAATTAACATTTCTTTGACCTTTCCCAAGTTTACATTGTAGACCACATCCTCCATGATAGTGGCACTCACTCATTGGTTTTCCAGTACCTGATTAGTTCTAGTCTCCTTTAATAGTATCCTTTTTTGTTTGTTTTTCTAAATAATGTTGGTATGTTCTTTCCTAGGCCTTTCATGCTTACTTGCCTTGGTTTTTCATGGCCTTGTATACGCTGATAACTAGCAGATCTCCTCCTCCCCATTCCTCACCTCAAGCTGTACATTTATATGTGACTAAATGTAGACATCTTTACTAATACAGCCCATGAGTACTTCAAACTGCATGTTTAAAGCTAAACTGTTATTTCCACCCCATATCTCATTTCAGAATGAAAAAATAAGTGAATCTTCCCCACCCCCCAAATCTCTTTCAACCAGAAATATTGGGGTTGGAAGTAAAGTGTAGAGAAGGTAAAGACTTGCCTAGATAAAATACCACGTGCAGGGTAGGTCCACAGAAAGAACCTGTCTGAGCAAATTCTTAAAAAGTTACTTTTCTCTTCCTGCTCTTCACCATTTTTTCCCCATCACCACCATTACCCGCCCACAATGTTCTCTTCTTCATTGCACTCTTTTCTTCAGGGCACTTGTAACAACTCATTACTATAGTAATTTGCTTGTATGTTTAATGTACTGCCCTCTCATTTGTAATCCTATAAGGACATGGATTAACTCCTGCCAGGACCACATGTTTGGTCCCTTGACTGAACTCAAACTTCACATAACAAATCCCTTTATTAAAAGGATTTGTTCTGTAAAATTTGGAGTCAGTCAAAAGGCCACACTCAAGGATCCAGAAGATCCACATGTGGCCCCAAGTCTGCAGGTTCCCCACCCCTGGTAGTAGTATGTAGTATATATACTAGTATATTATTTACTAGTATATAATCAGCAGTAGTACAGGGACTAGCAAGGAGTAACAAATGAATATTTGATTGGTTAATGAATTAATCTAAAGGAGACTTTAGAGAACTGCCTTTATGTTTTTTTCCCTTTAAACTTGCCTACAGTGAAACTCTTCTACTTTTCTGCCCATTCACAAAATTTCATGAGATCTTTCTGGAGTCTATTAAAAGTTTTATGAATCTTACTAATAAAAGAGCTTTGTCTCATATTCAAAAGAAAAATATAGTTACTAATACAGTAATATCTGGTTATCTTATTTAATTGAGAGGTTAAAAAACATAGTACTTTGCATCAAACACACAAATATTGACAGGGCTGTGTTTTAGAATGGGAGTTTCTAGATTCATTTTCATACCGTAACTCTTTATAGATACTGCAACAGGGTAGTATATACTTAATGGTGATGATCCTGAGTGCCTTTTAAATCAGTGATAAAAATATGTTCTTTAAATCAGTGACTTAAAAGTTACAAACAAGTAAACAGAATATGTAACCCCGATAATAAGAATATCATAGGTACAAATAAAAAAGATTTCTTAGAATACTTAAAAATGACATTCTGGTTCAAAATCATAGTTCATTTATCCCAATATTCTGACAAAGATTAAATGTTTTGTAAGATATATGGAAACAAATCTAGACTGAAAATCTTTACTTATGTCAAAATTATTTTCAGTAAAAGATACGATAACTGATACTGGAGAGTTGCTTAAGGAGAAACCAGCTGCCCAGAAATAAAGGGCAATTATTCTATTATTTCTTAATACAACTATATGAGGTAGGTGCTTTGTTACCCCAATTTGATGAATAAGGAAGGTGAGTAGAAAGTCTGGATAACTAGTCCAAAATCACACAGCTTAGAAATTCAAACCCAGGGTCTCTGATTTCAGAAAGCCCAAGTGCCTAAATCATTTCTACTTCCAAAGATAATTACATGAGCTCCTAGGAATTTAGGAGCTATTAAGTAACTTTTAGGCAAGGTTGGAAATGAATTACACAAATGTGAATATATTATTCAAGCAAGGAACAAATTTCGGATCTCAAGAGATGCTTAATTTTTAAAAATAATTTCTACCCAGGATAATACAGTTCTGTGAAATATCCAAAAATACTCATTCCTGATGACCTAAGAGAGTGGGATGGTGTACTCTCCATATAGATTGTAATCTAAATAATAATCTGCCATGAGAATACAGTTTTGAGAAGTCTCAGATTCCTGATAACCAGAGAGAGGAGAGAAACACACAAGTAATCCTTGTTGCTGGTCTTTGCCCAGAAGGGTGTAAGGATGTTGAGCTGTAGTCTGACATTGGCTAAAGAACCATGCAGATGCCAGCTGGTAGTGAAGCAGTGGTCTAACACTGCTCTCTCTCCTTCCAGCTATCCAGGTAATGAAGACTAGCGTATTTATCCTGATTAATCTTTCTCTCAAGAGAGAGAATCGGATTATAAGTGAGTAGAAGCAGACAGTGCAAGCACAAGTGAAGATGTCAACACCAATCCTGAAATTGCATACTATCTTCCTTATGCTTTTCAGCCTTAATAACTGAGCTTGGGACAATTTTCAAGAGAGAGTAGAAAACGAGTTGTGTATGTTGAGCTTTCTAGTTTCTGAATTTTAGAAGATACAAATATTAAACTTGACTATATCAATAAGAACACTTTAGGAATACTTAGGACATACTTAGAAATATTGTTCCTCTGACACTTCAGAAATAAAACTTAAAATTTTTCTAATATTTATTACTAAATATATAAAGAAAATAACTTTATATTTGTATAGTATTTTAGAAGTTGGATTGTCTATTATAATTAATCTCTGTATTATTATATAGGAAATGAACATTAAGTATGAATTTCAAATAAGGTAATACATGAAAAATGTGTAAGTGATTGAAATCAAAGTAGCTAAGTAAAGTTGTAGAGTTGTGCTCGCTTCGGCAGCACATATACTAAAGTTGTGGAGTTACCAAAATTTTATCAACTATAGTTTTATTTAGAGTGGATTTAAATTATTCTAATCCAGCCGGAACCTTTAGTGGGAAAAACTTTGATGCCCCTGACCTTAACAAAGTTCCCTTCTTCTCAATGAAATAATAAATGTTTGAGGAAATTGATACACCAGTTACCCTGATTTGATCATTATACATTGTATGCTTGTATGAAAACATCACATGTTACCTTATAAATATGTACAACTATTACGTATCCATTAAATTTTTTTTTAATTCTAATCAATTTGATGTGCCATTTGTTAGGGATTTGACAAGGGTAGTAAACCTATTAAACACTGAGGTTTGGATTTATAGTGTTAACAGTGATATAGTGTCTGTTATTTACAAATAATTTTAACCTAGTGTATCTATTTCTGGTAGCTCTTTGCTATTACTGTCTCAACTGTGTAGTAGGCAAAATAATGATTTGTGTGTACCCATCAATCTAAATCTCAGAATGAAAGCTGTGTGGTTGAGTTCATAGCAACTTTAAGCACGTTTGTTCAGTAAATATTAATTGAGCAACTGTTATGTGTCAGAAATTGTTCTAGTATCTGGAGATAAGGCAGTTAAAAACATTAATCCCTGCCATCATGATGCTTACATGAGAGGGGGGAAAAGATAATAGAATAAATAGATTGTATATAGTGTATTAGAAGGTAATATAGAGGATTATTTGCTTTTATGAAGATAAGACATTAAAAGTACCTTACTGTCTAAAGTGCTATATAAATATTACTCAATGACATTCTTAATATCTATCTTAAACTCATAATGACTGGCAGAATAATATCTACCATGAATTTAATAAATGATAATTTCTAGTCTGTTCCAAAAATAGAGCCCATATGTTGAAGAAATTTGGTTGTGTTATTGGGGGGCAATGGTTCAAAATTAACATGAATTACTCTTTTGCTCATACTTTTATATTTCCATCTTTAAATTTTAAAGATGATCTTTTAGTATCTTTAAGTATTTATTAATAGGACAATGGAAAATATTTTAAAGTTTTGTATTCTTACTGCTTCTTTACTAACATTGTTTGTTAATAGTATTTACCCTGAGAACATTTCTGTTATTTATTATTAAAAATATCTTCATAATTTTGAACATGTTAATTTGATTGAACAGATTATTTTCAGTTTATCCGGATCAATCAACATTTTGGCTCTATTTTTACTACAAAGTAGAATAAATACAGTAAAGGTAAAATATAATTTCCGCATAATATATCAGAAGGTTCTCCAGAAAAATCAGTTTTAAATTACCAGCATATTTATTAGCCAAATGCATTGGATAAATATGTCATAAGTATCTTGGAAAAGAAATGAAAATCTGACAATTCTCAGTTGTTGAGACTGAATATAGAACAATTTCATTTCATGCTTCTTGTAGCTTCTGTCTTTTTGCACTTCCCACTCTTCTTAATTCATCTATTTACACTCTCCTCCATTTGTTTTACTTTCTACTGACTCATCAGCTTGCCAACCTACAGTTATCTTCTACGTAACCTGGCAGATTGGCCAAAAGCATGATTAGAGTAGCAGAAATGCTCATATCTCCCGTAGTTAAAAGAAAAGAAAAAAATCAAGGAAAACCTTTTCTCTCTTTCCCTTAAAACACAGCTCTTGAAAGAGCATTGTTCATTCGGAGTCTCTTCTTTCTCTCCCACTATTCTTTAGCCTCTTTTAATTTGCAAGCCTCTTTTGCTTTCACCAGTGACGACCTAGCTATCAATGCAATAGTTTCATGTTCTTGCAACTTTGTAGTCTGACATTTAACATTTCCCTCTTTCTTGAAATACTGAACTCCCTGGATTCTGTGATGAGGTAGCTCTGGCCTCTTATTGCTGCCCACTTTTCTGTCATCTTCTCAGGTTCATTGCTTACTACAAGTCCCTCTGTTTTTGTGTGTCTTTTTCTTCTCATACTGCACTTTATGTGTTTTTTTTTTTTTTTCACTGCCATGGCTTCAACTATACATCTGTAAGCCAGTAAGCTTAAGCTGGAACTCCACAAACATATTGCCAGGACAAATCTTTCTTCTAAGCTCCAGACCCTTATAGCCAACCTGCTAGACATCTCCATGTAGGTATTATGCAGGTGTCTTGAACTTAAGTTTCTTGGACTAAACATATCTCCTTACTTCCGTATACATATCCATTTTATATTTTCTTCATCATTGGTTCACATGGAACTCCAGGCCCCATCTCTCAGATTTTGATTCACCAGAGGAATTTGCATTTTAACAAGAATTCCAGCTGACTCCTATGCAGGTGATCGAAGGACCAGGTTCTTTAGGACTTACCAGGTAGAGATGTATAGGTGCAGGGATGAGATAGGGCTGAAATGTAGCCTAAGCTCTGCTTGTCAAGGTGTGTGCCCTGTCAGAGATGGTTTTCCAATTTGCAAAGGCAAATTGAGCTGTATGCTAGCCTCAGCTCTGTCACCCTCACTACTTCCCACCTACCTACCCTCTTCGTCATGTAGTCTGTCTGAGTCCTATTGATTGTCTGCAATCTATTCTCTACTTGTCATTCCCTCTGATATATCTAAGTCCAGACCATTATTCCTTCTTATCTATATCACTTCAAGAACCACGTAATTGGTTTCATAGACTTAATCTCCTCTCCCCCATCCCTACCCCACACTACAGGTCTTCTGCCTCAGTACCTGCAGAGGGCCTTTAAAATACAAATCTGATCATGCCACATGTTTTCTTTGAGTGGTTCCTTCGCATTTTCTTAGAGTTAATTAACTCCCTAACATGACATGTAAGACGTTTCATTACTAGGTACCTGCTTAACTGGCCACCTTTATCTTTTCTTACCTCTCCAAAGGCAATCTACAGCCAGTCATGCCCTCCCTATCTCATTCTTTCCCTTTCTTTCTGTCTCACTTCTGTGCCTTTGATTATTTAGTATCCTGTGTCCTAAACATTATTTACTTTCCTTCTTCCTTGTATGCAACTACTTAACTTGGAGAGTACATGTATTAAATGAGAGGGGATGATAAATAACATCATTGCCTATGTCACAGGACTGCTGTGAGGATGAGAAAAGGTGATGAACCTAGGAACCCTATATAAATAAATATAGGTAAATATAGTATGTGATACTAATTTAGTATTTAAATTGAAATATAGAAGGGTTTTGTTTTTATCTCATCTGAAAAGATGAAATACTACTGAAGGTATGGCTATGATTGGTTTGTATATTAAATAGCATCTTCATTAACAAAATAAGTTAATATTCGGTGTACATTGAGGAGGTTTGATTTTTATCCTGAGTTGACCTGTGATGTGGTTTTCAGTAGGTTTTTCTGCACTAACTTCCCTCATTGCCTCATACAGTAGCTGCCCAGCAAATCCTTTTACCACAGTTGGGTTTTTTTGTTGTTGTTTTTGTTTTGTTTTTCTTTAATCAAACGGTGTGAATTTTGTTCATTTATCTACATATTTCCCCCACTGCTTTTGCAGTCTTTGGGTCTCCAACAAAGATTACCAGATAAAACTCTACTGTGGTTGTGATTTTACTTGATGGGGGTTGGGGGATGCTGCTGTCATTTGAGTGTTAAATACTTTAAATTGCTAGATACATTGTTAGCCTAAGAAAATTCTCAGAATCTAAAAAAAATTCAGAATTTTAGTATGTTTTAGGAATCTGTATCTTTTACCATTTTAGTATCTTAATCTTCTCTGTTTCACTTGGTTCGTTGAAACATACAGTACAATACCTAAAGTCTAATCTGTCTTGGACTCAAGAACACTATGTTCTTTCCCAAACCAAAGTGCATTTCTTCACAGGCATTTTTTTTAATGTTTTAAATTTTCACTACTTAAAATTATAAAAGATTTTGTGTTTGCTAATAGTTTCCTTTTTTTCACTGAAAAAGCAAACTATACCTATTATAAGAAAATTAAAATACAGGAAACAAAAAGATTATTAAGATTCATAATCCCACCTGTTTTACTAATAATCTCTTAATATTTTTTGTGTGGTGTTAGAAGTCTTCTGCAGTGCATGTGGGGAGGGGGTAAAAATGTTTTTAAAACATTTTTCTGTTTAAACATTTGTGTTTAAAAAATGGAATCAAGCTGAATATACTATTTAACAACCAGCCTTTTCATTTAATATACTAGGAACATCTTTTTCACATTAGTAGGTAAAACTTTAACCACATCAGTGTTTTTAAGGTTGTATCCTGTTGTACCATAATTTGTTTAACCAGTATCACATCAATGAACATTTAGCTTCAATTTACCAGCACTAAAATGTTCCTATACATTCATCTTTTTTGCTTGTCTGGTTAAATTCCCATTGTATGTAGCTTTAATTCGCAGAGGTAAACTGTGGGTCAAAGGCATGTGCCACTTTGCAGTCCTATCATTTGTTTTCATGTCTTCCATTACTACTAAATTGATACCATGTTACCTGTCGTTTAGAAAACTGTATTTCATTATGGAAAAATTTTATTTTACCATAGTTTTCTAACCTCTTTGTTTAGATCAGAGTTCTTTTTCTCTAAAATTTCTATGATGCAATTATGACAAATAGTCACAGTATTTAAGGATATTAACCTCAACTTGAGATAGAATTCAGGCTCCTAGGTATAAGTCAGTATGTTGTTGCCCTGACAGTAGCTTCCTATCCTTGTCTCTGTGTATAGTAACATCATTTTAAAAAAAAATGCTTGTAGAAATGTGATTGAAGAATGGATCGGCTAGAATGTATATTGGTATAATACTACATTTATGTATTAATAGTCCACATTATTTTGAACTGTACTTTCTTATATCTGTTTTAGCATTTTGCAATATCCATCAATTACTGCTTTTTCTTTTTTTAGCTTTAGTTTTCTTATCAAATGATTGCTGATTGTTTCTCAAATCAACCTTAATTTTTACCATTTACTACCTACAGTAGTAATTGAATTAGAAATGTCTCAAATTCACTAGTATATCTCTGTTAGATACTGTAAAAAAATTTATTTAAGGAATAGTTAACTAGAATTTCAGAAACAGTGATTTAAATATATGCAGGGAAGTAGAGTTGCAGAACTGATGGGTTATAATTGCGGGTCAGCTTTTCATTTTATTGTTCTTATTTGTAAGAAGAGATTAGTTTTCAGAACCTTAACTGGCAGATTGGCAGTTCAGGAGATGAAGGGCCAAGAGATGGAGTTATGACATTTCTTGTTTTCAAACCATTAATTTGCTTGTCATAATGGTGTGCCCCATTCATCTGGTTATTATTAGGAAGGCATTTTTTTCAGGATGTCTTTTTTTTTTTTTTTAAGTAACATTTATCTTTTTAATCTTGTCTATCGTAAAGTTTTGCTGTTTTTCCTGCAAATTGGTGTCTTCATATGTCACATGCAAGTGGATATTTAAAACTATTAACTCAATCATATTTAATTTGAGTAGCGTTTTAGGAGTCTGTTATGAGAACTTAATACACAAAAAGTTTTTTAGAATAAATGTCAGTACATTCAATTGAAGTCCTTTAGGGGAAAAATGTAACAAGTAGAGGGTTACTTGGGTCAATGGGATTATTGGTTTAAAACTTTTTATAATATTAATATAACTTTAGTTGTGCCACTTAAAATTTAGAGTCTAAATTTGATATATTTTAATGTACCAGAAAAACAAATTTAGCTTTTCATATTCTGTGCTACTGTGACCTTAGTATCCTATATTAATACATCAGTAAGGTTTCAAAAGAAATGGTGATGGTGTCTATCCATGTTCATTTTCCAAGTACTATTTTGCTTAATCAGTTACCTATGGACAAGCTGCCCTGTCCAGTTCAGCAGACTAACCATAATGTGGTCATTTAAATTAAAGTTAAATTTAAAATGTTAGTTCCTCAGTCACAGTAGCTACATTTCAAATGCTGAATAGCCACTATGGCAACTGTATTGGAAGCTGAGATGTAGAACGCATTCGTCATCGGAGATAGTTCTATTGAACATTGCTATTAAAAAAAAACAGCTAAATTAGGCAGTGGAATTGAGTGTGGATTGTTATTTTTTGTACTCTTTTAGTAATAAACAGTTGGTTATGTAGGTGTGTTTCCCCAACTTTCCAACTGTTAGAATGAAAAAGTAGAATGCACTAAGAGAGGTTTTCCTTTTTGACAAGTAATTGCAATGTATATGTGCTATTAATACAAGATCTCAGTTTCTGCTTTGGCTTTCTTGGTTGAGGTTGAGTTTATGTTTTAATACTATCTTTCTGAACTTACAGATCACTGAAATTTGCTCATATAATTCATTTATTGGATTAAGTGGCTTTGATTAACTGCTAAATTCTTAGCACACACACAAAACTTTAAAATGACATAAACATCTCTAAACTGAAATGTGCTGTCTAAAGACCACCTGTTGATATATCTTTCTTTAGGGCAGTAATTCTCAAAATGTGGAAAAACAAGTTGATACACCCATCTGTGTATTGGCTTAGTGTGGTTGCCAGTGATTCCATCTGCTACCAATGCAGAGATAAGCAATTACCTTTTATTTTTAAACAGTATGTTGAGTACTTGAACATGGCAGACTCTATTTAGTCTTTTAAGTGGCTCCTGTGCTGGTGAAAGGCATGAGGGGAAGGGGAATGAGGCATTCTTTATCACTAGCACTCTCTAAGGAACATAGGATAGCTGATAATAATTTCTAAGAGGCAGAAGCCTGTCCTGTTGTGAGTCTAGGAAGGAAGTAAATATTCCAACTATCCTTCTCACCTTTAGTCTAATCTCCCATCTTAGTTGCATGACAGGATAGACAGTCTGAGCATCTTCTCACTAAGTGGCAGTGATTGACAATAGATATAATGGTAATAATTCTCTTGAATCACAGCTTGGCTACTGCTTACTCATCAAATGCATAGTAGTCTCATTGAATTGGGTGTCAAAGCATGACTGGTGCAAGCAGTATTTACACTGCAGCAATCCAGACCTATATCAATGCACAGTCTTAGTGCAGGTGACCTGACATGGCTTTGGAGCCTGGGAGGTCACAAGTATATGTGCATTCATTAAGGGAATGATAAGAACTGTTGTGAATTGAAAAGTGCATGCTCTGTGTATTAGCCTGTTGCTGCCAGATCCTCTGGTTTTGCTTTTAAGAGAAACCAAGAAATTGAAAAATATATGTATATTTAATTTTTTTTTTCTCTTTAAAACATTTGTAGGCTAAACAAAACTTGTCTGTGGTATGAATCCAGCCTTCAGTCTGTGTGTGTGCCACCTCTAATTACAGGGCTTTTCCTTTTATCAGGAATGGTTTATCTGCTCCTCAAAAACAAAAACGTAACATTTCAGTCTTTTCAATCTTTCCTGTTAGAGTTTGGCTGTCCTCCCATTTTTACAGTTAACACTTGCTTAAAGAAGCAAAAGATTACTACTACTTAATATGAGCAACACATACATATGCAGGTATTTATACTCCCTTTCTTAGCAACCAAGATAAAATCATCGCAAAAAGAAAAATACCTTAAATCTTTGAAAATTATTTAAGCTAGGAAAAATATGGGCCTCCTTGAAAAAGATTTTGAAGCAATACTGCATGAATTCTTGCACAAATGTTTGTCATATTTGAAGGCAATATGCTTATAAATTTTTCACAGCATGTTAACAACCTGGAACTTGAATCATAACTTAATTTTTTTGCCTTATTTAAACATTAAGAAAGAGCACACAAACTCACCATTTGGAAAACCCATACTGCCAGATCTCTAATTCTGCTCTAAGTTTGAGGTAAAAGTTGAAGTGCCTGCTTTCTTAGTATTTCCAGTCTCCTACTGATGTGTGATGGTTCATATTACAAGTTTACATCCAACTACTAATAGTATTAAATTTGCTCTCCCTATGTTGCATTATATAAAGCCATTTCTTTTATTAGGAAATGGAATATGTAATGAAATTCAAAATAAAGTTTTGTCTAATTGACAGTGATGAAACGTGCATGAGGCAGACAGATGATATGATTCAAGAATGTGTGAAGTATAAAGTCATGCAGCATCAGTGTAGCTGAGAGACAGTGTTGTTTGACAGGACCAGCCGGTGAATCATCAGGAAAAGATTGCTTAGCTTACTACCAAATCATAAATAAGGTCTTCTTCAGAAGGCTAGGGATAAAAAGCAGAGATGGGATGTGTAGTAGAACTTTAGGTGTTTTGGTATTTGTGGCTTTTTTTAGTGCCATTTGGAATATCATCTTTGTTAGGAAAAAAAATGTGTTACTGTGATAGGCAAATTAAATATAATCATGGAAATACCCTTATTTTAAAAGGGTGGCAAACCAGGAACAGTGGCACACATTTGTAATCTCAGCTACTCAGGAGACTCAGGTGGGAGGATGGCTTGAGCCCAGAAGGGCGAGACTCCTGCCTCAATCAATAAAAGGGTCACAGTGGTAGCTTAACATCTACATTTGAGTAGATTTTGCTCTTTTATGACTTTAACCAAGTTTTCTTAAAGCAAATATATTCTAAAGAGGAAGTTAAAGAATAGAAGTGTGGAGAGCATGCCAGATGGGTTAGGGGGAAAGTTTTAAAGTACATAGAAGAATGGTATATAAATATCAGGGATAAAAGTGGGAAAAGATAAAAGAAAACTATTCAGTAGGAACAGTTTAACTTTTTTAAATACCACTGTTCATACAGTCTAAAAATTGCCAAATAACCTATATCCAAAAGAAACTGATACTTTTAAAAAATTAAATTAACAATTACAGACACCAATTAAGGTCTTGGTTTTCTAATAATAATGACCTTATGACCAAAAAAATTGACATGGACATCTTTGAAATATGTTTTAAATATGTTTTCATAATAGGATGTCAGTTATTCTGGCATTCAAAATTTTTATTAACAAGGAAATTGTAGTGCAATCTGTGTTGAACTGGTTGGTAAACCCTTATAACTCAGCTCCTTCAAAAGTATCAACTAATTTAATTGCATTTAGATTCATTCCCTTTCAAAAGCTGTGTAGGAAACAAATTAGTGCTCAGAGCTGTTTACACTTGTAAATGCAATTAAAATTGAAAAGTCAGTTGAGAAACTCACTGGGATCTCTGATAATAGCAATGGTTCTTTCTCCTATATTAAATTGAACTGATGAGGTGGAAAAAACAAAATCACTTCGAGAGTATAAAAGGATATGTATATTGCTGATACAAATTAAGTGAGCTACTCACATTTTTTTCTAGATTAAAAAGTAATTTTGTTCACATATATGAAGTATATTTTTGAATATTTTGTTTGCTACTGCATGAAGTATATTTATAAAATAAATATTGTCAAATTGAACTTTAAAACTCAGCTTTTTAAATTTTATTATAACAGACCTAGTTAAGGAAATCAGAGGTACAGATCTAGATGAATGAGCTACAGTTTACATAAAACAACCTTCATGTGTATTTACTATCTGTCAATTTCTATTTTAAAAATATATAATTGAAATTTATAATTTTATAATTTATAATATAATATATAAATATATATAAAATATATAACTAAATATATAATATAAAAATATATAAAATATATAATTGAAATTTATAATTTTATAATTTATAATTTTCCTTGGCAGATTGAATGATATTATAGAAATGCCATTTCTGTATCAGTACTATTCATCAGTTCTTTAGACTAATAGCCCATTTGACAAAACTTAGGAGTAACTTCACCAAAAGATGCCTTTAATTATCCTCTGAGCAGCCTGACAGAACAGCACATCCTAGTTCCCTTGCTAGGATGGGCAAAACTGCATTTCAGTAGGCCTCCAGTGATAATTGGTACATTTTGGGGGTTTTTTAAATATAGTTTTAAATTTCTTTTATGAATTTAACTTCTTTTTTTCGAGTATCAACTATGTGCCAGGCACTATACACTGAGGATGCATATGAGTAAAATAGATGTGGTCCCTTTTTTTCACAGAACTTACATTCTCTTGAGAGATACTGACCAGTAAAGAGGCAATTGTAAAATCTGCTGTGATAAATTAACCCAGATATATTGGTTAGAGAAGGCTTCTTAGAAGAAATGAGAACTAGACAGGAGATGATGATGATCCAGATTTGTAGTGGGAGTGTTAATAGAGTGGAGCAGAAGGATTTCAGATGTAGTAAATGCTGGATTTTATGGGGAAAAAATCTGTTAAAATGGATAGCAAAATATGTGGGACTGGGGGAAGAAAGGAGCTCTCAAGGACACTCGGGTTTCTTCCTTGAACAGTTGGTGAGGCCAGACTTAGTAAGAGGATCCAGTAAAGAGGATCGGGGTTTGAGGTCTCAGTGGGGAGAATGGAGGAAGAGCAGTTTTGTTTAGTTAGAGTTACGTTTGAGGAGCCTATAGACATATCTAAATGGAAATGTCCAGTAGAAAGCTGTGTACTAAATGTGTATTCAGAACTCTTCTTGTCCATGACACTTTTTTCATCTCATATTTTTGGGGACTTTTCTCTTGAATGAAAGAATTTGAAATTTATTTTACATATTTGTATTTTTACAATAAATTGACCATTGTAGTTCTTTGATTTGCTGTTCATTTCAGAAGATAACTTAAATAATCTTAAACTTATCTTGGTTCCTATTTTTGGTTTGGGGATTAAATTACAGGTTAAGAGAAATTATTTCTGGAGAGGAAAAGTTATTTTACACAAATCATTAAGAAGAAACATTGGATAAAAATTCTTCAACTTTAAAAATCCACATTATTCTTCAGATAGATATCTTTTGTTGATGTGTTATTGAACCTCTGGTGTATATCAGGAAATTAGTTTAATATAATGTAATTACTTTTTTATCATAATATAATTTCTGAGGTTTCTATTAGTATATAAATACTATAAAACCTAAAAAATTTAACAGTGTTAATTACTTTCTGTTGCCTATTTAGAATCTTTTTTTTATTCTGAAGAATTTTCTTTCATATAAACTGAAGGAGAAATTTATAATTTACTATATTCAACTAAATCATTGGTACATACATTAGAGCTGTAGCAGTGGACTGTTTTGAGGGATTAACTAGCCATCTGTTGCCAATGAGACCTAAAAAGTTTGCAGAGAGTAAAGGAAGCTCTTTAATAAAATTTTGTTAGTAAAGTAAGCAAATTTCAAATTCTCTCTGCCTACCTCTGTTTTCCAGAGAAGTAAACATTGGAATCAAACAACAGAATGGAATTATTTTTAATTTGATGTATAACTTGTAATAACAAGACCTTCTGGTCTTGTTAATGATCTAAAACATATGTAATAACAAAACTTTAATATTTTTATTTTAATAAGCAAGGCTTGTGAACTTCATTTTTATGTTAATTTACCCAGTTTGGGATATGTACACTTTGTTATCAAATAAAGCTTTGAAATTTTGCATTCAAGTATTTTAATGTTGCTGGAAATGTGATCTAATCAGACAGTAACTGGTAGAAATACATACATACACACAATTGCAGTACAAGCAGCAAAGTGATAAATCTGTATAAAATTGTGTTTAAGTTTCAAACAATTTTCATGCTAGTGGAAGAAAAAAGGCTGAGATATTTGAGTCTACCTCAGAGCAATTGTTCACATATGCTACTAATTGTTGGTGTTCTGGAGTGTGCTCACATAGCTTACAGTAACTTTTGAGAGAACTGATAAGCAATTTAACACTTGATTTTATTGCCAGGCACAGTGGCTTACACCTGTAATCCTGGCACTTTGGAAGGCCGGGGTGGGAGCATTGCTTGAGTCTAGGAGTTCAAGATCACCCTGAGCAACATAGGGAGACCCTGCCTCTACCAAAAATTTTTTTTAAATTAGCCAGTCTTGTGGCACACACCTGTAGTCCCAGCTACTCGGGAGGCTGAGGCAGGAGGATTGGGTGAGCCCAGGATTTTGAAGTTGCAGTGAGCTATGATGACACCACTGCTCTCTAGCCCAGGCAACAGAGTGAGACCCTGTCTTAAAAAAAAACACCTTGGGACTCACCAAGTCCCACCATTGGCTGATACTATATCTTTTTTTTTTTTATTTTTTTTTTTTTGATACTATATCTTTTTAGAACAAAATTAATACTTGATAATATACCACTAATTAAAGTACAAATACATCATTATCTTACTGTTAGCCAGAATTTGGAGTTCAGTCAATAAAATAATTATCATTTTTTTAAAGCAAAGGATGAATACAGGCTGTATTTTTTTCTGATGTATCAGCTAAAACATTTTTTTTAAATCTAGCATCGGAGTGGCTCTCCACTTACTCCATTTATAAAGCTAAGCAGATTTACACTGGTTAGTTCTGGCAGGCATTAATTTTCAGCTCCACATCCCTGATTCACCTTCAGTATAAAAGCACTGCTGTTTGACTTTAATTAAATGGCTTGGACTTAGGAAAACGTATGAATGTATTCTATATTTTGACATATATTTGAAAATATATTCTATATTTTAAAAAACAATTAACATAGCATATTTAAGCTAAGAAGTTGGGGGAGATAAAAGTATAATATGAATATTTCCATTATGGTATGTAATGAATATTTGTGAGTTGAATTATACTGGCTCTTGTATCTTGGCAGATTGAATTACTGCTATATGAAAAATAATTGTGTGTAACGCATTTCTTCTAGAAGATAAAATTGTCTTGATAAAGCTTTAGTAAGTATATAAAATGGAAATGTGAAAAACATTAAATGCTTTCATTTTAAAAAATCTAAACAGTTCATTGATTTCAAGGCTTTTCTTCATGTGTATTTTTCTAGTACTGGTTTATCTTTCTCCAGTAAAAACATAACTGAAAATTTAAGAATGTGATTTACTGTGTTTTTGTTAGAAAATAAAAACTTGTTGAGCATTTTTGTTACTGAACCTTATAATAGAAATTTTTGCAAGTGTGTACTCTAGGATGATTAGTGAAAAAAGGACAGAAATGTAAAGGCCAAGAGTCTATAAAGGTAAATTGCTGGGTTCAGTAGTACTTTTTTATATTGTGTGCAATAATGTGTCTGGACTAAAGTTAAAATTGAATCATTAAGTTCTTAGAAAGGTTTTGGTAGTCATGAGGATTCAATATTACTGAATACATAATTAAATTGAAGCAGAAATTATTAGGCCACATTTTATGTTAATACTAATATTCTTTAGCATTTTTCTTCTAATTTACAAATTATTGGGACTGTGTTTTACTAAGATTTGTGTGTTCATAAAGCAACTTATAAGAAACAAAATGTTATAAAGTCTTTTGTTTCTCTTTTTTTATTATAGGGGTACCAAAATCTAATCTCTTGCATACCAGATCATTAAGGGGCCATAAAGACTGCTTTGAAAAATACCATTTAATTGCAAACCAGGATTGTCCTCGATCTAAACTTTCAAAAAGTACTTATGAAGAAGTTAAAACCATTTTGAGTAAGAAGATAAACCGGATTGTACAGTATGCACAAAATAAGGATCTAGATTCAGATTCCGAATGTTCTAAAAACCCCCAGCATCACCTGTTTAATTTCAGGCACAAGCCAGATAAAAAATTACTCCCACAATTTGACTCCCAGGTACCAAAGTATTCTGCAAAATGGATAGATGGAAGTACAGGTGGCATCTCAAACTGTACACAAAGAATTTTGGAGCAGAGAGAAAATACAGACTTTGGACTTGCTATGTTACAAGATTCAGGTGCCACTTTTTGCCATAACAGTGTAATATGGCCTCATAGTCACAAGCAGGCACAGAAAAAAGAAGAGACAATCTCTAGTCCACAAGCTAATGTCCAGACCCAGCATCCACATTACAGCAGAGAGGAATGTAAGTAAAATGAGGAAAAAGGTAAAAGTTGAATGGTTTGGTTTGGATTATTTTCTTTTAACATTTTTATATGTGATATGTCAAGAATTTTGATGTAGAATCATAGGTTTAGTAAGCCTGTATTTAAATGACAGGTTCACCTTAGCAAAAATGAAATATCTTAAAACCACCCATTCTCTGGAATACTCTTGAATATGTCCTAAGATTTAAAGTTCAGCAATCCCAGTGTTTGTTTTGCCATTTTAAATGAATAAACTGAATGACATCAGCAAAGTGTGAATTGGAAAGTTCAAGATTCATATAGTTTAGAATAGCCTCGACTATTGGCTAATAGACATTGTCACGTTGCTAATCCTTACAAGACTAATTGACTGGGGATGGCATTTCCAAAGCAAAAATCTACATTTTACTGAAGGCCAAAGGTAATGTGTGCACTTATTTTAAAGTTAGAAAACGTGACTCATTCTGTCTGCATCTCTTTCTACGAAACTCACAGAAGCTGAGGTAATTTTAATTGACTTGAAATAATGTGATTTTAGCTTCAGTATCTTTTTATACATCTCGTTCCACATGTGAATTATCTTAAGTTGTATAACTAGATAAATTGATTTTTTAAACCATTTCCACAGTACTTTAAAGTAGTGATTTTCAAACTGCAGGTCATAAACTATATAATGCTTAATCAAAATCATCCTGATGAGTAGTGACTAGCACTTTTTAAAAACTGAAACAGGAGATATTCATTGAACCTCCTACTAGGTATTTTTTGATGAAACTTGTTTCAGTTTGGGGGTGGTGATATACTGGGAATGATGTAAAATATGTTTCTTACTGTGGGTTGTGGTCAGGATTTGAAAACTTCTGCTCCAAGCTAAGAACTAATGGATGAATCGTGGAGTACTGCTGAGTGTTGTATTGCAGATTTTTAAATAGGATATTGTGTTAGTGATGTAAGCAGCTTATTTGCCAAAATTGTGGTGACAATGAATATATTTTCATGTTTCAGTGAATTCAATGACTCTTGGTGAAGTAGAGCAACTGAATACAAAGCTCCTACAGCAAATCCAGGGTAATAATCAGTCTCAACTTTTTTTGTGCATGAACATTTCAATATAGAAAAATCATCTGTGATATAGGATACCATTAGCTTTGTCTCCATTTAAATTTGGAAATGAGATATTTGAACCTGTTAGAGTATCCAGAGCAAAAACAAGAACAAACAACTTAATCTATACTTCTTACTAACATTTTATTGAATAACTACTATTGTGCCAGGTGTTCCCTGATAGCTCTTTAAGGTATTAGCCCTGTTTTTTCTTTAATTATGAACAGTTTCAAACATACACCAAAGTAGTGACTGATATAGTGAACCCCTTGAGCTGTCTTTATCAGCTTCAACTGTTATCAATGGCATAGCTAATTTTTCTTCATTTCTACTTGCATCCATTCCCCTCAACCTACTCCCATCTCCAACATGGATTATTTTGAAACAAATCTCAGATGACATATTATTTTGTTGGTAGATACTTCAATATTTTCTCTAAAAAATATCTATAAAAACAATCACAATCTTTAAAAAAGCTAATAAATCCTTAAAATATCAACACTAATAGTTAATGTTCAAATTCTCCAATTGTATCCTTTTATTTATTTTTTTACAACATATTCCCATTTAAGTAAGGAAATTACACACTTAAGAGATATTTAAGTTTCTTACAAAGATCATGCATCCAGCTAATAGCAGATCAAGAATTTTCACCCCTGTCTTTTTAACTCCAAAGCTAGTGGTCTGTCTTGACCACACAGCCTCTCAGAATAATAATAGTAATAGCATTTTATATATATCAAGTATTTATTCCATGTACTTTACAAGTATGATCTCATTTAATCTTTAACCCTGTGAAGTGTTGACTGTCATTATCAATGTTGTACATAAAAGGAAATTGAAAGAGCAAGTTTAAGTTGCTTGCCTAAGGCACATAAGAGTAGGAGCAAGGATTCAAAAATCCTGGCAGTCTGATTCCAAAGCCTCTTAGAGGGATTTCCAAACCTGGATACTAATGGCACTTACTTATCCATAAATTTTATTAATTATTGATTGAACCTGTGTATAGATTCTAATTGAGAAAAGTGGCTCAGCTGTAGTGGTAACCACCATTTCTGCTGTACATCTCTATAGTCCTTGCTTATGACTCTTAAGTTTCACTTGATAAAGAAGAGGCATACAGTATTCTAATTGGCTGTGTAAAGTATACAGACTTCTGGTGGATGATCAGAACTGATAGGCTTTGTAGAAAACACAACTGTTTCTTTAGTGTCAAATCAGTTTCACTGTGAAAATTTGCTCAGTGTATTCATTGCATTTAGAGTACTTGAAATACAAATCATAGAATTCTCTTTCTGTGTACTAAAATAAAACCGCTTTTTAAATCTTTACAGAAGTTTTTGAAGAGTTAACACACCAAGTACAAGAAAAAGATTCTTTGGCCTCAGAGCTCCATGTCCGCCACGTTGCCATTGAACAGCTTCTCAAGAACTATTCCAAGTTACCATGTCTGCAAGTGGGGCGAACAGGAATGAAGTCACACCTACCCATGAACAACTGAACCAAACTTATACTTCGAATGTCCTTCCCTTTATCAGTCTGCCAGGCATGCAAACTTTGAAGAAGTTTGAAGAAGGTTATGGTCCATATTTTATGGTCATTATATTTGCAAAGCATATCAGGCAATATTTAACATCTTTGTCAAATAAAGCAGATCATTCTACTCTAGTCTTCTAGGGTTAATCATTTTGTCTCATTTTGGGAATCCTTTTCCCCATAATTACTAGATGCCCCTCCCTAACTTTTACCACATGTGACTACTTAAATATAATGTTACAGTGTGATTTTATTAAACATATTTTAATGTAATTCACCTATCAAAACAACAGATAAACAGACTCCTTAGATTATTCTAAACTACTAAAGATAATTTTTAAGAGGGAAATGGAATTCATAATATCACCTCTTATGAGCAATATTTTAATATAAAAATTTTATATATAAAATGCTATTTTAGGTACTTTGCCATTCTCTTTCTAAATGTGTATTTGAATGGCTCTGTATATTTACACTTTCATGTGTGAATATATTCACCCATATTTCAGGTCACTTCATTTTATTCTCTTAATACAGTGTTTTTACGACCATTGTTTTGCTTTCCAAAGATAAATGTATTTTGGAGTAGAAATCTATTTAGTTGAATTGTTTTAACTTCTAATAACTAACTCTTAGGAAAGAGGAATTAATAACTTTTTAAAGCAAGTATCCAAGTAAATAAAATATATTATTTTTTTCTAACAAAAGCAGTTCTGAGTTAGTTAAGGAAGAAAAGGCTAATCTAGTTTTTGTATGTCAACATGTCTCCATAGAAATGAAAACCTTGTCTACTTCATTATTAGTTTCATTTTAATGACTTTGATGTGTTAGAATTTGGACAGAATAAGTCAAGCCTCACTTTCAAGTCAAATATATCAATCTTCAAATTGAATGTGCTGTGAAATTGTTCTATCTTAGAAAAAATTTAAAATTATTCTGTATGCCACATGGGGTAAAGATTCAAGAATACTTAAACTGTCCAAATTGTTATCATCATCATTGATACTGTGCTCAAAGAAAGCATTATGAGATATTTTTCTAAACTTCAGAATCTAAAAAAAAAGAAAAGGCTGCTTGACAGAAGAAAAGCAAAATTCCTAATTAAAAAAAGAGCCCTTGTTTAAAAGTATAAGTTGCCTAAGATGTTTTCAAGGAATTTTTAACTAACAGATTGTCTCAAAAGCTCGATAAGTTTTAATAATGTATTATAGTAAAAGCTACAACCAGTGCAGAATTAAAATGGGCTCTAAATTCTGTTTTCAGCTGATATTTAGAATGTATTTATGAGGTAGATTCTTTGCTTGAAAGAATCTACAGAAAAGTCTAGTAACTTGGTAGCTTCATGCATAAAGATATGAATGACTTTTGCCTTAAATTTGGCAGCCTACCTTGGCTTGGGTTAGTCTTGAACAGTATTTGACAAAGCAAAGAAACACTTAAGTCTAGTTGAAAGCAATGTTTTGTAGTGCTAAAATGTGTTAAATTAGCCATAGGGTATTAATTGATATCCCATTGATTTTTTTTGAAGTATAACATAATTGCTTTTTGAAGGGCACTTTTGAAAAATGCTTTCAGTTTCTCTCAGTTATCAAAAATGAATTAAAAATCCAGGTAGTGGGAATACATTGCCTTAGTTTTGATAAGCTTTAAATTGACTATGTGCAATATAAAGATATCCAAATATACTAGTTGGATAAATAGATTTCCTGATTATGCTAGTAAGTATCTTAGTGCTTAGTTATTATGGTCACATTTCAAACTTGACTTTATTCTTTTTTTGGCATAATTCAGTAAGAATGTTACCAGTCAGTGTGCTTGCACACATTTGGATTTCTGTTTAGATGACTTAGTGACAGTCATAAAAGTTTGGGATGTGTTGCATTTGATGTCAGTAGTAGTAGCATATTTCCAGAGTACGAGCCATATGGTGCAATCACAAATACGACAGTGTTATCCAAAGAAAGTATTTGCTTAACTCTTAAGGAGTTTTCTGGCAAATATGTAGCTTTACTGATGAGTTTGGAACAATTAGATGGATTGTGCATATACTTAAGGTCTTAACTGGGGACTCTGATTTATTCCATTCAGATATTTCTGCTTAAGCTCTTCAAAGGAAAGGTGCTCTTTAAAAATATTTGAGGTGCTGGTACTCACACTAGTACTTTATTTAGATGAATCTCTATTAAAATTTTTTTTTTCTTGAAGTATTTTGCACAGTAGTTTAATCCAAATATTTGGTAAACTTATTATAAATTCCTATGCTATTAATAGTTGTCTTGATTGTGCAGTAATTGTATATGCAAAAATAAGAATCAGGGACAGAGTTGAGTTCTAGCTTGAGAGAACATGAAATACCACAAATACTGGTTTTCATACTTGGCTGTTCTGTACAGTTGTTAATTTTTTAGGGAGTTTAGAAGAAAATCTCATACACTGATTGAGTTGTAAAAATGAAAAAAAAAAAAAAACAGACTGCCATTACTGACATTTTCAGAGCTTATATGATTAAGGGGAGTGAAATAAGACTAATATTTTTCACATTAGATTTCACAATTAGACAATTTAAATTGAGTTTAAAAAATCAGAAGTCAGAAGATTTTGATCACACAAGATTGTTCTCTTTAAAGATTGAAGTTTTAAAATCCATTCAGCCTTATAAGTAAGCTAAAAATCAGTTATGTTTACTTTGAGATTATCATCTTATCCTTTGATCCTAGATTTAATATCTAAATTAGTCTTTTTTAAAAAGCATGCACTTGAGACACCAATAATTGATGATTCAGGCAGCAGCATAGTGTTCTGTTCCATTATGTTGTTCCATTATGTAGTTTCCTATGCACAGCGTTGGAGCAGAGATGTTCTTAGTTTTTCAAAATATATGTTCATCTCACCACAGAGTGCCCATTTTTATATACATTTAAGAATTATTTTTAAAATGTCAAGTTCATGGTAGAAAGTGATTTCAGAAATATAATCAAAATATATTCTATTTTATTGGCACCTTGACAGGATCTTGAGATTTCTCATTCTTTCATTTTGCCATATTCTTTGCCATTCAAAATGGTTTAAAGTGCTTTATTTTTTGTATATATATTTTTACCTTTAGTGTTTACACTGTTGAGGCTTGTCAATAAATTTTTGTTAGTTTTTAAAGTAAGTTTTTTTGGATCTGTTTATGTTTTAATGTTTACCAGTTTTGATATTATTCTGTTTTGTTTGGAAAGAATCTGCTTTCATTATTAACATTGTAAAATGTAAAGTGTAATACAAAATGTATGTGCTCTAAGCTTAAGTAGGAATTTTTTTTAAAGAATAAGTTATTTAAGTAGCTTATTAGGAGGTTCAGGTTACTGACCATAAAAGTAGGTTACATGTACATGAAAGCTTTAAATGGTACAGTGTAAAGTTCTTGTAGTGTCATTTTTTTCTGACTTATGCCAGTGCATTTACTGACAGATGTTATTGTTTATACTGAAGTAAGATATTTGAATATTTTTAAGGACTTATTAAGAATTTTAATACTCTACAAAAATTTTTAAATACCTTCTGGTCTATAGATGTGGCTATAAAGCAAAGATAATTGATGTATTGGTGTATGATTGTATCTTTAACTTTAGGTTGGTGGGAGTAATTAAGGAAATTTATGGTGAAAAATAGTAATCGATAAAACCCTCAACAGTTTATTCTTGCCAAGTTAAGTTTTGTGATGATGTGGCAAGAGACAGTTTATCAGAATAATAAGGTAATAAGGCTCTGGCACAAAGTAAAGATATCTTGGAGGAAGGCCATAATGCTGTGTTAGGAGTACCACAATTATCTTGCATCTCAGTATTTTCATTTCACTTTATCCTTTCACAATTGCCCCTGTTGTGGTGCAGCCTAATCTAGTAAGGAACTTCTGGCTGTGGTTACATTGATGTGAACCGTATTGTAGCATGTCTCTGGCATATAGATTTTTTTAATACCCGGTTTGTAACATACACTTTCCCTATTCTTTTTAGTCTGAGTCCACATTACTAAGGTATTTTAATAATAATATTCCACAATTATAAGCTTCCAAAAGTGAAACAAAAAAATCATGGTGATAAGAGATTACTCTCCCCACCAAAAAAGTGTTAGTTGAAGTCTCAACACCACCAAGGCAGAGTGAACTTAGTGTATGTTTCTTGCTTCCTTCAAACATGTCTAGAATGTTTTTTTTCACCCTACTACCTCCCAAAGAGGCAGTTGAGAAAGTGTTCGGTAGTGACTTTTGTTAAATGCCATTCCTACCTTTATTGTGTGTGTCTGTATGTGTATACTTTGCTTTAAAACTTTGTAGTATATACTGTGGTCATGGAACTTAATCTCTCTGATGTTAGAAATTTATTTTACAAAATTGTGCTAAGACATTTGGAAAAAGAAAATGAAACTGCTGTGGTAAAACCAAGTTAGTTTCAAAAAAGTTGAGACATTATTTGGCTGTTATATTAATATTTTCCTTAAAAACTGCAATAATTTATATATTTGTATTGCTCTGCTTTGGAACTGTAACTATATATGCTTGTCTACTATTTTTAATTTTACAATAATAAAATAAATATTTTGTTATCTGCTGGCTTCGGTGGATGCTTTTTAAGAGTGCCTGTATTTTTTTAAATGGTTGACCTATATAAAGGGTTTTTTGTTTTGCAGGCTTAGGGAGTCTATACTTAGAATTATCTTATCTGACAGTTTTCTTATCTGGCAGTTTTTTAGCTTAATTTCTTGTGAGAATCTTATCTGATCTTTGATGCTTAAATTAACATCTCTGTCCTGAGAGTCCAAAAATGGGAAATGAGATCCTGTGATATGCTGGCTGTGTGTGCGGTTTTTTAAATTGGGGTATAAGTTACACACAATAACTAGGTTTTAAGTATATTGAGTTTTAACAAATGTGTACAGCTGTGTAGCCATCACTGCCTTTGGCTCCCTTTCCGATCACGTCACTTCCCATTTCCCTTCTACCCACTGTTTTGACCCCTGTCACCATCATTTTCATTTGCCTGCTTTAGCATTTACTATAAATGTAATCATACAGTATGTACTCATTTGCCTCTGGCTTTTTTCACTTAACTCGATATTTCTGGATTTCATTCATGTTAGCTCAAGGGTCAGTGATAGTTTATTCCCCTTTTTTTGCAGACTAGCATTCTAGTATATGAATATATTACAATTTATTGTGTTGATGGACCTTTGAATTGTTTTAATTGGCTTTTAAAAAATTAAAAATAGGAATTAAAGTATTCAAAGTCACATGCTATAATGCTAGCTTACAGTTAGCATTACAAATTGAAATAATTACCGGTTTTTTTCACAAATGATTTTTAAAGTAATTTATATGATGTTTTTATGGTAATAAGTAATTTGAAACTAGGAAACAAGGACAATGTACAAAAAATCAGAGACAGATTACAAAATAAGGACTGTTTGAGAACTGAAACATTTATTGGGGTACTAGAAGAATCTTAATCCTTAAAAGTCTCTTTAAAGTCTAAACAACCATACTACTTTGTTTTTCAGAAGAGGAAATGGAAACCAAGAGAGTCTAGTTTGGAAAAAGTACTGGAAAGAGTACCAGACCACAAAGTCCTTCTGTTTAGCTTTGACTACTTTGTAACATTAAGGGACATTCATCTTTTCTAACCCTGAATTCTTTAAGCTTTGTTCCCAGCCTTCCTGGGAATTTTCAAACTATTTGTAAAATAGTTTGCTGTCCCTTGTTTTTAGTTATTGTAGGACCAGGAATTCGTTTCAGGAAGAAGTGACTAAGAAGCTGGTGAATAGGTATAAGTGTGTGTTGGATAGAATAGGAGGGGGGCTGTAGGCAGAAAGTTATATATTGATATTCTAAATTCATATCCTTTGTTCCTGCCTGGTTTCCCAGCCTTCTAGGCAATCTCTTCCCATTGAATAAATTCCTTTTCAACCTAAATCAACTAGTTGCTTTCTCTCGCTTGCAGCTGAGAAGTCTGCTACCCCTAACCTCATCCACTAGGTCTGTGTCCTAGTGGTCTAGCTCTCCTACTCTGAGACCTTATGAAATTGATTTCTGAAAGTGAACTGCTAAAAGCCGAATGCAATGGCTCAGGACCACATGGGCTACTTGTTGGGTCAGCTGAAACTGATGAGAAGATTCTGAAGAGAAATTAAACCTCTTGGTAATGCAGACGTCAGTTTTTCTGTTAAGAGTGCACATTGTTCACAGGGAGAATTTGTCACTGTCTGCCAGTAATGACTGAAATGCTAACAATTTGTATCTACTGGGATCTTGGATGGAGTGTTCTAGTAGAAACAGTGACGATCATAACTTGAGCTGTGAGCTTAGCCTGTGTTTTCATTGGTAATAGTAAATGACCTCCAGCCCAATGAGCACTGAATGAATGAGTGAATGAGAGATCTCAGAGGCAGGATTGCATGACCTTTCAAAGTAAATCAATAGCTACCCCCAAAAAGCCTGATCTTATCCCGTGACTGATTACACATTCCACATGCCTCAGTCTCCACCCCACCACAATGACTCTTTCAGGCCTTTGATATCTCACACTTACTATGCTTCTTTCTCCTCCAAACCTGTGGTTCTCTAATTTTGAGTTTCATCAAACATAACATTACTGAGCTGCACCTTCAGAGCTTCCGAATCAGTATGTCAGGGGTAAGACCTGAAACCTTTTCATCTAACAAATTCCCAGGTGATACTGACACTGCTTGTCTACACAGCACTTTGCAAAATACTGTTCCAAACCATCAACTGCCCTGAAATTTACTTCCCAAAAGATGTACTTCCCAAAATCATGCTACTTTCTTGCTCAAAGACCTTCAAAGATTACCTTTGCCTACAGAATAAAAAACAATCCCCACAGCTCAGCGTTTAAAGCCTTCACTATTTGGCATCCACCTATTTCCATTTTAAATACTTGATCAAACTGAGATTTGGTTGTGTGCCAGTAACTCCACCAAGCCCTATAAGGCTCTGAGTCCAAAGGATATAAAGGCCAACAAGACTGTGTTGGTCAAGTGAAAAGTATTCTGACAGATTTAAAAAATAAGGATTGAGTAATGTCCATTGGGTTTAGCAACCAGAAATTCATTGAGAACAGTTTTAATGGACCTGTGGGAGCAAAAGTAGATCACAGTAGATTGAAATAGGGGTGGGAGAAAGTGCTACAGTTTGAATGTGTTCCCCAAAGTTCATGTGTTGGAAATTTAACCTCCAATGCAACAGTGTTGTGAGGTGGGATCTAAGAAGTCATTAGGTTATGAGGGCAATGCCCTCATGAATGGATTAATGTTACTGAGGGAATGGGTTTGTTATAAAAGCAAGTCCAGCCCCCTCCTGGCTTGCTCTTGCCCACTCTCTGCTTTCCTTCCACCATGGCATGACGCAGCATGGAGGCCCTCACCGAATGCCAGCAACATGCTCTTGGACTTCCCAGCCTCCAGCACTCTGAGCCAAATAAGTTTCTGTTTATTATAAATTACCCGTCTGTGGTATTCTGTTATAGCAACATAAAACAGGATGGTGGATTTAGGGTATGATCTCTTTAAAAAGTTTATGAGGTGAAGTTGAGGCAATCAGAGAGGATGTGGGTCCAAGATTATTTTTTAAAAGGAAGTACTTGAACATGAGTAAATACTAAGAGGACAGATCCAGTGGAAAGGCTAAAAATAGAGAGGTAGCAATAATCAAAGAAGCAAAGTCCTGAAGAGGCAGAACAGGGTGTCACAACTAAAGTGACTTGTCTTTGAAGAAGTTTAGGATCAACTCAGGCTTTGACACCAAGAGAAGGTAAAACTGCAGATGAATGTATCTGATGGAGAGTGAGTTTAGAAAGTCCTTACCTGGCTGCCTCTATTTTCTGTAAGAAAGAAGGGAAAGATGATGGGGCCAGAGGCTCAAGGGAAGTGATGAAGTGCTGGAGAGCTACCTCCCGAGGAATGCGAGGGGTCCTGACTACACAGGAAGGGTTGCCTGACTGTTTCAGAAGAGGTAATGATGGGGGTTCGACTCACTGTTGGTTGAAGTTCTCTGCATTTGCATTCAGATTTTGTTGCTGTAAATACAAAGAAGTATTTTTGAAAGTGGAGTAAACTAAACTGAGAGCACTAGTAAAAATAAATTATCTGAAACTCAGATAAATTTGTGACTCAAAAAGAAAATTCACAAAAACTCTAGCCAATAGATGAAATTTTTAGTGTGGGATAAATGAGAAATTTGAAAAGCTACTGCAAATGGCATGTGGGGTAAAATATGAATTCTGTAGCATTTACTTATTCTTTTCAAGCAATAATTTTCATTTGTCCTCTCAGGATTTGGTGCTATAGGTGAGCATGGACTAAGACTGTTCTGAAGGCCAAGCCCTTACAGGTCATTTGGAATGTCACCAGAGGAATGTCAGAAAATAACCTAGATGAAAAAAAGGTTTGTAAGAGGATAGTCAGTACAGTATACAGAATGTGGAAGAAAACCAAGGCATAGCTAAATATACAGAGTTTTAGATCTGTAACTTCAGAGCAAAGAAAAGGCAGTGTGAATGGAGAAAGGCCATTCTAGGAGAAAGAGGAAACTATTTAAAGTGATCAAGGCAGAAGAGGAAGTTCTAATGAGCAAGGTGATTGCTCAACTGACATTCGGGAACTTCTAATCCTCTGCCACTACTAGGCACCTCTCTTAGCCTCTGTTTTCTCATCTGTAAAAAATGAAACTGAACTTGATGATATTTAGGGAACCTTCCAGCTCTAACATTCTAAAAGTATAATGAATTTTAAGAAACTTGCAGTGGAAAATTTCCCCCACTCCTGCATGAACAGCAGAACTGAGGGCACAAAGAAAGTGTTGTTTCATTTAAGAAGAAACTGTGAGGTGCTGTTACAGCAAGACATTTCTGTGATCATCTGTGACAAAAGACAGCCAAGTCAACCTGGCTCATACTATAAGCAGCTACACGATTCTCTACATACTACTTAAGAGCAGATAGTTTATAGAAAGGGAAAAAAATCTATAAGCTTTGGCGCCTTGTTACTCTCTCAAATTTGCATATCAGGGGAAACTGGGGAGAATGTTCTCTTAGGAGTGACAGTGGCATGGTTCTCCCACACAATCAGAAGCTGGTTCCAGCACAGCTCCTAAAGGCTGGCTCATATGCACAGAAAGTGAGACATGAAAAGGCAGTGTGGTAACCTAGTTAGTAGGACTTAATTCAATAGAATTGTTCTTCATTCTGAAATTACATCTTTCCCATGATCGGGAGAACAAATTGTTCTTTCTTTCATGAAGTGATGATGATGTTAGATGGTAGGTTTTCATTTTTGTTTGTTTAGTTTTAAGTCCTTACTTGGTAAAATTAAAACCACAGTCTTATAGTGGTGTATTAGTCTACGTTCTTCAGAGAAATAAAACTGGTAGTATGTATATATGGAGGGAGGGAGAGAGAGAGAGAGAGAGATTTCTTTTAGACAATTGGCTTACCAGATTGTGGGAGCCAGCAAGTCTGAAGCCTTCAGGGCAGGCGGGCAGGCTGCAAATTCCAAGAGTTGACATTGCAATCTTGAGTCTGGAGGCAGAATTCCTTCTTCCTTGGAGGACTCTGGTCTTTTCTTTTATGGCCTCCAACTAATGGGATGAAGCCCACACACCTTATGAAGGGTAATCTGCTGTACTCAAAGTCTACAGATTTTAATGGTAATCACATCTAACAAATACTTTCAGAGCAACACCTAGACTGGTGTTTGACCAAATAACTGGGCACCATATTTTCAATTTTATGCAATACTCCATGAATTTGACAAGTCTGGAAAGCATGGATTTGGCATAACTTCATCCAGACAGTTGCCTCTAAGCACCACTGCCCTAAACCCTCCACTCAGGTCTTCACATCTCCAAAGAAGGAAATGCACTTGAGAGGTTCTTACACTTTTCCGAATTTTTCCTTGTGTTCTAAGAGGGCTTACAGCAACAACTTTTCGTTATTTTTGTAATAATCCTTTGTGTAACAAAAACACAGATTAATTTGTGTTATTTATCATTTTTTTCTCTTAATCTGGCATTCAATCAAATTATTTGAAGACTGAGTATCATACAAAAAGTAAAAGATTAAATACCCATAGGTAGATTCAATATCCAATAATTTTAGGTAAATTATTGAAGATTGTTAGACTATTGAATGATTGGTTTGTTCCTTTTTTATTCCCTATGCTCTCCCACCCAGACCCCACAAACACCTCTGCAGAGAGTTATCTTGCATCAGAGAAAGATCCCACTGAATCCCATCCACCACCAACCCATAGCACATGTTCCTTTGAAACAAATTTACACAGTCCTGGGTGTCAAAAGAGCTCTAGAGCTCCCCAAGACTAACTGGGTAAGTAACCAAGTTGCTGGCCACCTCTCTGTGGGCAAGTTTGTTCCTCTTTGTCCTGATCAGATAGCTATGAAACTAGAAAAGGCATCACCTGGGCCTCCTGCTAAGTTTCTCTTCAGTGTTGTTGCCACACTGCTTCTCAAAAAAGCCCCAGAAAAATGTGGGGGCCCTGTGTGCTGCTGCTGCTCTATAGAGACATTGGGGGTGCTTCTCTCAGTTAAGAGAAAATGCAGGAGGACTTGAGCCCGTAACATGCAAAACCACATTTCCTTTGCTTCCTCCTTCTCATCTCATCTCCATACTCATGTGAACGAAGTATGGGGCAATAGACTCTCATATACTGCAGGGCTACATTGCTTTTCATCAAAGTGTGGAAGGAATTTCTATCCCAGATTCACACAGATTGGTCTCATCTCAGAGGACAAAGTGAACCGACATGTGGTATATATAAAAATCATAGGAAGCCACTAAATATGTAGAGCTAGAGGGACCTTCAAGAGACTCTCATAGCTTTGATTTGATTTGATTTTGTTTTTTTTTATTTTAGCAGAGGCCTTTCTTCAAAAAAAAAAACCCTTCAAGAATAAATAATATGTAATATATATGAAAATAGAACTGCTGTTGTGAAAGACAATAGAGATTATTGGAGCAAAGCCACCCCCTTTGCATCCCTCTTGGTGACTATTCCCCCAGTTCCCCAAACCTGCCACCATGAGCCCCTGAGACAGCTCTGAGAGACCTTCAGGGCCCTGGGCTCCTACAAAGCACCATTTAGAAACTGCTTTTATAGTCTAATACCCTTAGGTGGCCTAAGTTGCTTGAGAAACTTCCATACATTCTAAACCTTGTGAGCCACAGAGGCAAGGACCAAACCCCAAACCTCCTGATTCTATTTCCAAAGTTCCCATGACATGATACCACCTCCAACTGGACTTCTAGTTTTTATTTTTGTCACACAAGATCTTCTGTCTAATGGAACAGTAGGCTATTTCTCCACACTCTGATGTATTACAGAAACAGCCAGGAGAGGACAGCACAGTTGGAAAAGAATAGGCAGGGCAAGTTTTCTAGTGAATCCAGAGATATCTTAGATGTCTTCATTCTGGAAGACAACCAAGACAGACTATGGAAAAAGTTCACACCATTACAATATACATATAGCAAGTGCTTCCTTGCATCAAAAAGCCAGTTTCAGCAAAATTCATTCTTAGGAAATTTCAAAGCTTATAAATATCTATTTCCATTACCCAGAGAGGGGAAAAACCACATACCCTGCTGCTCCTGACTGGTTCTTCAGAGTAGAGGAGCTAAAGTCACATATTGTTGTGTGTTCAAGGGCTTGTGCGTGCTGTGGGTAGGATTTCCTGTATCAACAGAAGGAAATCACATGTACAAAAGCTCCAAATGTCCCTTATTATATTAGCATATCTTGTGCAGAAACAATAGATTTTTATGCTATACCCTGGAACCAGAAGGCAGCTAAGGCAGCTGGAACAGCCAAGAAGTTCACAAGCAGCCAAATTCCCATCTCGTACCTGAACGAATTTGAAATGGAAGCCCAGTTAAATACAAAGAACTTTAGAGCAAGATCTAGAAAGTATTAGTTAAGTAACTCTCTTCTTAGTCATTACCACTAACTTAATGCTCATTAGCAGTAAAAGGAGGACCTATCCAATTACCTACTGCTTGGTTTCCTGTTGTGCTAATGAACAGGAAGAGAAACAGAGAATACCACTAAGCAAGAATTCATGTCTGTGTGTCGCCTGCGGCTTGGCCACATGTCTGGGTGTGCTGAGTTGTTCTGATCAGTCAACTTAGGTAAAATCTCATTACTGGAAATGCCAGAAATAGTACCAGCAAAATGCACTAAGAAAACCCAAAAAGCTTATGCTGCTCCTTCCCCTTTCCTTCTGGAACAGTTTCATCCTAAAGCTATTAGGTACAACAAGCAAGGTAGGTACAAGTGGGATGGGGCTGCCAGTGAGGGGTGCTCCCGTTTGAGCAGACCAGAGGGCATGGCGTGGGGTGGGTGGGTGGTCTGATGCAGGCCGCCAGGTCAGGAGTGGAAGGAGGAGGGTACCCACGGGGTCAAGGCAAGTTTAAGGGTCTGGGGGTGAGGTGTCAGAGCCTCAGTGGTCATGAGCAGGTGAAAGGGGTGGGGTGGCAACAGAAGATTGGTTACACACAGGAGGGTTGATCAAATAAATAAATGTATTAAGGATAATAGGAGTCAGTTTCTCATTCCTCAAGGAGTTCATTAATGGAAAGGAAGAGAACCAGAATGAACCTGTGAGTTTGGTTGCAATTGATGGTAATGGAATAAACTCATGATTTTCAGTGTACACGGATGGATAGAGATGTGAATTTAGGTACACACAGATGTAAATGTGCTAATGTGTGCTTGTCCCCTGAGAGGACTGGAGAGAGTGAACCCCAACAAAAGCAATGAGTAACACCTAGAACCCAAATCTTGGTTTCTAAAAACTACTCTCCACTAAATCAGGGCCCCTGGGGGAAATGACTGACTTTAGGACTGGGACAGGGAAAGTACAAGTTGAGTCTGAAATATCTTTTTGTTCCAGAAACTACAGAAGTGTTAAAAAAAAAAGTAGGGATATGTCAAAAGGACAAGGAACCTTGTTGAAGGGGCTCACATTGGCCAAATCAGAGGTAATTTAATTTCCAGAATAATTAGTGAATCAGTTGAATAAAATAGGAAAATCCATGTCCATTGATAAAAACAAATGAATAAATTGAGTTTTTCATAAAAGATGAGCTATTTACGTAATACGAAACACCTACTCCCAGATAATCATTATTTACAATGGGGGAAAGAATATCTTTGTAGTGGAGAAGACTGGCAGATTTCACCTTAATCAAGCAATCAAAGTTGATGCTGGGGAGTGAGGATGCGGATAGGGTGGGAAGAGGCATGAGACTGCTATTTTCCATGAGAAAATACAATTTGACTTTTTAAAAATGATATAAATGTATAACTTTGATAAAAATATTAAACTAGAAAAAATGTAATAATAAATCCTTGTCTTTCATTCTTAGATCTTATTCACTGAAAGCTAAAAAACAACAAGTATTATCAAGACAATTCAATCATAACATAGTACTTGAAACAAAAAAGTAAATGAAAAGGCTTTTACTAAGGGAAAAATACAATCATATAATTGCTCTCAAATTGAGAAATCCTTGATCCTTCATCAAATTGTTGATCCTCAGAGTGTCAAATGTTAGCAAATTGAAAGAAGCAATTTTAAATGCTAAAATAAATACTATCATTAGTATTCACAAATCCTTGATCTTTGATCCTTAGAGTTTCAAATGTTAGCAATTTGAAAGAAGCAATTCTAAATTGCTAAATGAATATTATCATTAGTTATTGTAGGTAATAAAATACTATCTAGCATTTGTAGAGTTTTACTAAAGGGCAAATATTGTTCTTAGTGCTTTAAACACATAATCACATTTAATTTTCACAATTTCTCTACGAGATAGGTACAATTATTAGCCCCATTCTACAGATGAGGAAACTGAGGTGCAGAGAATTTAAGAATCTAGCCCAACATCACACAATTAGAGGGGTGAACCCAGGTAGTTTAACTCATGTGTCTGTGTATATAATCATTACACTGACAGTTGTAATCCTTAATTCTAACCCATAGTTGTATTTCTTCCTCAGTCATCTAAGATCTGTTAACCCTGACCTCTGTCCCCACGACTGACCATCACAACCTTCATTCTAATCCTGCCATTTAATGCCTTAGCTCTTAAGGAGCCTCCTAATTCTCCTCCCTCTGTCCATATTCTCCCCAGAATGACCCACACTCCAGGCTCTTCAAAGTAAACTTTCAAAGAGATTTATCCAGGGCATACCCTTACTTAAAAACAAGTGATGACACCTCGTTGCCTGAGGGGTGAGTTCATACCCCTAAGGAAGGTATTCAAATTTTGTACCATTGGGCCCAGTTCTGACCACACTTTCTATGAAATCCTCCCTCCAGCCAATCCCCCAAAAGCATCCTACACAACCCTTCTCTCTGTCCCTATGTAAGCCCCTCAGATGTTTCTAAAATGCCCTGCTTTCTCTTCTCTCCCCACAAATTTGTTTTCCTTTTAAGACCTATTTTAAATGTATAATCTTCTGAAAAGCTTTGGTTAGGGAAAGTCTCAGCCAAAGACTAAAAATGTCCTAGGGGCAAGAACAGTATCTCCTTGTCTTCATATCCTCATCCCTAGCACAAGGACTGGTAGTTAATAGGTGCTTATTAAATTAAATGTTAGGGAAATTAATTGAATTTACAAATATACCCTTTCCAAATTTTGAAAGCCATTAACTTTGGCTCGAGTTAATAGATTACTTTCAAAAGTAGAGATTTATTTTACAGATAATCCTGCTCATCTAATTGCCTAACATTGCAGATTGGCTGCAGTTCTACATCCAGTTCACTGATCAACTATGAAACTGAAGGCGAACTTGTCACTGCTTCTGCAGTGAGTCACTTGCCTGGGGGAAAGTACATGTCAGACATTTACATTTTGGCCTTTAGGTGAAGACAGAACAGAGCAAAATTCTTGAAAATGAAAACAATGAATCCAATGCTGATTGTGATCAGTGATGAATACCTAGCGTCACTTACAAAAATGTACAGCTTCTGGAGGTGTGTTCCTGGTCTCGGGCTTGGTGTATGTGACCATTGTAAGTGCTAAGTTGCCAGCTCCAAAGGCCTCCACAGATGACTTGTATAAACAGAGCCTTTAACAGGACATCCTGTCAAGACATTTCTTAGAGAAGGTTTTTAACTGTTAATTTTATCACTGGTGACTTTAAAACTTTCACTAGAAAAAGAGGCTCCAACATTTGTACGAAAGGACACTCTGGGGCAGCGTGGTGGGAGTGGTGGCTAAGAAGAGATTACTTAGGAGGCACCTACCACAGTCTAGGTGACTCTTCCTCAATGGAGGGAGACAGAGACATCTCTTTGAAGTGAGACTGTCATGTGAAGAGACATGTGCATACACACATACACACACACATGTTAACCAGAATAATGTTTTGAACATTATTCTGTGTTTGAACCTACAGATTGGGATTTTTTTCTTCTTTTCTGGGTAGAAGTAGTATTAATAGAAAAGAAAGGACACTGGACTAAAAGTCCAGAGGACTTTTGAAATTAATGATAATAATCACTAATAATTTTTTTAACAGCTATACAACAGTCACCAAGTGCCATGAGTTGTTCTAATGTTTTCTAACCCCATTAAATGAGTTTATCCTCTTAACAAACTTAAAAGGTGGGAACTGTTACTTTACAGATGGGAAGCTGAGGCACAAGATTGAGTTGACCACATTATTTAATTGTAAGGGGTGGAACTGGGCAAGGCATTCTGGCTAACAAGTGTGGGCTTTTCACTACTCCCTCCAACACTCAGTAATTCTAATATCTATTTCAGAATGTACTGTTCTTATCACCTCTTAGGACTTGTTCCATTTGTTTGGGTTTTTAAGCAGCATCAGATTTGCCTTGCAAACTGCCATCGTGCTGAAGAGTATGGAGAAATTATACATTCAAATGGTCATGTGAGGCCAGGCATGGTGGCTCACACCTGTAATCCCAGCACTTTGGGAAGCAAAAGCAGGAGGATCACTTGTGGCCAGAAGTTCAAGACTGCAAATCGTCATGTGATATTAATTAAATGAACCAGATCATAGATGATATTTTATTTAATAGCTTAAAAAGTAGGAGACAATACAAGCGCTGTTTCTTCAGCTATCATTCAAATACCTAAAAGCTCCCATTTTGTAACAGGCACATAAACAGATGCCTCTCGTAATTCAGTGATTGATTCTACACTCCATTCTCTTCACCAACAAAATGAATAATGTTTCTCTTAAAAAACAGAAAGCAAGAACTATGTTGAAATCACTGTAAATTTAATCCCTTTGGTATCCAAGAATGTTGTCTCTTTTTTGGGAAAGCTCTAGAAACGCTATTCAACTCAATCATAAATAACTCTTGCAATATTCTATCACTAGACTAACAATCAACACAAAGAAATGTTGAGAAATTAAGCCAAGTGAGAGCAGTGGAGTATGCTGAATGAGATAGGCCCCCAGGAGGTTTGCAGCACTTGAGTGTCTAGCACCCTATTCTCAGCAAAAATGCTGGGTAAACTCAATTTGCCTTACAATTTCACAGCTGCACTTCCACCTAAGATTCAACTTCAGGATTTCATTTCTTTACCCAAAGCAGGAACACGTCCGACTGTAGCTGTTTCTCTGCCTGCAGGTTTTATGGGGACAGTGAACTAGGGTATATTGTGCTATTAAACCATAACCAGGCAGTAAATTACAGGGAGGAAAACAAAAGCAAATTCTGCTGAGCAGGGTTAATTTTTTTGGAAGTGAATGATTGTACCTTATTCTGAATGAGCAAATAAAATAGTGAAACATTTCTTAGGAATTTGTCATCATAACTCATTTTTATTTTGCCTTTAGTTTAGCAATAGAAGCAATATTTGAAAGAAAGAGTTTCCACATGGGGGAAGGTGAGTTGAGAGCACAATGGTACCCTAGTGGTTGTAATAGTTACCAAGTAAACCCTATTTCAGTAACTGAGTATTTTTTTATTTTTAATATATGGACAGACACGTAGGGGACAGAATCAAACTCAGATATTTCAACCTTCTCATTGTTTCTGAAACTCCTGAGTGTTTTTTCAGCAGCATGTAGTTCAAACTTTTCACGGGGAGGCGGTGGGGAAGGAGGGAGACAGAGCAATGCCATAAAACAGACAAAAACCAGTCTTTGCCCAAATAGTGCAAAGATGGTGGTGATTCATGGTAGTTCTTAGGGACACTGAGTATGTGTGCCTCCCAGAAAACCTATTTCTTTATGTTTTCTCCAACCCACTCCCTCCCCAGAAATGGGAGCAGAATTTGGCAGACGAGGCCACAGCATCTTAGTACCAAATAGGAAAGCACAAAACTCAGTAGTTGTCCTGCTTTCTTCTATAATGACACAGCAATCACCATTACATGTCACATCATAGAAACAAACCAAAAGAGCCCATACCTGTGATATTCCTCACCTCTACCTACCCACTCCTCAATATGCAAAATAGTATTGAAGCAAGGTTATCAAGGGATGAGAATTAATGTTTTTAATTTGGTTAATGGAGAACGTGAAGTTCTAAGAACTTGCTGTCTTTCTCAAGCCCACAAAGGTTCAAACCCTTCAGACATTCTCTTGTAGTGATTTTGAGAACATAGAATTGATAATGGTTAAGGCCACCCATTGAGGGAATTCTAGATCTTAGGGAGCCTCTCTCTTTAACAAATTCTCAGACTCTGAAGAATTGGAAGGATTAAACTTTATACCTTTTTATTTTTTTAAAAAAGGTCAAATTAACATTTTTCCTAAAATCATGATAGTCATAAAAGTCTTTAATGTCACATGATTTCTCTAGAAACAGATTCTCTCCCACCCTCTAGAGAGACAGTTAGGGAAGCTGTTTGCATTACAAATGACTAACAGCAAATATTTTTATCAGAAGACAAAGAAATTTCACTAGGAATTCAAGAAATCAGGGATGTGTAAAGGACTATGAGTTTCAAACATGGCTCACCTTTACTTTTGCTGAGAAAACAAATTAGCTCAAGATGGTTTATAAAACAAGACTCTTTCAAGGATGTGTAAAAATTAAAGTAAAAAAAAGAAGAAGAAACCTGTATATGGGGATGGTGAGGACGAATATTGTGCTCCTTAATAAAAATGCTCCTTAATAAAAATATTAGACAGCAGTCTGTTCACCAGCACAAATGTAACCACATAGTCAAAACAGATATGTTTTGGAATGGGAGCTATTCAAGCATATGAGAGGAAACAGAGGAGGAATAGAAACATATGCTGCTTCCAGACATTTCTTAGGCTCCCTCTTAAGTCCTAGTATTTTCACATGCTAGCTCTGGAAGGAACATTAGAGCTCCTTCCAGTCTGACCAGCACACTCAGAAGTTTGAGGCCATTTCCAAGGATCCCTTCTACCACTTCTGGAAATACTAGTCCAGCGCATCCCCTTTTGTGGAATCTGTCTCAATTTCCCGGGCAGAGAGAGGGGTCTCCTCATCCACGTTCACAGATCCCTTCATCCTACCACATGTCACAATCACATTATTATTTACATGTCCACAAGCACCAATTTATAAGAAAGTAAGAACCATATACTTGTGTATTGCAATGGACTGAATGAGTGTGTCCTCTCCTAAAATTCTTATGCTAAAATCCTAATCATCGATATGATGGAATTAGGAATTAGGAAGTGAGGCCTTTGGGAGGTAATTAGGTAATGAGGGTGGAGCACTCTTGAAGGGGATTAGTGCTCTTATAAAAAGAACTCCAAAGAATTCTCTTGCTCTCTTCCTCTCTTTCCACCCTGTGAGGAAACAGCCAGAAGTTGGCAGTCTGTAATCCAGAAGAGGGTTCTCACCACAACCCAACCATGCTAGCACCTTGATCTCAACTTCTAGCCTCCAGAACAATGAGAAATAAATTTATGTTGTTTTCAAGCAACCCAGTCTATGGTACCTCATTACAGCAGTCCAAACTGCCTGAAACAGTGCGTGTTAAGACCCTCATTGCCTAGCAAAGTCTGACTCAATTAATGAGTAGTGATTCATTGATTGCTTAGTTAAATGATAAATTAATTCATGAGGAAATTAAGGCCCAGACTTGTGAACTAACTTACCCACATCACTCAGCTACTTTGTTTCAAACTAAATCTCTTCATAGGCTTTAAAAAATTGGGGGAAATATAATACAATAAAGGGTTTTATTGTAATGAGAAAAATTCCATAATAAAGCTTGCAAAACCTTAGTTCGTAACCCAAATGTGCGCTTCAGATTAGCTATTTTGTTTCTTGATATTTAAACAATAACACTGCTCAACACTAGGAAGAGAATTTAAAGCTTCTGAGTAAATGCCAAAAGAGCTTTCTTTCAATTATTCAGCATACATGTACTGGGCTTTGTCTGTGTTCCTGGCGTTGTGCTGGGAACAAGGACATGAAGATGAATGAGGCAGAGCCTGGCTCCTGAGGAGCTTGTCATCTAGTGGGCACGTAATGGAGAGCCCAGGAATTCCTTTATTTTTTAAAACAAGTAAAATTTTTTTTCAGAGAAATTTTTTTCCAAAGAAAAATAACATTTGTAATTTTTTTTTAAGTTAAAGGAAAGTCCCTAAGGAAAGAAATACACTAGAGGAGAAAGACAACAGCGACTCTAAGCTCTGGCACCCTCTCCAGGTGGCCTTGCCACTCTCAGACAGCCTGGAGCTTTGCAGAGCTCTTCACTGCTTTGGTGTGTGGGGGGGAGGAGGTGTCATTAGGGGTGCCCTTGTCATTCTTTAACACATCATACCCCACATATCCTGAGGGACATGCCAAACGTTCATTGCTCTGTGTTCCAGAAAACTCCCAAGTCCCCAGGGGATGCTGATGCTACAGGTTCAGGCACCAGATATTAAGACTCCCAAAAAGCAACACTCTCATAATGTTCAGAGAAAAAAGAGCCACTAGCTTCCTGCTTAACCATCTACTCATGCATCACCCAACCCCTCCCACCTAGCCCAGTCCCTTTCCTTGGCATCTACTTCCTCTTCCAGAAATGGTTGGAAGCCCTTGCATGGCCAAGGTCAGGACCAAATTCATGGACATGCAACTGGGCAGCCACACAGGGTCCTGCACTCAGGAGAGCCTTACACTTGGCTTAATGTCCTCCTGTTGCCATCTTGAAAGTCTTAATAATTTTTTAAGAGGGACCCTCATTTTTATTTTGTATGGGGTCTTACAAATTATATTCTTGTGACCCCTAATCTAGGCATCAGGACTACACAGGTTCCATGTCAGCACGGCACCTGACCTGCATTTCGTCTTTGCCATCCCACACGTTATCACAACAGAGTACTGAAGTGAAAATAGTGGCTAACCTTCACATGCTACTGTTCTTCCTCTGGGAGGTAAGAACTATGGTAAAAGGATTTCTTTGGATTCCATCACAGGCTAAACCGAGCAACAATTTCCAAACAATGCCAGCCACAAAGGTTGGTCTTCCCATCAGTATAGTACATTGATGCACTGACACAATCAGAACTGTTCCTAGGGTCTGTCAAACATCCTCCTGGGTAAAATGATCAGGGCTAAATGGACAAAAGTGACTGGGGAATAACCCTGTTACTGTACACACACTATTACCATAGACTACTGTAAAATTACAATGGTCTCAAAGTCTGGTGACTAAACTCGCTGCATCAACATCCCCTGGGAATTTGTTAGAAATGTACAATCTCAGACCTACTGAATCAAACTCTAGAGGTAGGGATTAGCACCCTGTGTTTTAACAGGCTAACCAGGTGATTGTCTTGTCACTGAGAACATTGGCTTATTACAAATAGAATAAACAATAGCTTCCAGTTGCAAATATGTAGCATCAATTATGATAAATGTCCTTCACTGTTCAACCTACTGAGGAAAGTTACATATATTCATTTACTTCAATCATAATCTCATTTATCCATATGCTAACTATATGTGTGTTTGTGTGTGTGTGTATATGTGTGTTGCGCAATGGATATAAGGTTAATGGTGTGTATCCTAAAAGGACTTATAATCCAATGCAGGGAAGTAAAAAGGCAAATTCATAAGTAAATTCATAAACATGAATAATTCTGCCCAGAATTCCAGATGAGAAGCACCAGAAAGTGTAGTATGTGTTTAGCCTGGGAAGAGATTACGTAGAGCTTGTTGGAGCAGGGTTAGGAAAAATATAACAAAAGTTTCCTTCTATGACTACTACTCTACAATTCTAGTTATTTTACAACTGGAATTTTGATGTGTAGTAATAATGTTACTGAAAGTTCAGTACTTGTCCCCAAGGCTGAATCAGTGAGAACAAAGAATGAGGACAAGTGGTTTGAGGAAAAGGAAAGA
This sequence comes from Cheirogaleus medius, assembly GCA_008086735.1. Lineage (NCBI taxonomy): Eukaryota > Metazoa > Chordata > Mammalia > Primates > Cheirogaleidae > Cheirogaleus > Cheirogaleus medius. The sequence continues at coordinate 90,539,963 of VBSM01000272.1, read as the reverse complement.
GAAGTTTATTAATTTGCCAACAAATGAGGAGGACAGTGACCTAGCATCTCGAAGACTGCCCATCCTGGCTTTAAGCAGAAAAATGGGGCTTTCAAGGGGGTGGGCGTTCTGTGTTTGGGCTTCATTTACATGACCAGTGCACATGTTGTGGCTTTGGGCTATTGTTGCTTAACTATAATTGGTGGTTTCTGTAGACCTTATCTCTGGTGACTACAATCACCCTTGTCTGTACAGTTCTGTTGAACCATCTCTTGTGGTTTAAGATACTAGAAAACAAACAGCAAAAAACATTTTCTGCCAGTTTGATTACTGGTTTAGGGCGGGAATGCAGGTTTCAATTCACAAAAAGGGTGGGGGGTTTTAAAGAGACAACTGATAAAACATTTCCTTGATGTTTTTCAGACCTTTACATCTGTTACAGTAATGGGAAAGAGAAACTTCCAGGCACAGGAAGAATATAAAGACATGAAGTGGGAAAGAATAGAGTGTGTTTCCAGATAAGCATATAGTTTCCTTGCAATGGAGTGCAGATTCTGTGAAAAAGGCTAATCTGAAAATAAACCAGAATAACGGTGTGAGGCCAACTTTTGGAGCAAGGGCCGTGAGTGCAAGGCAGAGTTCAGGCTTCTCAGATTAAAAGTAAGAACAATGTGCTGATTAGCTGTTGGGGGGTCTGGTATTGGGGGGGTCTCAAGTTCCTGCTCTATTTTGGCCACCTTTCAACTCTGTGATTAGAGGGCAAAGAACCCAAGCAGTCCTTGATGCTGTTTTGACAAAGAGAAAAATATATTTGTCCTTCTATTTCACAGATAAAATGAGACAGGCAGAAATGAGTTTAGAGTCATTTGGAGACCAAGCCATGTTGCTGGCCCACCCCCATGAGACTAGAAGTTTCTTCATGGCTCTTGCCAGACAATGTATGAAATGCAATTTGTAAATCGACTTTTTTTTTTTAATTTCAGAATATTAAGGGAGTACAAATGTTTTGGATTTGTACATGGCTTACTTTTGTAATGCTTGAGTCAGGGCTATAATTGTGCCCATCACCCAATTAGTGTTCAATGTACTCGTTAGGTAGGATTTTGCCCCTCCCTCCTCCTTCCCCACTTGATTTCCATTGAGTTTTACTTCCCATAAATCAGCCAATTCTTTTACATCAGAATCCTTCCTGAGGACAGGTTTTGGGGAATTTTTTTTTCAAGAGTAGTCTGTAGTTTGGAATGTTTTCCTGAGCCAGAGTGTGTTTAATCTTCCACTTTAGACACTAGACTTCCAGCTCTCCCTACCCTTAACTCCTGCATAGCATCACTGCGGGACTAATAGGCAACTGCCAGCCTCTTTAAATCCATGGATGAGAGTCTCGTATGATAACATGATGGGCCCTGAAGTGAGAGAGGAATATCATTTTTTAACTACCTTTCTAGCTGTTTCTGCCTGTTTCAGTACATTCACTCTTCCTGACTTTTCTAAGGCTAGGCAAAGAAACGTGGACAAAGAGATTACAATAAGCAAAACAGCCGATTAAAAAATATACACGTGCTTGGAAAAAAAATTATCTCTTTTGAATGTTAGTTCTTGAAGGTAAAGATGATCTATATTTAATTCTGTATAGCACTCAAATGATATAAAGTAATTTGATGCTTTGAGTGCCTCATTTTAAAAACAATACAAAAATAGCTGGGGGAATTGTAAATTAGTACTACTTCTATGGACAGCAAGCTGGCAATGCCCATCAAAAGTTAAAATACATGCAAAATATGAACCAAAAGTTATACTTCTAAGACTTTTATCTTACAGGCGACTTGGCCCTGTACAAGGTTAGCCAATAAAGTATTGTTTGTAATAATAATTTTTAAAAAGAATTAGAAACAACCAAAATGACCATGAAGAGGGAACTGGTTAAATAAATTAAGGTATAGCCATAGAATATTTGGCAACCAGAGCAAAGAATAAGGAAGTACTTTATGTACTGATGTGGAGAAAGCTCCATAATGTATAGTTTTTAACAAAGAGGCAGCATAGTGTGATCAGTATAGTATCATAAAAAAATCAGAAATAAAAATGTATATATATTTGTTTATACAAAGAGTACACCAAAATATATGGCTGCAAAAGAAACATAACCTTAGTAACCTCCAAGGAAGGGAACTAAGGGCCAGGAGATGAGTTAGGAGACTTTTCCTTGCATGACTTTTTGTTCCTTTTAGATTTCAAGCTTCATGAATGTGTTATCTATTAAAAAGTAAACACATCAAAATAAGAATTTCAAATAGATTTAAAAATAAATGAATAAATGATTTGCCTAAAATCAAGTAAAAAATTTTAATTTATCTTAATCATTCTGAAAGAAAGTTTTGAAGTTCTTTTTTTCTAGAAGTTCAAGAAAACTTCTACACTTAAAAAGAATTTTTTTTCGTTTTTATCCTGCTAAGAAAAACAGGATGATCTAAGTATTCTTCTTTACCTTTACTCCAAATATACAAGGCCAAAGAGTCAGTGCCTCTGTTCAATCAGGCTGCTGTAACAAAATACATACAATAAACTGGGTGGTTTATAAAGAACCAAAATTAATTTTTCACAGTTCTGGAAGCTGGGCAGTCCAAGATCAAGATGTCAGCAGGTTCAGTGTCTAGTGGGAGCATGATTCTTGGTTCATAGATGGCACCTTCTTGCAGCATCCTCACATGGTGGAAAGGGGTGAAGGAGTCTGTCTCTGACCTTTTTTATAAGAGCATTAATTTTATTTATGAGGGTTCCACTGTCATGACCCAATCACCTCCAAAAGTTCTCACCTTCAAGTACCATCACCTCTAATCACCAGAGAAATGCAAATCAAAACCACAATAAGATATCACTTATCTCCAGTGAAATGGCTATTATAAAAAAGTCCCAAAACAATAAATGTTGGTGTGGATGCCGAGAGATAGGAACGCTCATACATTGCTGGTGGGACTGCAAACTAATGCAACCTCTGTAGAAAGTAATATAGAGATACCACAATGAGCTACAAGTAGAACTACCAGTTGATCCAGCAATCCCATTAATGGGTATCTATATACACACCTAATGCATGTGGTGCACACTGTCTGGGGAATGGACATGCTAGAAGCTCTGACTCAGGTGGGGCAAAGGCAATATATGTAACCTAAACATTTGTACCCCTGTAATATGCTGAAATTTAAAAAATTAAAAAATTAAAAAAATTTTTTTCAACATATGAATTTTAGAGGAACACAAACTTTCAAACCACATTAGCCAGCGAAGAAAATGTCACTGAAATAGTGATCATGAAAAAGGATAGTATGTGAAAATGTGAAAAGGGTGGCTACATTACGCCAAGCTACTTATTTCTATTTCCCTTGCCTCAGGAAAAAAAAATGTTATGGGACTTAGTAAGTTATATACAACACAAAAATGCAATGTCCATAAAAGTAAACCAGTTGCTCTATAAAAAGTAGTCAGTGAGTCAAAGGATGCACAATATTTTTGTAATGAAATCAAAGAGAAAGTCATTGAGTGTGACCTCGTAAAGAAAACACATCACACCATGTAATGAATAACTGATCCAACATCTTCACAGTCATTATTACAAGTTCACAAATATGTTACTTGTAACATCTTCAAGTGTAAGCAGACGTCACAATAACAAAGCATAACTGAGTAAAAGCACAAGGAACCAAAACAACGGAATCCAAACGAGCAGCCTGTAGATAATTTATTTAAGTTAAGAATGGATTTCAGATCATCTGAGGAAAGGAAGGATTACATATTCTTTCAAACTGTCCTCCATAAATATAACTCTTCTCAGTGGACTTGTGCTTTGTACTGAGTGGCTGTGAATTTAATGTTATACCTCCTGACAAGTGCCTGGAGATATTCTCAGGTGCTGCTGTAGGACAGAATGATGGGTTTTAATCATCAGCAAAGATAGCACTGAATTAACATTCCTTAACAAAAGCCAAAGAGCCTTTCCGTCTGATATGGGAAGAAAAGATTTAGCGACTTCTGCATAGAAGTGAGCTGATGAGAGGGTTTCTCTTAAGAACATGTTAGGCCAATTACAGCATATGCATTAATGGGAGATTGATACTCAAAATTTGACCAAAGTTTAATATTTTTGCCTGAAAAAAATAGACATTATCGGAAGTCCATCTTAGTCATTTTTTGAAGCCAGAAAAGCACCTCTAGTACATTTAAATTTGAGCAAATGACTTTATGCTGAAGGACCGAAAATAAACTGATTACAAAATGTATGTCTTGATAACTAAATCAGTTGACTTGCAGTACATGGGTGTAAGCAGAAAACCAGTTAAATGTTAGTGGATGCTTAAATAAGAAAGCTGATTTGGCTATATTTTATCTGAAGTTATTCTTTCTGGCAGTGTATCAGTTAGAATAAGTTTCAGCCTCATTTAACAGAAAAACCAAAATAACAGTGGCTGAAACAAGAGAATTTTATTTCTCTCTTACATAAAGAAGTCTAAAGATAGGCCATTTAAGGTTGGTGCAATAGATCCATAGTCATCAGGGACCAAGGTTCTTCCTCTCTTTTTCCCGAACACCCTAGGTGGTCTCCATCTTCAAGGTCATTCACATGGTCCAAGATGGCAGCCACCACTTCTGCCAACATGCCCACTTCACAAGTATGAGGAGGGGAGTGGAAAGCGGCACAGCTCTCAACTGAGTGCTGGGGAAATGTAATTAAAAAGCCAAATCTTCTCCCAATCCAAAAATCCTCTCCAAGAAAGTAATAGAGAAAGATAACACTTTTATTTTTGAATAAGCATGAAACTAGAATGTGATGCACATCACAGCCAACCTGATAAGAGATTGCAAAGACAGAGAGAAATCTCTCCCTACATACAGCCAAGCACATACAGCCCATTACATACATGTTCTCAAGATAAATAATAACTAGTCCCTTAGTAAGAAGTTTTGACAGCACTATTTTATTCTTTTTGGTTCATCCTAAATTTACCTGGTAATTGGGGTGATCATCTGTGCTGGTTAAATGACTTTATACAGAGGAAAATAAACTTCTCATATCTTTGTGACAAGAGGTTGTTTTACAGCTTGAAGCCCAGTGAAAATGACTCTCCTATCCTCCCACTGAAACTAGGAGATATGGAGCTATCTTCCTTGAATGTTTACAGTTTTAAAAGATATTTCCCAAGTTATCGAGAAAGAAATTCCTGGGTCAAGCTGACAAAGGGCCTATCTATTTTTCCAAAGGACTTACATAAATTTCTAAGAAAGCAGAAAGTACTTTCAGCTGCAAGTTTCTGAAGTAAATGTTTTAAGAAAATGGAAAGGAGAGATATCTCTTCCCATATTTGCAACAGGGAGAATTATGCCTCTTACTTTGAATTTGTATTTTCTTACATGTGTCAATTCCCTTTAAGGAACATTTTTGAAATCTCACATAAAAATTTCCCTTTATATCTTATTAGCCAGCACTTAGTCAAATGGATGCACCTAGCATCCCAGAAAGCTACAAAATGGTCTTGCAGTTGAGTATGTTGCTGCATTAAAAAAAAAAATAATAATAATCAGCATTCTGTGTCTCAGGCAAAAGTGGTTATTTGGTAGGCACCTGCAGGTTTTTTCTACTGATAGTATTTAGACAGGAGACCTAGTAGCCTGTTGTATTCTTGTTAAAGACAACGAAACCATGACCTCTGCAAAAGAAAAGTATTTACCCTTACATAATTCTCCTTTGAGAATGGGAGTTTGGAAAGAGTAAGGTCTATCAAAATTATCTGAAAATGGTTCCTTAATTAAAACCCAAGATTGAAAGTCATTAGGAATGAAAAGACAACCTCTAGAGTAGAAGAAAATATTGGCAAACCATACATCTGACAAAGAGTTAACATCCAAAATATACAAGGTCCTCAAACAACTCAATGGCAAAAAAACAAATAACCCAATTTTTAAAATAGGCAAAGAATCTGAACAGACATTTTAAAACGTTCAACATCACTAATCATCACGGAAAAACAAATTAAAACTACAAGATATTACCTCACACTTGTTAGAATGGCTATTATCAAAAAGACAAAAGATAAGTGTTGGCAAGAATGTGGAGAAAAGGAACCCTTACACATTGTTGGTGGGAGTGTAAATTGTGCAGCCATTATGGAAAGCAGTATGGAGATTCCTCAAAAAATTAAAAATAGAATTACCATATGATCCAGCAATCCCACTACTGGGTATACAGTTATGATATTTTAGTCAACAATAGACTACATATATTAACACAATGTTGGTACCATGAGATTATAATACTGTATTTTTATTGAAGCTTTTTTATATTTAGACACACAAATACTTACCATTGTGTTAAATTGCCTACAGTATTCAGTACAATAACATGCTGTATGGGTTTGTAGTCTAGGAGAAATAGGTTATACCATATAGCCAATGGGTATTGTAGGCTATGCCACCTGGTTGGGGTAAGTACAATACAGTCTACAAGGTTCACGCAATGACGAAATCACCTAATGGCATATTTCTCAAAATGTATCCCTATCATTAAACAATGGATGATTATATATCTAAAGGAAATAAAATCAGTATGTCAAAAAGATATCTGCACTCTTATGTTCATTGCAGCATTATTCACAATAGCTAAGATACGGAATCAATCTAAGTGTCCATCAACAGATGAATGGAGAAAGAAAATGTGATATGTATTCACAATGGAATATTATCAGCCATAAAAAAGAAGGAAATCCTGTAATTTGAAATAACATTAGCCTGGGCAACACAGCAAGACCACATCTCTAAAAAAATTTAAAAATTAGCCAATCATGGTGGCACAGACCTGCAGTCCTAGCTGCTTGGAAGGCTGAGGTGGGAGGATCACTTGAGGTTGCAGTGAACTATGATTGTGCCATTGTACTCTAGCCTGGGTGACAGAGAAAGACCCTGTCTCGAAAGAAAGAAAGAAAGAAAGAAAGAAAGAAAGAAAGAAAGAAAGAAAGAAAGAAAGAAAGAAAGAAAAGAAAAGAAAAGAAACAACATAGATGAACCTGGAGGACATTATGTTAAGTAAAATAAGCCAGGCACAGAAAGACAAATACAGCATGATTCCACTCATATGTGAAATCTAAAAAGTTGATCTCATAAAAGTAAAGAGTAAAATGGTGGTTACCAAGGGCTGGAATAGTAGCAGAGCAGGAGGTTGGGGAGATGTTGGGTCAAAGGTTACAAAATTTCATTTAGGAGAAATAAGCTCAAGAGATCTGTTGTACAACAGGGTGACTATAATTAATAAAACTATATCATATTCTTGAAAACTGCTAAGAGAAACTGTAAATCAATTCATGGAGGTTACACTTTGGCCTAGCCTCAAAAAGTGGGACACCCTGAAGTTGGGGGGGCATAGGTAGATTCAGAGATTCTTGGATTGGCCAGAAGGAATGTTAAGATGGGTGTGACAGCCCCCTCAGGGGGAAATTTAGAACAAAGAATGGCAGTCAAAGTTCAATTCCTCAGTTCCCCTTTATCTGTATTTTTCTGTAGTATCTGGTGGGGTTTCTGAAAAACAACTCAAGAACATATGTTAAGATGTCATCGTTTAGTTTCCACAGGGAACCAAAACACCTCACTCATGACTCTGGCTCACTTGGAGCCATGGTTCTCACCAGGTTACTCATTCACTTTTCAAGTCTAGCCTGGTGCCCAGAACTTTCCCTGAAGGGACTAAAGATTTCTTTTATTTCTATGTCGGGGATGCCCAACAGGCTACTAAGAGGTGTCCCTGCCCTGTTTAGGCAGCACAGGACAGGGGTGGGAAGGAGCCTGCTCACTGTTTAGATTTTATAGATATTTCTAACTACATGGATCCATTACTGTTTTTAAAGTAACAAGTAAAAAATTTTAATTATAATTTTTAATTGGCAGTGTCTCTAATGAGCACATGCAACTTAAGCCATAATTAAGTCTGTTTTGAGTCAAAGCAGAAGAAAAGTCAATTAAAATCATAAATGCCTACCTTTTTCCTGAAACATTCCTATACTGATTATTTAAATGGCCAGCAGTAGAAGCCCTCATGGCTAAAGTCTTTTCATGGAATAGTTATCTGGGAAGCTCAGACTTGGAAAGTGTCAGGAAGGAAACAGGCATATGATTTAGAGGATACCTCCATTTAGTTAACGTATTTATAATTTAGTAAAAGGGCTGCCCTTATGGCCCTTTTACCAAATGGATAAATTACTTTTTCAATTCAGTCAGATGGAGTCACATTGGTAGAACTAATCTTAAAAAATAATAATAATAATATTGGATAGGATTTGGCCATTCCTATTTAAAGTCTCCCAGGATACATTCTTCACTATTTTCAAATTGCATATGAAATAGAAAGGAACATAAATGAGACCCTGTCAGAAAGCAGCTCAGCATCTCCAAGTTTCTGGCAATTGACTCAATTGTATTGAGTAAACAGAGCCTTCGAAATCCGAGATTTCACGGACCTTGTCATGTAATATATAATTCAGATAACTGTTTTACAGAATTTTCCCCCATTACTAGATCTGACCATCTTTCCTCATAAATTCTTTATATGAGATTTCGCTTTTAAGTCAACACAAAGTTTCATATGAAGAATGTGAGTGTAGTACGTTGCCTGTGCAGGAGCCAACAGGATGCTTGACAAGGTTTAAAATTAAATTAGGGAAAGTCTTGAGGAAGCAATCTTCTCCTTTGTGGGAAGGATTTGAGTGGACTTTCTTAGTTAGTAAATGTAGAAGAGAATAGCCCCAGGGGGGGTGGGTGCAGGGCTCCAGAGAGTGAAAAATAAGCTTTTGTTATTCCAGCAAATTTTAGTGATTTAAGGAAACACAAAATAAGCAAAGGGTCAATTGGGAGGAAATGCGTCTATTGCCATAAAGAATCTAGAACTTTCTGGGAGAGAAGACATCAATAATCCAGCTCTGTTTCTAGAACCTTAAAGTTAGGAAAACTCTGTCAGGGTCAACTGTTACCTAGAGGGAAGAGTGAGTCTGGCTGGGCACCAGAGTCTGAGAAGGAACTGGAAGTAGCGATTGGGTGAGGGGGAAGCACTGGCTTAAGCGCAGTGGGCAAATGATGCTACACACACTTGACTAGGTCCAGAATCTGGCCTCAGCACTTGTGTTTGGAAAACAAGTGCTAAGCCTGGGAGGGTGCACTGAGAGAATTTTGTAAACCAGTTGTGCCAGCCATATCTGATGGTGCCTAGAAGTGTTTTCAAATATAATCAACCTGGCGGAGTCCTTTAAAAAGTGTGCAGGTCATTAAGAAGGAGGTTCTAGACTTTCTTCTTATAGAGCAATGGAATACCAGAGAGAATAATCGAACAAATGAGAAGATGGTGGCTATCTGCCCCTAATTTAGGAAATAACTTGACGCAGCAAAGCAAGTTTGAAAATATGGGATGTTTGTTTCAAATTTTGGTTCATTTCACATTAGCTCTTTGACATCAACTCACTCAAATGCCTTCAGGCAGGAGGCTAGTAAAACAAGTGTCATATGATAAAGAATGCTTATGTTGGGGCTCAGAAAATGAAACCTTTAAATATGCTGCATTGGACTTCAAACTGAGAGCACTTAGGGAGCAAAAAATATAGGGGAAGGCTAACGTTCCTCCAGAGGATTGAAATAATCAAATAGGAAAGATTAACTCATAGGAAAAGAAAGTAAAGGTTTGACCCCTCACTCGGAGAGATTGTCCCACAGGCTCCCAGCTATTCTGAGGGCTGCCACCAGAGAGTCTGCATCTGCCTAATAAGACAGCCTCAGTGCAGTTCCTCCCCTCCTCCTCCCATACCTGTCACCACCACCCTCCAGGGTCCCCCTAGCGTCTGTTCCTGTCTGTACAGTATGAAAATTCCAGTCACTGGTCCTTCTTTGAGTCTCATATTTTGTGAGGCTCCTGTGCATTTGCACAGAATAAATTGTATGCTTTTTCTCATGTTAATCTGTCTACTGTCAGTTTATTCCAGATACTTAAATTATCTAACCTTCAGAGAGTAGAGGGAAAGTTTAAAACTCCCCTACACTTGTGTCCCTGGCAAACTGGAGAGTGCAATTCTCTTCTAAGAGAATCCAAATTCCATGATATTTTATTTAATACAATCTAAAATGATTAAGACAAAAAAATTATATATCTGTAGGCTGAATTCAGTCCCTCAACTGTGGATACTGCCTGTACCTTCTGCCCTATGCACCCAGCAGAATTCCCCGCCCGTGGTGTGCTTTTCAGGTGCTCAGTGATTTCAAGTGGCTTCTGCTGGCCTGGAATTCTAGTTACCATTCCTGATCTTTTTCTTTGTGAATCTCTTGATATAGACTTGAATCTTTGAACATTAAACTCATTAAACCCAGGCTTAGTTTCCTGGACTCTGAATCTCACCTTCTCTCTAGTTTGATGTGACATTTTGACTTTGATTTTTTTCTCTAAGCGCAGTGCCCCTCCCACCCTTCTCTCCCCAGTGAACAGATGTTTCTGCACAAAGATGCAATTTCTTTTCTGCATTCTCAGCTCCTCTTGCTGCCTCCCTGTCCTGGCTCTTCTCCATTTGTCCCATCTTCTTCCTACTCATAATTTTCCTGATACTTTTGAAGCTACTTCTCTTTAAAGCTGCTTTTCTAAAGGCAAGAAATTTAAAGTACAAAAGTGGAATAGTGAAAGATACAAGTTATACACTGAGACCTCATCTTTTAAAGAAAACCTAATCCCTACCACCCTTTAAAAAGAATAAAGCATCAGTTGGAAAATGTTGGCTGCAGCATAAAAGTTCTTCCTATATCTAGCTTAGTCTCCCCACTCTGTTCTACCATTTTTTAGTCCCCAAATTACCTAGTTTTTTTCATCAAATATACATGTGATTATATGGTTATGTGATAGACCATTTTAAGTCACTTAATCACTTAATTCTTACCTAAGAAGCTTCTATTTCCCCTGTTTATTTCCTATGTGATTTCCACTTTGAGTTTTTCAATTTAATTAATGAAATCAATCTTTAGTCCTGCATTCTGGGGACCTTTCTGACCACCTGCACATTCTGTTTCCCCAGAGCAAACACTTCTTTTCCTTCTCATCCAATTACTTCTCACTAAATTCCCAAAGGACACAATGTTTAAGATTCCAATAGATAACATTTTCTTTTGAAATCATTTTTAGAAACCTAAATAACCTAATAAAAGGCGATATACTTCCAAGTAGTCTTTCCAGATATATGTATTTGGGGGATGGGAGTAGTAAAAAAGAAAAGTCAAACTCAAAATTATTCCATAATCTTGATTTCACATATTTCAGAGGGTCATCCTTTGGCAAAACTTTAGAATTGCAACACTTTGGTAAATATGGGTCAGAGGTCGATCTACTGAACCTTGTTTCTCACTTTTGAGTTGGTTGCTATTCTACTTGGGGGGCTCAGAAAATGACACCCCAAAGTATGGCACCTTGTCATGCTGAGTACTTTGAACTAAAGGAAATTAGAAGGCCTTAGAAGCAAACTTTCTCTGACTTTCTCCTGCCCTCCTATCTCCTTTCTGTCATCTTTTTCCCCCAAAGCAAGTCATAGAAACCAGAATTTATCTTTCCCAAGGCAGATCATAAAAACTAGAATCCCTCTCCCCAAAGTAAGCCATAAAATCTAGAAAGATCACTCTCTTCCTTCTCCCTTCTCTCTTAAAGACACTTATTCCAGAGGAGTCCTTCCCCATACCCAGGAGGATGGAATGGTACACAGAGAGGCCAAGAAGACCCTGTATATACAGGCCTTGCTGGATTCCACCCCAGTCTACTACTGTTAGATCACACCCTTTGTCCAATCACATTTCTACACACTGGTCCATTCTTCATCAAACCTGAGTATAAGAACAGTTTTCCCTGGGGCTTTGATACTTCATTTTTGAGGACTCCTATGTCATGTTAAACTTTGATTAAATAAGTTTGTTATGCTTTCCTCTTGTTAACCTGTCTTTTGTTATAGGAGTGATAATGTGACCCTTATGATGGATGAGGAAAGATATCACATCTTTCTTTTTTTCTCTTTTTTTTTTTT
>VBSM01000272.1:90507003-90526035 GCA_008086735.1 Cheirogaleus medius | reverse complement strand
AAAAAAAAAAAAAAAAAAAGAATCATAACTTGTTATACTATGCTACCCAGTGCCTTCTATTGTGGGCCCTCACTCAGAATAGAAAAGAAGGGTAGAGAAAATTAAATTTTAAGTACACTATCAAGCAGAAACTGCTAAATTTTTCCATAGGTTGCAGCTATTTCAGAGTGCAATGTAGAACAGTCATCAATAATATTTGCATAGTAAAAGAAAACTTCTGCACTAAGAAGAAATGCCAAGTATTTGAGCCTTCTACCATTTACTAGCCATATTTTGTAGATCTAATGAATCTTCTGTTTCCCCATAATGTGGTCCATGAGGAGTTCTAGGATGTGTACTTCTTTGAAGTGGTTAAGAAATTTAGTCATTTGCAAACATTTCACAAGCAGTTAGAGGGAAATATAAACAAGCTCTCAATTAATCGCTAAAAAAAGGATGTTTTATTAAAGGCAAAGTTGAGCATTCTTTGGACTTGTAGTGGAAACAACCAACCTAAATTAGTAGAAGAAGGATTTTGCTGGAGGTTGAATGGGGGCACAGCATCCTGAGGATGAGAGCGGGGAGGATGAGAGACTACTGAGTGAAGGCCTTGGGAAGAGAGAGCAAGATCAGGGCACCTTCCGGGGACTGGAAGACCCGGCTGCAGTATCCATGCTGGAGAGATACTGGAAGGACAAGGGAGGAAAGCAGGAGGAGAGATGGCAAATAAGGACAGCAGGAGGAAAGATCTGGCTGAGGAAATAAGGGTAGACCAGATCAAGCAAGGCTAGATCTATTATCAGCTTTTTTTCAGGAATTTTGGCTTTGTCCTCAAGGGGGAAAAAGTGAAGCCAATGAAAAGTGTAATGCATATGGAACTGATACAAAAACAATTCTGTCTCAGAAATATCACTCCAGCTTCATTGGAGATAATGAATTAGTCCAGGAGAAAAGTATTCTTGGTTTGGACCAGACCTTGACAGTGGAGACAGAAAGAAATGGACAGAATTGAGATGCAGTTAAAATGATGACTCAGCAGAGCATAGTAAAGACTCGGCCATGAAGTTGAAGGAAGAAAGAAAGGCGGGGAGATTATGGACATGTAGGGACATAATGGTCAGTAAAGAGGTAAATAGTTAGAGGGAAACCTGGGATAGAGAGAGAAAAGGAGGCATTGACAAAGATCAAGTTTAAATACATCCTCTGAAATGTTGCCTTTGTGGACCAAGACAAGATTTACAGGGCTGAACTTTACAAGAAAGACAGCTGCCAAGAGCTATATCCATGGGTTGGATTTCACCATTTAGCTGATACAGCTCTTAAAAGAATGGACCCTGGAGTTTAATCCAAATTAAGCTTTTCTGAGTCATAGTTTCTCTATGTGGAATTTTTTTTACTATAGGAGTGTGTGTGTGTGTGTGTGTGTGTGTGTGTTTGACAAGAATTTTGTATAATTAAGACTATGGATAGTTGGAAAAGAAATTACACATGAAATACTTTTTGCAATGCTAATGATATTCAAGATAGATATCTTTACCTGAAATATTAAAAACAAAATTGCTTAGCAGGCTTTTTTTCCCCCAAGATTTGCTCAACTCATAAACATAGAAAGAAGTAGGTAAGTTAATTCCTGTTCCAATCAAAATATCGTTTTCCCCTTATTGTGTCTGGGGGGGTCAAACTGTAGGTCAGCATCCAAGAAAAGATTTTAGTCTTCCCATTCATCTAGACTTTTTCTCAAGATCTTGAATTTACCAAGTCTCATCTTTTTTCTCAATTATAATTGGCACTTATATTTATAATAGTCTTCTATTCCTCTTTTCTTCTTTCTCTTTCTCCTCCCCTCCCTCTCTTTCTCTAAAAAAAAACAAGACAACAACAAAACCTTCCCAATGTGTTGGGGGTTTGCTGCTCAGTTCACAGTGGTATGGAGCTGTCAATGGGTAGTTTTTCTAAAACAGATCATTTTCTGTTCAACAGGGCTGGATGCCCACTCCAATAGACACTGGCCTATCTGTCATCAAGTTCCAGACTCATAACTCAGTGTTTTTTAGACATTTCTCCAGAATGAATGGGATGAACAGGTAGAGGGCAACTCAGGCCCATTCAGCGGTATCAGAAGAGAGACAGGAGGCTGATTACATTCAAGCGATTCTCAAAGGTACTGAATATACCGATTCTGGTTTCTTAGTTTTGACAAATCTTCTATGGGAATGTAAACTATTAACATTAGAGAAACCTATTGAGGAGTATACAGGAACTCTGTACTTCGCTTATTTTCCGTTACTCTAAGCTTATTCCAAAATAAAAAGTTTATTTAAAAAACAAGAAACAAAACCCTCATCTCATCTTCTCTCTTCTCATAGCTGCAATACTAAAATGCAAATAATAGTTTATATTATATAGTGTGTTCCTCTTCATTCTATACTATTTTATTTAATACTCAGAACAGCTACATGCATAGCCAGATAATATTATCATCCTCATTTTACATGCAAGGAAATAGAAGTTTTGAAAAATGATGACTTACCCATAGTTCACTGTGTTGGTTAAGGTACAGGCTAAGCTATTTTTTTTTTTTTTGAGACAGAGTCTCACTGTTGCCTGGGCTAGAGTGCTGTGGCATCAGCCTAGCTCACAGCAACCTCAAACTCCTGGGCTCAAGCGATCCTTCTGCCTCAGCCTCCCGAGTAGCTGGGACTACAGGCATATGCCACCAGGCCCAGCTAATTTTTTTTCTATATATTTTAGTTGGCCAATTAATTTTCTTTCTATTTTTAGTAGAGACGGGGTCTCGCTCTTGCTCAGGCTGGTGTCGAACTCCTGACCTTGAGCAATCCGCCTGCCTCGGCCTCCCAGACTGCTAGGATTACAGGCGTGAGTCACCGCGCCCGGCCCAGGCTAAGCTATTTTTACAAGAAGACCTCAAAAATGCAGTGGCTTAAAAAAAAATTTTTTGTTGTTTATTTCTCTCTCGTGTAACAGTCTAAAGGCATCATGACATTGAGGACTCAGGCTCCTGTCTTGCTGTTGACTTGGGTTTGCTCTTGTTAACAGGTGAAAACAGGTTCATGGATAGCATGTCCAGAGGGATGGGACAAGACGGAAGAGGAAAGAAGGAAAGGAGGAGAGCAGCATCTTATTGCTAAGGACACTATACAGAATTACCTACATCATTTTTACTTGCAACCCATTGGCCAAACTTAGTAACATGGCTACACCTAACCTAAAGGAAGGCTGGGAAATGTGGTCTAGGTGGGAGCTACAATTCAGGGGCTGGCACAAAAAGGATGGAAAAGAGAGAGAATGATGGGGACAATTAACCACATTTGCCACAATCACCTTGCTGTTTAGAAATGGAACAGGAACTTTAATCAAGGTCTTCTTATTTCAAGTTTGATGCTATTCCTATTGCCTGTTGAATACACATTTGTACTCTATTTATCTATACATAAAAGCAAACCATTCAATCAATTCAATTAATTTTTTGTGTTACCTGTTAGTATCTTTTTTTATAACTAAATCTGCCATTAATAAAAATATTGACTTAGTCATTTCCAACTAGGTCACATCCTTCTGATGTTCAAGTATTTGGTGACATCAATTTAGATGTGTGTAAGGGAAATTCATTTGTATAGGCAATAGGTTTCTTAGGCCAAACTAAATAATTGCTGGTGTGTCTTCCACTGGCCTTCTGGGGAGGCATGAGTTAGCATGGTTATGTAACCGAGGTGTTATCTCCTATGTGAACCCAGTGATCATGCTTTCCCATGGCATGTTGCCACTATTGTTCTGAGCCATATATAAGTGTTCGCCATGTTCTCAGCTGCTTCCCCCTGACAATAAAGGAACATGTCTCATATGCCCTGCCCACTGCTGCCTATCTCTTCTTTCAACTCCCAGGAGCCACAGTGTGTGAATACAATGTGTGGATATGGAGGGAATATCCAAAGTACTATTGTATTTAAGTTTTCTCTGACAGCTAGAGAAAGACCGAAGTACTAGACAGAAAGACTCAGCTGTTCTGTGCTCTATGGCTCATTTTGCCAGTTGATGTGTGATCTTAGAAAAACTATTTATCTCACTTTTATCCCCAGAATCAAATCTAGGTTTTGTAGAAACTAAAGATTACACATGATTTAGAGCCTCTCTTTTTAAAAAAGTAAAGAATTATTCATCTATAATTATGAAAGGAAGTACTTATTTACAGTGAGAAATAAAATCATAGCAATTAAAAAATTTAAAAGCTGATTTAAAAAAAACCCACAAATATCACAAAATCCTGAAAAATAATATATTTTATGTTGCCTGACATACTTCTACAATACTTTTTCCCCTACATTTTTGGCTGCATGCTCTTTGATATAATCTTTTCACATAATGACAATTTCATAATATTTTCTAAAGGGAGCAAAAGAAAAAACTTTTTTCTAGCTTGATTATTTTAAATTTTTTATTACACTCAGATGTATTTGCTATTTATATTACTGATATTGGTTTTGCCTTGCAAACACAGGAATTATAATAAATTCTATTTTCTGAGATTCACATCAAAAAAAGAAAAAAAATGATGTGCTTATTATATGTGGTACATTATTGAATATATTCCTGACACAAGGGAATTTTCACTTTGACTAGGCTTGAAAAACAATTGAACCCTCTCTACTTAACAATTTCACACATTTGATGACTAAGGAAAATTTCTCCCAAACTAGCTGCCAATGCCCTTCATTCCATGCCTTCCTTCTTTTCCTCTTCACAGACCCAGGCTATATGTGCCCCACCTAAATACATCCCCAACTCAACTTCCCTCAGCCAGTTGGTAAAAATGCCCCAAAGTCACCCAACATGAGGTGAGGCATGATTAAGGGACAGTCAGAAAGGAAAGTGACAGCAGCAATCTGAAGACGGTGGTTCCTTTTGTAAAGTTTACAAAAGTAGATGATGATGTAATCACATTTTAGGGCCCCTCCCAGGGCCATAAATGGAGCCAGTGCTAGTGAAAGCAGCATGATACTGGCATAGAAACAGAGCTATTGACCAGTGGAACAGGAAAAATAAACTCACAGATGTATGGTCAATTGATTTTCAACAAAGGTGCCAAGAACACACAATGGGGAAAGGACAGGCTCTTCAATAAATGATGTTGAGAAAGCTGACACCCACATGCAGAAAAATGAAATTTGACACTTATCTTACACCATACACAAAAATCAACTCAAAATGGATTAAAGACTTAAATGTAAGACCTGAAGCTGTAAAATTACTAGAAGGAAACATAGCAGAAAAAGCTTCACAAACATTGGTCTTGGCAATGATTTCTTTTGTTTTGCAACAAAAGCAAAAACAGACAAATGGGATTGCATCAAATCAAAAAGCTTAAGCTTTTTTTTACTTCACAATAAACCTGTCTCCTTCTTCTCACATGTAAAATAGGAATAATATTGGCCTAACTTATGAAAAGGTAAACACTTTTTAAAAGAAAAACGCCTAGAAAAATATGTACAGGTAGACTTGATGTCCAAACCTATCATCTCAGTGAACGTAAGCACAAATAACTTTCTGGTTTATTTCCATCTGTGCTTTCTTTCTTTTCCTTTTATCCCCACTTTTACATGTAATTCTGATATCTCTTTCCCCACCCCTACCAAGCTAGCTTATATTTTTTTCTTTATATTTCCTGCTTTTTTCTCTTCCCTCTTTTGTTTACCTTCCAGACCCTCTCTTCCCACCCAATCTCTAATTCCTGTCATTTGTGTCCACTTACATAGTACCAGAGCTGCTCCCCTAGCGTCTTCTAAGCTGCTTTTCATAACTTTAAAACCTACAAATGCTGGGAAATGCCATCAATCTAGAAGAGAAATACAGTCATGTGATGCCTCACTCACCAGATGGGATTTCAGGGTGACCCTGTCTGATCACCAGGATCCACTTATGAAATACAGCCAATGATGAAATTCATGGCAGGCAAACTCCCTGCACAATGTGGGGTAACAACATGATGGATGGGCTGGCGGTGATGGATAGCTCCTCCTTTACCCTTAGTCTATGAATTTTGGTTCATGGATTTCCCCCAGCGAAGACTGAGCTGTCCCAGAGATAATGCTCTACTGGGAGCTGAGCTCTGGGCTTATTGCTTGCTCAGAAATAACACCCTCATTACTCAGTAAAGCAAATTATTCCTAACAATGTAAGGTTTTAGTCCATTTCAGTGGTTTTTAAATTAAGCAGACAGCCTGGCATATGGATCAAGATTCCTAGAACTGTAAAAGATTCTCTTCTAAAGTATGTACAAAACATGGAATTAAAGTAAAAGGGAAGATTTATATATAGAAGCTTAATAATCCTATTTGTCATCTGTTCCTTCTTTTGGGGAAATAAATACGACAGCTCACTATAATCTTAATCCTGCATAGCCATTTTTTAATACATGACCCTATTTTAATATTACGAAATGAATCAGAAATTTAAATACAAAAAAAATTGGGTGACTTTAATACACCTGCTAACATTCTCTCCTTAATCCTCAGGGTGTTTCTGAAAGATGTACGCAATGTATTTTCATCTCCGTTTTATAGAATGTGACACCAAGATATCCCAGAGCTCTTTAACATACTTAAGGTCACACAGTAGCTCAATAATATAGTTAGAAATAGAAATTAGTTTTTCTAACAAGAAGGTCTGAAATTAATCAGAAACACAGCAAGTCCACTCTTTGATGACTAGAAAATTCATCTGAAGCTAATGTTAATTTGGGCAGGAATAAAGTCATCACAGCTGGAGATTTATTATCTTTAGGAGACTTTCAGTCCAAAATCCTATAACATAACATGTATCCCCTACTTAGATTTTGTACATTACACCAAAGATATCTACCAAAAATTCTTATAAAGAGATTCTTATTCTCCCCCACTTATCTCATTGATAAAATTCAGTAAGTCATTCCCATGGAAAAAAGAATCCATAGATACCAGTCAAAAAAGACATTGCAATCCCTCATTCAAGATTCTGTAAGACAGCTTTAAGAAACAATGGTGATATAGCACCTTTTGTATACTCCTGGATACAGCTGGAACCCATTCTACTAAGTGAAGTATCTCAAGAATGGAAAAACAAGCACCACATGTACTCACCAGCAAATTGGTACTAACGGATCAACACCTAAGTGGACATGTAGGAATAACATTTGTCGGGGGTTGGGTGGGTGGGAGGGGGGAGAAGGGGATGGGTATATACAAACATAATGAGTAAGATGTGCAACGTATGGGGTATGGTCATGCTTGAGGCTCTACCTCGAGGGGGGAGGGGGAAGTGGGCAATATACATAACCGTAATATTTGTACCCCCATAATATGCTGAAATAAAAAAAAAAAAAAAGACAGTGGAACATCTTGGAAATAGGACTCAGTTACATCCTAAGGCTTCTGGTTCCTAGTCCTGGAGCTGGCACTGTATGAGTAATTTAAAAGACCACATCTACCTGGAATAGTTGTGACAAAAACCATTCCTGCATTCTCAGTGCTTGAGGTAGCCTGATGACCAGGCATTTAATGCATAATCATTGCCTGCAAAGGTAAAGGATATGAGAATAATCAATGATACTCAAATGTGTCACTGTCACTCTGTCTCACCTTATTTCCACCTGGAGATAATCCGAATGTTCCTGGAGTATTTCAAATTCTTTCCACTACCTAATACTTTTTCAACCAAGAAATCTCTTCTACCTACCTGCACCAAAAAGAACTTCTCGCCTCCAAAGTATCAAGGTTTTACATTTGCAACTGCCATTGCATTGCTTTCATCGAACTGATAACCACCAATTCCAAGCTTTTCCAACTTTATTGAACATAATGATCACCAGGGGTGCATGTTAAATATAGATTCTCGGGCCTCCAGTGATTCCAGAAAGTTCAGATATAAAGGCAATAGCATTTAAACAAGAACACTGGAGGATTTTGACCAGGCATTTCAAGGACCACTCTTGAAGAAATAAAGTTGCTGTAATTGCCCCATTCCACAGATAAAGATGTGGAGTGGAAGCTCAGAAAAGTTTCTTATCCAAGTCAACTCATTCATGAATTCAGTCAGTCATTCAGTCATTCAACAAACACTTATTGTGAGTATAGATGCTCAGATACTATTGGTTTATGCAGAACTAGACCTTGGTCTTTTGATCCATTGCTCTTTCTACTTTGTCTGCTGCCAGATGTTATGGAAGTTCAAAATAATACATGAGGCTGGCAGGGGATGGACTCAAGAAAGGCTTCATAGTGCAGATAGTATTTGTAATCAACTTTAAAGGGTGGATAGATTTCAGCTGGTAAGATGAAGAGAGAGGAGCTGGGCCAGCAAAGATACTGATAATGGTACAATTGCTTGTGTTTAGAACCACAGGTTATACCCAGAGGACCAAATAAGTGAATCAGCTATAGTGCAAGGGTGATACTGCTCAGCATCACCCATTCAGCATATTTCAGAAGACCATGTATATCTCCTGAGCAGTTCTCACTGACACATTCAAGTTTGTTGGAATTCCCATTGGGAACAGGAGAATTCCACCACCAGCAGCCTGAGCCCTCCCTACCCAAGTACCCTGGGGTCTCCAATGTCAGCAGCCCTGTTCTGAGTGCATCTCTTTCCCCAGGCTTTCCAGGGAAAAGGGCCTATTCCTCACTAACAATTTACTGATGCAGAAATATAGAGATTGAGACAGAAAGGACTGCCTGAAAAACCACACAAGCAGTGTAAATATGACCTGGATAAGTCCTCAGGAACCTGAGGCCTCATTAGGGAGAAGAGAAACACTAATCAAGATGTACAAGCATGGAATGTTATCTTAGGGTACTTAGATCCTCAGCTCAGGCTAAGTATTAGACTCACCTAAGGAGCTTTTTAAAAAATACTGATGCCCTGGCACCCCCACAGAACAATGGACTCAGAAGCAAAGTGGAGTCCAGGCATTAATGCATGTTAAAAGCTCACCCAGTGGCTCTACTGTGTATCCAGTACACAGCTCTACTGTGTAACCACCAATCTAAAAAGGCAGAGCTTAAAGATAAATGCAATGGTAATGTGCTGGAGACAATGCATTGATATGCAGATGGCTCTGGACAGAGTAATTTCAGCCTGTGATTAAGAGGCTTAGGAAGAAAGGCCTACATAATTCAAGGAGCAGGGTAAAGGTGTGAGTTAGCCAATCTGAGAATGGTACCCTGGGTTCTTGTCTGAGAGATCCAGGCTAGATGAACTACTTTAACACTAAATAAATAAATAAATAAATAAATAAAATCTATTACTATCCCCACTCTCAAATAATGAACCTGAGTCATGCAGAGGTAACATTACCCAAGGCTCTTGCTCAAAAATAAATAAATAAACATTTATTGAATCAAACTGATTTTTATATAGGCAATAATATACATTTGGTTAAATAATAGAACACAGCCATTTTTGTAGGTCAAAAATCATTGAATATAAGCAATTCTACATGGCTTATCCTATTATGCTGCCATTCCATCTTGTCTTTACATGTGTTTCTTGTTCAATTGTTGCTGCTCACGTGTTTATACAGGAAGTCTTACTGTTATCTCACAGTAAGTTATCTCACTGATTTAAGTTCCACTTGATAAAGAGTTTAAACCAAAAGAAGCTAAGTAAATAAATGACTCTCCCTAACAACAAAATTGGACTAACAAACCTTCACAGGGCTGTCAACTTTAGCAGGAGGAACTGAGGTTGACTGCCTAGCTTCCAGTTTTCTGTAAGAAGGGCAAAGCTTGTAGCAAAGTAACAGAAGCAAAGCCTGTGAACTTAATCTCTAACTTCTTTAATAAAAGCCAGGAAGAAAAGCAAACTTTTCTCTCCTTAGAATGTTTGAGCATCAGAGTATCCCAGAGGAAACTACGCTGGCTCTCACATCAGTCCAATAAGTAAGACTATGCCAAGAAAAGTTTAATTTGATGATGATCTTATTAACTCCGTTAAGTGGTACCATTTTCATTCAGCCCCACCAAACTGCTTTGGGTAAGCTCCATGAAGCCAAGACTGTCTGTCTTATTCAGCTCTTCATTACCAGTGCCTGGCACAGTACCCAGTATGAGGTAGAGGTCAATAAATATTTTGGAAAGAACGAATATGGTTATGAAAGTAGGAGTTGATGTAGTCACAATACAAGCAATGCCTGGTTTTCTGATCCCGACTTGCCAATAACTGGCTATGTGATTTGGAACAAGTCACTTACATTCTCTAGGCCTCCTGAATGGGATAGAATCCCTTTTCACCTCTGTAATTCTAATGCACAGAAGAAAGTGTGATTGGGTTACTCCTGTGCACAGTGTTGTTAACATTTCTCTTCCATTCCCCTTGTCTGTTCATCAGTCCTCCCTATACCTACCCAAGAGCACACCAGGGAAGGGTAAAGAATGCAAAATTAGGAAGCAAATTACAAAGAATTCTCAGAACACTTCTTGAGATATCTGTGTTCCTATGACCACATGAAATTTTACAATAGTGAGGCTCATAGGAACAAAGCCTCAGTATGCAGAAGTAATATTTTCTTTGTGCATTGTCCAATTTGGTTTAGAAATAAATTCTCAATTACATTTCCTTCCATAAGGTCCACATTTTATTGTGATTCAATGAAAATTCTATACTTTCTCTTTCTAAAAACAATTGGAAATTGGCAGTACAAAGCTGACTACTCCCAGTGGAAGGAGACCAGATAATAGCATCTTCTAAGCAAGGTCAGACTTTAGGAGCTTAGCTTCAAATGGGTAAACTTACTGTGGCCAAAAATTGAGAATCCAACTCTGTTTTTGTGGAGAGATACATCCTCCAGGTGGCAAATAGTATATGTTCTAGGGTTCTATTCCATTCTGAAGGAGGGAAATTTCTGTTCCTTTCTATAAGGTTGTAAGTTGTACTCAAAAGGACTATAATCCAAGGGAAAGAAAAAGGGAAGAGAAAACACAGAGAAAAAGACCTGGCACTCTCCATATCTACTCATTTAGTAGAAAAAAGGCCTTGAACTCCAAATATACATCCCTGTACATGTCTAGGCAGGTAACAGAAAGAAGACTTAGACTTAATTTCTTAATGAAGTTTGAACAACATATCTAAATTGATAATTACATTTTAGAACATTTAGTTGTAGCATTTATGAAACACCTATGAAGAAAATACCACCACCCTGGAAAGTGATTGAGAATGTCACTTATCTGATGTTCCCATGATTTATTGATGTGTAATAGATCAAGCCAAACCTTAGCAGCTTAAAGCAATAGTCATGTTATTATATCTTAAGATCTTGTGTGTCAGGAATTCAGGCAGGGCTCAGTTGGGTGATTCTTCTGCTATCTACAGCATTGACTGAGATTACTCAGAGTATTCAGCTGGCAGATGGGTGGAATGGAGGGTCCAAAGTGGCTTCATGCCCATGTCTGGCCCCCTGGCAGTGATGACTGGCAGGCTGGGCTCAGCTGGGGCCACTGACCAGGTCACCTATGCTGGCCTCTCTAGGACGAGGTGTTGGGTAGTTGTACTTCTTATATGGCTTAGTGCTCTTAAGGAAAGTTTTCTAAGAATTAGGAGATGGAACCCACTAATTTCTTAAGGGCTGGGCCAGAGAACTCCTACAATATAATTTCTGTCACTTTTCTATTGTCAAGGCTGTCACTGAGCCACGCATTTTCAAGGCAAAGGGCCATAGCTACCCCACCCCCAGCCCAACCTCTGATGGAAGGAGAGTCAAAGAACTTGTAACCATCTTTAATGTGCCACATCTGACGAGGTTCCCCCAAGATCACACTTCTTGGGGGGAACAAATCTGCAAATGGAATAATTAACTTACAAAAAAGTACAAGAGGCTTGCCAGAAAGAGAGGGGAAACATTAAAACCAATACCAGGATATAGGGGTGTGAATGTGAAGAGAAAGAGGCTACAGCATCATCAGTAATCATGGGTTCATTATACTAATGCTGGAGACAGGAACCACTATGAGTGCAAAGAAGACAAGTAGAGCTGAGCACAGACGATTAAGATAAATAAGTGAGATACCGTAAAACATCAATTATTTTGTCTCTGATCCCACTGGTGAGAAAACTGGGGTCACAATTCTTTTCAAGAAATGAGGCTCTGGAAAAAAAGGTTATATAAAATTAGATTTACAACCTTTAGAGATTTGTTAAACATGATCGAAGCTTTCCTTCTTGAGTACTTAATAAGACAAATTTAATAGGCTCTAAAGAAACTTTAACAAATTCTATGCACTTCTTTTCCTTCTTCATGTAGTGGATGTGTGTGAGCCCTCCAGATTCTGCCTTCAAGACTGAGGCATCCGTTCTCCCGACTGCTGGGAGTGTTGTTGGTAACAGTTCTTAGCTGAGTGCCTGCCCAGGACTCCCCCTACTCTGAAGAGAGCTATCTGTCCAATGGGCAGCCCCCATCTAATGACTGGTCCTCTTCATGGAATTGGCTGATGCCTTTTTGGTGACTACATTGCAGTTCAACTCCTCCCCCTGTGCAATCTTACCTCCTCTCCCCTGTAGAAGTTGAACCCAAGAGCACTCCCTAATATGGTTTTGTACACAAATTTTCATCTCAAAGTTTGTTTCCCGGGAAACTCAACCCAAAATATAAGTATAGCAGCAATTGGGTAGCAACAATGATGAAAGGAGTCTGTGTTTACTTTGGAAGTCCTAGGAGTGACCAGGTTAGACTGAACCAGCCATGTAACTTGCCAGTTACCTGCCCCAAGCCTCAGAATAGCAAACACACAACCAAGAAAAATGGCTCTGAATGCTCCCTTAGGGTGGAGCCTTGTTTTCTATTCCATTCAGCAGTGATCTGGCAAACTGGCTCTGTGGAAAAAAAGAGCCCTGCTTTGTAGCCTTTGCCAATTTCTGCAGTATAAATTTTTCTACCTTGCCTGATTTCAAACTACCAACTGTTTAACAACTGGGCTCATCAACTTCCCAAATATTTCACAGTTAGGTCTTGAGGACCAGTGGGAGCCCCTTCCAGCACACCACTGCATGTGAGCATACCGTCTTCTTCAGACCTGCTTGGACCAGGATGAACACCAAACTCACAGGTAGCAAATCTGATAATATAGGCCTGCCAGTGGCCTAAGTTTGTGGCATGAGAATTAGAAAAAGACAATAGTGATTAAACAAAGCAATCAAATTTGAATGCAAAGTATATAGAGAATATGAGCAGCAGATACCAGGCAGTAAAAGCTAAGAAGGCAGCCAGCAGATGCAGCGATGCCACAGAAACCAGAAGTATTGGAAACTATGAGTGAGCAATTGACAGAGAGATAACCAAGTGATGGCAAACACAGAAATTGAAAGACACTCCAAGAAATACAGAGACAGGAAGAGCAGCTGAGCTCTCTTAGTGGTAGAGCCATACAGCAGAGAGCAATCTACTCACACTATTGACACAGTGATAAGAACCACCTCAAGAGCTACATTTAATCCCAGACAAACTTGTAGTGCTCTGTTGTCTGAGTGGACTGCCAACCCAGCTGAGATCCCATCTACCCTATCTCCATGTACAGCCTTATGATCAAGCCCCTGTTATTTGAAGTAACCAGAGAGACTCTGCTGCTTGCAAAGACATGATTATATTAACCCCAGGCTGAGCTGAACAGCGACAAGGCAGAAACAAACCCAGAGTATGTGCAAAGGTTGTTGACATCATCAGAAGCAGCCCAAAATAGAAGTAGCAGAATCTCTGTTACAAGCAGGGGAAAGCAAAGCCATTTTCTTCTGAGAGTCTAAATATCCATCAGGGCAACTTAATTAAGTCACTCCTTTACCCTGCTAGTGAAGGAAAAGACTGTTAGGAACTTGGTACCACTGATCTATTCTTTCAACAAATAGTTATTGAATGTCTCCTCTGAGACCTCTACACTGTCTTGAGCCCCTTGGAGGCAATGGCAATCAGAAACAGACACAGATGCTCTGTCATGGAGCCCATAGTCAGGGTGGGAGGAGGACAAAACTGTGCATAGAAAACACGGAACTCAACTATGCTAAGTGCTAAGGAGAGACACATGGTTCCACAAGATTTTATACTGG
The DNA here is from genome assembly GCA_008086735.1 of Cheirogaleus medius. Taxonomy (NCBI): domain Eukaryota; kingdom Metazoa; phylum Chordata; class Mammalia; order Primates; family Cheirogaleidae; genus Cheirogaleus; species Cheirogaleus medius. The sequence continues at coordinate 90,511,974 of VBSM01000272.1, read as the reverse complement.
GTTGCGGGGGCGGCAGGGTTGGCCTAATTGGGGAGGTCAGAAAAGACTTCCCTGAGAATCTGAGCAACGTGTTCAAGTAAAGAGAGGAGGAAACAATATTGAGGAAAGCCAGGAACAACATGTGCAAAAGCAAACAAAAAGGGAGCATGGAAACTGGCAAACCTCTGGATTCAAAGCAGAGCTTTGGACCAGCAGCCTCAGTTCCAGGTGGGAGCTGGTTAGAGACACAGTCTCAGGCCCTATTCCAGATCTACTTAACTGGAATCTGCATTTAAATGAGATTCTCAAGTAATCTCTATGCATTTTAAAATTTGAAAGCCTGAAAGAAGACCAGTGTGCTGAAGCTAAGAAAGTGAGGGGTGGAGCATAGTGTGAGCTGAGGCTGGACAGGTAGGGAAAGCCTGGCACCCAGAGTTTCATGGGCCATGTTGAGTAGTTTGGCTTTAATTTTTTTTCTAAGAGACAAAGGTCTTGCTATGTTGTTCAGGCTGGCCTGGAACTCCTGGGCTCACACCAACCTCCCACCTCAGCCTCCTGAGTAGCTGGGACTACAGACAGGTGCCACCACATCCAACTGAAGTTTGACTTTATTCTGAAAGTATTGAGAAGTCATTAAAATGTTTTAAGTTTGGATGGGGAGGCGGGGCATAGGAGGGAATCTAGCTTTAAGTAGGAACTTATTAGGCAGAAAGAGAATTGAATGTGATTTGCAATTAGAAGGCTATTGCAGTGGTCCAAGCAAGAGAACACAGGAGTTTGGTTGCAGAGTTGGAGGTGGAGGTAGAATTGGAAAGAAGTTAATGGATCTGAAAAACATTCAGGAAATAAAGTCAACAAGACACGATAATGGTGTAGATTTGGGAATGAGAGGAAGGTGTGATAAAGTATAACTTGTACAAATGATTTTCACCATCTTTGTTGATTTTTACTGTCATATTCACAGCACCAATAATAAGTCTAGCAGGTGCTCAATATTTGCTGAATAAATCAATGACTGAACTGGATAGAAAGCTTCAGGTATAGTCTTAGGGGTAAGAGCGTGAGTTTGGCTTTGGAGTTGTTGTTAGGGATTATTGTGGGTTGAATTGTGCTTCCTAAAAATATATGTTGAAGTCCTAACCCCTGGTACCTGTGAATGCAACTTATTTGGAAATACGTTTTTACAGATGTAATCCAGTTAAGGTAAGGTCATACTGGATTCGGGTGGACCCTGAATCTTATGACTGATGTCCTCATAAGGAGAGAGAGGTATGGAGACACACGCAGATAAAGAGAAGACAGCCAAGTGAAGCTGAAGGCAGAAATCTAAGCAATGCTACTCTTCCAGTCCATGTCGAAATAGAAAAAAAAAAAGAAATCTAAGCAATGTATCTACAAGCCATGAATGACAAAGTTGCCAGCACCCACCAGAAGCTAGTAGAAAGGCATGGAACAGATTCTTCTTCAGAGCCTCCAGAAGGAACCAATTTCACTAACACCTTGATTTCAGACTTCTAGCCTCCAGAACTGTGAGAGAATACATTTCTGTTGCTTTAAGCCATCCAGTTTTGTGATTTTTATGGCAGCCCTAGGAAACCAATAGATGAGTGCCTTTCCAGTATCCAAGAATAAATGTCAATAATTAGTTTAAAATTTCTATCTGAAACTGAGCAATTACCCTAATGAAGACTCTTAGCCAGAACTTGCTATTATTAGGATAAACACCCTTGATTATATCCCTTCCAATCACTGTCCCCCAGGAAACATGGGTTGCCATATTTGCAGTCAAGAACAGTTTATTAGATCCCAAAAGCCCCTTTAGGAATCTGAGAGCTGAGTAAAGGAAGACATAAAAGAAAACAAGATATGATACAGAGCATTGAGAAAGTGGTTCGATAGGATGCTCCAATTTCTGTTTCAAGGGGCAGAGATGCTTTTATTATGTTTGAAATTGGTGTGTTCTTTGACTATCTTGCTATTGCAGCTGCTCAGAAGTCTCTTAGAGATTTCCTCTAATTCAGTCACCATTTTTTAAGAAGGGCTGGGAGATAACCTTTCTGGGCCTTTCCTGGGATATAAACATCATTATCAATTCCCTGTAAGATTCTAAAGGTCATCCCAGTTTATCATGGGCCAGTCTACATCCCAGTCAACCAAGTATCAGAGAGCAAGTTGTTGCAACAGGCTCATCATTAATCCTGTTCTCTATGCAACACAGCCTTCAATATAACTGGGCCCTGGGCCCAGAGCAAAATAACTGACTGGACATTTGGACTGCCTTGGGATGGAGATGTCGATGTTCATCTTGCTTGGGATTTTGTGCATAATGGGCAGCTCACTCCTCCTTCAGAGCTGGTCAAGAGGAATTATGCTAGCCTGGTCCTAGATAGTGCTGGGTTTGAGCAGCAATATGAATTAATAAGATCCACTACAGGGCAAGAAACAGCAGACATGTTTTACATACAGATAGTTTCAAATGACCAGTGTGTCAGGAGATCACATCTAGTACATTTTTCCAGTATTTGAAACCGTATCTTCTTAGGCAGAATGCATGGGTGATGCTAAGGGGTGCCGAGGTATCCACATAATGCAGCCAAACTCACTGAATGCAGCTATAGCTGATAAAAGATTACTAGATGAAACTTTATCCAAAGTTCCCTCTTAGGATTCCTGAGAGGAATCAGAGTCCCCTGCCCTCTCCTCCTGGGCCTACCCCCTCCACCAGCTGCACAATTGGAATTAAATATTTTCACAACTCTAAGCCAAATGAAACAAACCAAACAAAAATCTAAGCAACACACAGAGACAAATTTGCACAGTAGACAACTCTGGGTGGTCAGGGAGAAATGACCACGGCTTCTCTTACCCTCCCTCCCCCACTGAATTCTTACCTCTCTCCTAGGCTACTCTTACTGCCAACTCCTTAACTAAATTTCTGTGCCAATGGTTCCCCTCTGCAGGCCTAGACATGAACCAAAACCTTGTTTTTCCCCTTCTCCAGGCCACAGCAAAGGAAGATGAATATTTCTAAAAGGGAACTTTATCCAACAGCAAAAAAGTAAAATAAAAGAAAGTACAAAGGCACAAGTAAATGTTCAATTAACATATCCTGCCCAAGTGGACCACAGACTGGTGAACAGATTGATGCTAATACCTACGAAGCAGCTGTCACTGATTTGGCTAGCACACATAGCAGGGGGTGTCCCTGCCCTCCTTCCTCAGCTGAAGAAAGTGAGGCTGGTCTCCCTACCCCTGTGCTTGCCCCTGAATCCACGCTTATGCAGGCTCACTACAGCAAGACTATTGAGTGGATTGGAGTGGACAAAGAAGAGGAGTAAGTAACTGAAGACTTTGATCTCTGCTCTGATAAAAAGTGATCAGTGTCACCAAGCCAATTAAGGGAGTGGTGAGAATTTTGAGGAGCTGGAAACCAACCCTGGTCATTGATTGCACTTCCACCTTCCTTCTTGTCCTCTTTACAGGTGCCCGGGGCTGTGAAGCCAGTCTCCTTCCTTGTCTTTAGATCTGGAGAGGGATGGGGAAAGGAAGGGGAACTTCAACAGGCTCACACTTGCTCTCCATGCAGAGAACCATAAGTCCCAGCCCTTGAGATAATCTAGGTTTGTCTTGGGAGAAGTTCAAGTGACCGGGAATTCTCTAACCAGAAGTTGTGGTGCTACCCTTAAAAACAAAAAGAAGGAGATCTTGCCATTTGCCACAACATGGATGAACCTGGAGGACATTGTGCTAAGTGAAATGAGTCAGACACAGAAAAACAAATATTGTATGATATCACATGTATGTAGAATCTAAAAAATAAATAAATGAGATAGAGAATAAAACAATGGTTACCAGGGTTCCGAGGTAGAAGGTAGGGCAGTGGGGAGGGAGGAAATAGGGAGATGTAGGTCACAGCAAACAAAGCAGCAGATACTTAGGAGGAACAAGTCCAGAAATCTGATGTACAACATGAGAACTTTAGTTAATAATATTGTACTGTATTCAATATTTTTGCGAAACAAGTAGATTTCAGCTGCTCTTGCCATCACTAAGTGAGATGATGGATATGTTAATGTGCCTCACTATAGTAACTATTTTATTATGTATACATGTCCCATGACATCATGTTGTATACCTTCAACTCTGCCTGCCCCTCAGCTCAACTGGTCTACATTGGGGAGGAGATGTGAATCTGCAGGGAGCTGAGAGTCTAAAGATAACAGGAGTGTAGCAAAGACAAACAGTGTTAGCTAATCCCAACCTATGCCCTGTACATAGTGTCCATGAAGATTTAAGAAGAATAGCAACAGAAAGGAAGAGAGAGGGAGAGTGAGAAGTAGAAAAAAGAGGAGGGAGGGACAGAGAGGAGGAGGAGGAGAAGGAGGAGAGAAAAGGAGGAACAGTAGGAAGATAAGGGGGTGTGTAGTCAAGAGTGAGGTGAGTGATGAGCAAAGTAATGACGTTTTGAAAGCTAATGCTCAACCCCTACCTGGTTTTCTTAGTCCCTGGATCTCCTACTCCCTGCAGCATAGATCTCTAATGATTATTTCCAGCTGTCAGCTCTTAACCCTATTTCATAGTCAGAGAAAGGAGGTTACTTAATCATAGCCTCCCTTCTGATATGCCTCAGAATTAACTCAAACTCCTAAGACAGAACCTGGTGACTAAGTAAGAGGAGATGTACTCCACAGTTGACCACTGATTAAGATTCTTTGACTACGAACCCAACCCTGGACTTGGTATCATTTGTTTTCCTACAAAATATTTTGATCCAGTTGTCAGCTTCTTTCTGAATCTCCTCATTTCTGATTGGTTATTTTCCTAATACTCCAGCCCCTTCTTCTAAACCTGCTATCCCCCACTCCCACCCAGAGAAGTAGAACCTCCCTCATTGCTCCACTCAGTTCTCACCTTAATCTGGTAATCTATCCTGGTTTTTTGGAGGATAAAAACATTTAAAAAATCATCAAAAAAAAAAAAACCTATTAAACC
>VBSM01000272.1:90472835-90506903 GCA_008086735.1 Cheirogaleus medius | reverse complement strand
GGGAAATGCAAATCAAAACTATAATGAGATATCACTTATCTCCAGTGAGAATGGTCCCTTATTAACAAGTCCCAAAACAATAAATGTTGGCATGGATGTGGAGCAATAGGAACACTCCTACATTGCTGGTGGGACTGCAAACTAGTTCAGCCTCTGTGGAAAGCAATATGGAGATACCTTAAAGCGATTCAAGTCGATGTACCATTTGATCCAGCAATCCCATTACTGGGCATCTACCCAAAAGAACAAAAGTCACTTTATGAAAAAGACACCTGCACTCGAATGTTTATAGCAGCACAATTCACAATTGCAAAGATGTGGAAACAACCGAAGTGCCCATCAATACATGAGTGGATTAATAAAATGTGGTGTATGTATACCATGGAGTACTATTCAGCTATACGAAACAACGGTGATATAGCACCTCTTGTATATTCCTGGCTAGAGCTGGAACCCATTCTATTAAGTGAAGTATCCCAAGAATGGAAAAATAAGCACCACAAGTACCCACTAGAAAATTGGTATTAACTGATTAACACCTAAGTGGACATATAGGAATAACATTTATTGGGTGTCGGGTGGGGGGAGGGGATGGGTATATACACACATAATGAATGCCATGAACACCAACTGGGAGATGGACATGCTTGAAGCTCTGACTCTAGGGGGAAGAGGGGCAAGAGCAATATACGTAACCTTAACATTTATACCCCCACAATATGCTGGGAAAAATAAATAAATAAATAACATTTTTGAGTGAATGAGTAAATAAAGAAATGAATTGAAAAAAACTCTATTGTGTTTCTATACACTAACAATGAACAATCTGAAAAGAAAATTTAGAATATAATTCTCTTTGCAATAGTATCAAAAATAAAATAAAATAAAATACTTAGGAATAACTTAACCAAGGAAGCAAAGGACTTATACACTGAAAATTACAAAATATTGCTGAAAGAAATTTAAAAGACACAAATAAATGGAAAGACATCTCGTGTTCATGAGCTGGAAGACTTAATATTGTTAAAATGCCTATACTACCCAAAGCAATCTACAGACTCAGTGCAATTTCTATGAAAATCCCAATGGTATTAGTTTGCAAACATAGAAAAAAAATCCTAAAATTCATATGGAATCGCAAGGGAACCCAAACAGCTAAAGCAATTCCAAGAAAGAACAAAGCTGAAGCCTCATATTTTATGATTTCAAAATATATTACAAAGCTACAGTACTCAAAACTCTATGGTTCTGGCATAAAGACAAGCGTATAGACCAGTGGAACAGAAGAGAGAGCCCAGAAATAAACCCTCACAAATGTAGTCAAATGACCATTGACAAAAGCTCCAAGATTACACAATGAAAAAAGTATGGTCTTTTCAACAAATTATGTTGGGAAAACTGGATATCCATCTGTAAAAAATGAAGTTGGACCCTTACCTTACATCACATATAAAAATCAAAATGGATTCATGGCCTAACTGTAAGACCTGAAACTATTAAACTACTAGCTACAAGAAAACATAGGAGGCCGGGTGCCATTGCTCACGCCTGTAACCCTAGCACTCTGGGAGGCCAAGGCAGGAGGATCACTTGAGATCAGGAGTTCGAGATCAGCCTGAGCAAGAGTGAGATCATGCCTCTACTAAAAACAGAAAAATTAGCCAGGCATGGTGGCACCCACCTATACTCCCAGCTACTTGGGAGGCTGAGGCAGGAGGATTGCTTGAGCCCAGGAGTTTGAGGTTGCTGTGAGCTCGGCTGAGGCCATGGCGCAATAGCCCAGGCAACGGCGTGAGACTCTGTCTCAAAAGGGGAGGACAAAATTGGGTCTATATTTCAGGAGGATGGATTACAAAAAATAGGGGGAAATGCAGGAAAACATTTAGAAGGCTGGTATAGTAGTTTGGCAAGAAAGACAGTGAAGGAGGAACTTTGCAAAATCATGGCAGAGAGAATGGACAGGAAGGGATTGGGAAGTTGGTCATGGATTAGAGGCAGAAAGGACAGAGGCAAAGATAACACCAAGATATCTGATTTTATGAAGGGATATTTTAGCTGGATCAGCTACTTTGCTTTTATATCACTTGTTACCTATTTTTTAATTGGACTCAAAGTTTTCAAGCATGCTGAAGCAACGTTATCAATTGATTCCACCATGTGTCACAGCCCCTCCGTACAAAGCCCAGTAAGGATTACAGTGTCTGTCAAAAGCCTTTCTCTTGGCTTGAACCAGTTGTCTCCATCACACATATCAAAAGTATTTGTAATGTAAAAGCAATCATTTGTAACCACCAAAAGTGATACTATTCTTCTGATCCCCTTGAAAGGTTATTTTAGAAAAATAAAAAGCATTCATAGTTTATCCTCAAGGGGAGACTCTTTTTCCTCTCAGGACCACAAACCTGAAATAAAAAAAATATTAATAGTAGTAGGCCACTAATCATTTTGTTGCTTTTTTCCTCCACATGAGTATTTTTCAGCTTTATTTAACAATTTTACTCTTGACTCATTTGAACAGATGTGCATTGCTTTAGTATTTGGCTTGGGAGATATTTTTGGTAAAAATAATACAACGTCATGTTTTGTTCTTGGAATGTTTATTTTTCCTGAGATTTTAGGAGATGTGCATAGATTAAAAGGAACACCTTAAAATTTATATTCACATTTGGGCCTTAGAGACTTCTGTTTATGGAGCTGTTATCCTAAAAAAACAGTAAGATCCAAATGCTGTCTGATTGTCATGTCTTGATTGCTTGAAAGATTATAACTGCCTCCTTTATTCTGCTTAAAGTTGCTAAGTAGAACCAACAGTAAAATTAAGCAGTCAACCTGCTGAAGTGTGATTCTTCATTCCCAGTTTGGCTACTGCCTAACTCTAAATTAGAGTACAATAACACCTGCAGGGCTTTTTTTGTTTTTGTTTTTTTGGTTTTTTTTGAGACAGAGTCTCACTCTCTTGCCTGGGCTACAGTGCTGTGGCGTCAGCCTAGCTCACAGCAACCTCAAACTCTTGGGCTCAAGCAATCCTCCTGCCTCAGCCTCCCGAGTAGCTGGGACTGAGGCACGCACCACTGTACCTGGCTAATTTTTTCTATTTTTAGTTGTTTGGCTAATTTCTTTCTATTTATAGTAGAGACAGGGTCTCCCTCTTACTCAGGCCAGTCTCGAACTCCTGAGCTCAAGCAATCCTCCCACCTGGGCGTCCCAGAGTGCTAGGATTACAGGCATGAGCCACTGTACCCGTCTTCACCTGCAGGTTTTATTTGCAAAGAAACTTGACTCATATGCTGAGTCCACAACCTCCAAAGTGAAAATCTGGCTTCTTAACCTGCTGGCCCCACGGACCTGTAAGCTGAAGCAACTCTTCCTTTACGTGGAATTTTATTTTTCCTGGCTTTCTTCTTTTAACGAAATAATGAACGATTGCCAATCTCTACTTCTCTCCTGTTCCCCAAAGACTTTCCTACCGTGGAATGAGCTTTAACAACAGGCACTGTGAAATGATTTTCCTCCTTGTGAGTTCGTTACAGCCTCGCATGTTCACAAAGCAGGAACAACCCCTCCTCCCAAGGATCAGATGAATAATTGCTTATAAGTAAAGAAGAAAGTTCCCGGCCAGAGGAAGGGCGTTGCCAACTCCCTGTTCAGTATCATGTCCTCTGCCAAATAACAGTTGGTAAACTGCCCCATGATTTTCCACACTCAAGATTCTTCTGCTCCTCTTCCTTGAAATAAACGAAAGAGAAGACGAAAAAATAAATTAATTACGGAGCAGTAGGAGTGGCCAACTTCACTGCTGCCTGAACTTCTAACAAAGACGCCAAATACCTCCTACACCTGCATGTAAGAACAAAGCTCCACTGCAACAAGAATGTGAGATTGAAAGCCAGTTTCCAAGCAGTAAGAGTTTGGGATTGCCTTAAGCCAAACTGCAAAGAAAGTCAGCACAAGCTGGGACTTGATGGGATACCTGAGGACTTGACATCTCCCTTCTTTGGTTTCTTCCCAGCTGGTGTTTAGGAGCAGAGATGGTGGGTATGTTAACTCATCTCTCATGCTATTCCATGCCTGCAAAAGTAACCTGAACCTAGAGTTTTAAGAAGAAATGGTTCTATGGAGCAAAACTAAAATTATGTATCTTCTTCAAAAGGCTCTCATTTTTAGTAAAATTCTGTGTACTAGTGAGTAAAGCAAATGCAGTTATATTGTCCCCAGAAAGAAAGAGGAGAGGAATGTGAAAGAGGTAAACCATCTTTATTCCAAGTCCTCACAGTCACACTGGCAGATTTTCAGTCTTTACCGTAGGGGCAAATGTTGGCTGCATGTCGTGGGGGTGGTACCTGAAGCTGAGAACTGTTACATCACTAGCTTGGGGACAAATCGCTAAGTACAAGGCAGAGCCTGGATTTGAACTTACTACGATCAAACTCAAACCCAAGGTTTATCCTTTGTCCTTCAGGATCCCAAACACCAGTGCCTAGACTGGAGCTATTCTGGACACTACCAAGACCCACCTGGGCAGTGTTGTAAAAAATGCCTGGGTCACAGCATCTAGAAAACCTGACCCAGTAAGTCTGGAGTGAAATCTAGGAAACTGTGTTTTGCAAAAATCCCATTCGCATTTTTGTACAGCCAACCTTGAGGACGATTGCAGTATATAGTCTTCTAAGCCTTTCTTCCCCAGCAATTAAATAGCTGATTTTATGAAAATCTTAGCTCATCTCCCAAATCAAAGTATGATACATGTGTCACTCTTAGGAAATATGATCTCCTAAGAACCATAAAATATGTTTTCAAAATATTTAAAATTTCCGTGGTCCTCTAGAAAATGCCCTTGAGGTGGAACTTAGAGGATGGTTCCTTACATTCAGAAAAATGAAGATCCATTTTGGGGACTAATTTATTCACCCTCAATGGTCTTGCTACAAAACCTTACAGTTTTCTGAGAGACTTCAACCTTTTCCTCACTTCCTGGTGGCTGAGAATGCCAGGGCTTCTGAAGCTCAGGACAAACTCCCCATCTCGTACAGTTTTTTTATTCACTACACCTTCAGGGCTTTAAATATTTTAGGTATGATGATATGCATGTGTTTTAACCAATTTTCTAAAATATGCTTTTTCCTAAGACAATTTTTGCTTCTTGCTATGGAATCTGCTGAGCATCTCTCAGGCCTTGGGGTAGAGATTTTTATATCCTTCTCTCCAATTATAGATTCTTTGTGTCCCTATGTCCAGGTCTCAAAAGTTTATTTTTCCTTCTCATTCACGCCTTTGCTATGAAGGGGGCCACAGCTGGCCTAAAGCAGGGGTCACCAAATTACAACCCAGAGGCCAAATCTAGCCTGGCACCTCTTCTTTTAAAGAAAGTTTTATTGGAACACAACCACGCCCATTCATTTGCTTGTCTTTGGCCGTTTTTCACACACAGCAGTGGCAAAGATGAGTAGCCAGAAGGAGACAGAGACCATATGACTTGCAAAGCCATAAGTATTTACTATCTAGCCCTTTCCAGAAAAAGTTTGCCGATCCCTGGACTACAGGAATATTTCCATTGAAAATATTTATAAATATTCTCCCCAATGGAGAACATCACAAATATTTACAGGATCACCCCCAACTTCATATGCTATGGGGATTTAGGAGTTTGCCTATTTGCCTATTTTTAAAAAATTTTTGATCCTTAGCTTTAGGACATAATATACAAATTCTATTTTCCACCTCATTTTAGATTTCAATGGTTAATGAAGAGGCAATAATTAGGACCTAAAAATGATGGACAGTCTTGTCAATAAAAGCCATTCTTTAATATATAATCAATCACCTAGTTACATGAGTAATGGGAAGTAGTAGGGAGACTTATTTGAATCTGTATTAATTTGCTATAACTCTCTGCATAATTTGTAATTCTTAACCTTTCTCCCATCTGCTAAAATAAACTATAACTTCACCAATTTGTAGCTTGTATTGCTGATAACGAAAGGAAATAACTTTTTCTTTTAACTTTGCCCAAACCATCTCAATAATTGGTGATGGTACAAGGTATGTATCTAATAAAATATTAACCCAGGAAAATAAATGTTTAGAGAAAAATTTCATTTCTTCCAATGAAAATAAGAAATAGTGTGTCTTATTTACTAATGAGTAAGACCTTATTACTGTTCTCAAAGTCCGCAAAACGTGCTTTAAAAATCTTTCGGATTTGATATTTAATGATTTCAGAAAAGTAAACTGGCTTGTACCTGACACCTACACCTGTCTTTAATTGCGTTCATTTTGCTGGCCAGGCTGTCGATATTTAAAAGTACCAGCACGCCCTCTTGTGGTGAATTGTAGTTACTGTTTTTCTACCGATTTAGAAGCTTGGTATGGACCTATTAAAAAAATTTTTTTCCCCCAGAATATTACAGGGGTACACTTTGGTCAAACAAATTGCCTTACATCGCCTGAGTCAAAGCTACAAGCATGCCCATCCCCCACATGGGATGCAGCATGCAAAAATGATTTGCATTTCCCTTATGATTAGCGTGCACCGCATACATGAGGTGCAAATTTACCCATCCCCTCCTCCCTCTCCCACCTGCCCGATGAATGTTACTTCCCACATGTGCACATAAATGTTGGTCGATTAGTACCAATTTAATGGTGAGTACATTTGTTGTTTGTTTTTCCATTCTTGTGATACTTCACTTAGAAGAATGGACTCCAGCTCCATCCAGGATGACACAAGAGGTATTAGTTCATCATTTTTTATGACTGAGTAGTACTCCATGGTAGACATATACCACATTTTATTAATCCATTCATGTATTGATGGGCATGTGGGTTGTTTCCACGTCTTTGCAATTGTGAATTGTGCTGCTATACATTCAAGTGCAGATATCTTATTTTTTTATTTCAGCATATCATGGGGGTACAAATGTTTAGGTTACATATATTGCCCTTGCCCCCTCCCAGTCAGAACCTCAAGCTTGTCCATCCCCCAGACGGTGTGCATCACACTTATTATGTATGTATATACTCATCCCCTCCTCCCCCTTCCCATCTGCCCAACACCCGATGAATGTTATTCCTATATGTGCACTTAGGTGTTGATCAATTAAAACCAATTTGATGGTGAGTACATGTGGTGCTTATTTTTCCATTCTTGGGATACTTCACTTAATAGAATGGGTTCCAGCTATATCTAGGACAATACAAGAGGTGCTATATCACCACTGTTCCTTGTAGCTGAATAGTACCATGGTGGATACTGGTATACACCAGGGTATACATGAATGTACCATGTACATACAGCACATTTTATTAATCCACTCATGTATTGATGGGCACTTGGGTTGTTTCCACATCTTTGCAATTGTAAATTGTGCTGCTATAAACATTTGAGTGTAGGTGTATTTTTGTTCTTTTGGGTAGATGCCCAGTAATGGGATTGCTGGATCAAATGGTAGATCTACTTGTATTCCCTTGAGGTATCTCCATATTACTTTCCACAGAGGTTGTACTAGTTTGCAGTCCCACCAGCAGTGTATGAGTGTTCCTATCTTTCTGCATCCATGCCAACATTTATTGTTTTTGGACTTTTTGATACAGGCCATTCTCACTGGGGATAAGTGGTATGTCATTGTGGTTTTGATTTGCATTTCCCTTATGATTAGAGATGTTGATCATTTTTTCATGTTTCTTGGTCATTAGTCTATCATCTTTTGAAAAGTTTCTGTTCATGTCCTTTGCCCACTTTCTAATGGGGTTGATTGATTTTTTTCTTGATGATTTTCCTGAGTTCTTTATAGATTCTAGTTATCAGCCCTTTATTGGATGTATAGCATGCAAATATTTTCTCCCATTCTGTAGATTGTCTGTTTGCTCTTATGATAGTTTCCTTGGCTGTGCAGAAGCTTTTTATTAATAATTTGATCAGGTCTCACTCATTTATTTTTGTTGTTGCTATGATTGCTTTTGGGGTCATCATTTTTCACAGATTTAGAGAAAATAATTCTACACTTCATATGGAACCAGAGAAGACCCTGTATAGCCAAAGCAACTTTAAGCAAAAAGAACAAATTGGAAGGCATCAATTTACCAGACTTCAAGCAATACTATGAGGCTATAGCAACAAAAACAGCATGGTACTGGCACAATAACAGAGACATAGCCAGGGGTCCTCAAACGTTTTAAACAGGGGGCCAGTTCACTGTCCCTCAGACTGTTGGAGAGTGCGCACTGTGGGCCCTGGATGAGTCGGCTGCTAAGCAGGATAGGCAGTGGCGGCAAAAACACCCGGTGGGCCAGATAAATGTCCTCAGCAGGCCGCATGTGGCCTGCAGGCCGTAGTTTGAGGACCCCTGATAGACCAATGGAACACAATAGAAAACCCAGATATAAGCCATCCTCATATTGCCATCTGATCTTTGACAAAGCAGACAAAAACATACACTGGAGAAAAGAATCCCTATTCCATAGATGGTGGTGAGAAAATTGGATAGCTACATGTAGAAGACTGAAACAGTATCTGTACCTCACACTTCTCACAAAAATCATCACACGATTGATAACAGACTTAAATGTTAGGCAAGAAACCATAAGAATTCTAGAAGAAAATGTTGAAAAAACTCTTATAGACATTGGCCTAGGCAAAGAATTTATGAAGTAGATCCATTCATTACATTTTATATAATTCATTTTTATAAGATACTAGTCTATCTTACATTTCATTTGTGATTGATTCATATGGAACAATAATCAATAATGTATGCTGGAACTTGCAGGATGAACTGCTAAAATTATCCTGGACCATAATGAAATATGACTGTCACTGTTTGACACCCACCTTGAGTTCCCAAGAGCAGTAATAAATCTGTCATCCACTTTTGGTCCATAGGACTACTTTGTAGGAGAAAAAGTCCAAAATTATCATATTATTGCATATCAGGTGTTATAAAGAATGTCTACCTTGTCTGATTTTTAATTTGAGGATATGAATACATACATAAGTGTAAATATTTCCATCAAAGGACACATGAAAATTCTCGTAGGTAGAAGAACAAAAACGCTTTGTGGAAGTCAAAACTATATCCCAGTTTCTGGTTGCCACCTTTCAAGGGGAGCTTTGGGTACTTGTTCTGGCCACTGAACTTTATGAATTCATTGGTTAGGCTATAGTGCAAGCTGTATGGATTCCCTGGTATACTTTGGCACTTGTGAAACCAACTACCTGTGAATTCTCCTCTGGATACAGCACACATTAATTTAGCTTTTGTTACATATTCTCTTTTTTTAATGTTTGGGCCCTCCCCTTTCTCCATAATAGTACCCCTAAGAATACAGATTCTAGAGTCCAGACTGGTTGGGCTTTTTTAAAAAAAAAACATATACAAGTCCCGCTGCTTACTAGCTTACCTGGGATCCCTGAGCAAGTTACTTTCATGCTGTCAGCCTTAATTCCTCATGTGTAAAATGGAGATATTAATAATGGCAACTCCATGTAGCTGTCATGAGCTTTAAATACAATAATGAAGTGCCTAGCATGGGGCTGGGCACAAAGGAAAGGTTTAGTAAATGTTACAATCAGTATTATTTTCAGGTTTCTAAACATATTCTAACACTTTATTAACATCTCTCCTTTCATGTTGTCACTGCCCACTTTCCTAGTATACTTTTGGTCTGTTTTTATTAAGTTGTTGTTTGTTTGTCTTTGCCTACGACGTGGCAATGGAAAAGCTAGATTTAAAAGTGTGGGTTCTTGTTTCAGGACCCTGCATTTGAATTGACTTGTTATTTCTAACACAGGAGGACTGCATTATAGGACCAACAACTAGAAATGTAAATAGTGGGATATTTTTGTGTAACTCAGGTATGCATCTTGGGCACCCTTTATATTGGAGAGCTAAAAGAGAAGCCTGCTGATAAGATGTTTTAAAATTACAAAGAGCAATATGTGTAATTACTTACTCTGTTTTTTCCAGTGGTTAGTGGATTCTTTTATATTTACCTGCAAGCTTCTAATGTTAGCTGGTTTTGTGAGGAAAAAAACTTCCACATCACGTATCTGTCCATTTTAGAGGAAGAATAAATATGAAATATGGTACAACATCAGTGGATGGAACAGATGCTCCAACTAGTTGAGGGCATTTCCTTGTCTACAGTTTCATCGCGCATTAAGAGTGACTTTCTAGGCCAGCTCCAGATGAAAAGTGCTTATTTTAGAATGATCATTTTTTGTTTCTCTAGCAAGGCTGTGACATCATGTCAAAGTTTTTACACTCAAAATTGGGGCCTGAATAGTCTTCTTAATTCCTCTCGTAAAACTTATATTTGGAAAGGTTTCAATTTTCTCATTAAATGTAGCCAAGCCCAAAATATGCTAGAGAGAGAGAGAGATTCTTTTCATGTAGGTAATGTTAAATAACATTTAATAAATAGATTTTTACCTATGCCTACCCTGGTATCCACAATTGTTGTCTGTTACCTAGGAATTAAATATTGAGCAGAAAGGTACTATCACTATAGTAACTGGAAGGGCATTGGAGTGTTGAAAATGTGGGAAGATGTTAAATTTAGATCAAAGTGAGTATATGTCACATTATCAATCCTATTCCTGTAGGAGCAAATTTTCTTCAACAGATCTTCCTTATACATTACATGAAAGGCCATTTTTGCTCCTTCCTGACAATTTTCAAAACTGCTCAATTTAGCAAGTTTCAGGTGTTTTTTTTTTTCTTCATTTTCAGAAATAATTGTGTTTTTTTCTTTTTTCAAATTGTAACTTGAATAGCCATGTCCCTGAGCTATTTAGCTTTTGCTGGATAATAAGTAGTACAAATGTCTCGTGTTTTCTGGATACACACTTTCAAAGACTACTTTTTTTTTAAGATCAGAAATACACCATCTGACCTCCGTTGTGACTATTTGCTGTGAATCATTTTAAGCTGGCATGTTGTAGGATTTTAGTACTTTTTGTGGCATTAACTTCCTTCCCCACAAACAAACAGCCTTCAAACTACCCAGATGAGATCAAACAGTCGATGGCATTTATATTTTTCTAGGCGTCAGAAAGAAGAATTTAATACCACAAAGTTAAATGCCTTTAGGAGGAAAAAAGTGACTATGTGCATGTTTGACATCAAAGACAGAAATATCTTTCATCTGTTTAGTGCTCCCAAACTCCAGGCAGTCTTTTTTATTTTGTATTTTTTCTGCATTTCCTTTCCCTCTTGGCTCTCTGAATTATAATTAGGGACCTGGAGGACAGATCGGACCTTCACTGCTGCTCATTTTTAGTAATACACAAAGTCTAATGAAGGATTGTTCTGCTTCTTCACAAATGATTGATTCTGCTTCTTTGGTGTTCCCGACACAAATCTGTGGGGCGTTGGCAATTGTCTTAAAAACAGTAAACTCCCAAAGGCGGACTGCATTCCAAGCAGAGCAAATGCTTCCTAGTTACAGTCTTGCTTCATCCATTGTCTATTGTTGTCTAAAATTAACAAAAGCTCGTGACCCAGCTTTTGTCTAAGACTTTCAGGAAAAGTTGACCATCCTAGAATTATGTCTCTGGGAGAGCCAGGTGAAGAGCAGAAAGGCTGTACTTGTTTTCCAAGCAGATCCCCTGATAAGGCAGGCACCTCCCATTGGTCTAGACTAAAGAGTGGACGAGAGGTATGGCATTTCCCTAGTGCAGCATGACAGCCTCATACGGCTCCTAAAAATCTAAATATATCTCCCTTCTGTTCTGCCCAGAAAGTCTGAGGAGAATGCGATACAGTCCATTACCGAAAAAGAAATATTCCTACTAATAAGTAACTAATCCAGATACACGTAGAGTTCAGAGGATTTCCAGAGGTGAAGTATTTATTTTCCAACTAGTTTACTGATGGTTCCTACAATCTGTCTTGGATGGGCACCTGGGAATCACTTTCTTCTGCAATCCCCTTTCTCTCGCTATCTCTTTGGCAAACCTACTCCTCTCTCCCCGGGGTGCTGGCCCCGTCTTGAGCATGGAGGGGGCAGTGAAATCATTGAGGTCATGATGACAGTTTTTCCTAAACAAGTCAACCTTCATCATGCTTGGATTCTCCCTCATAAGAAAAGGCTTAGGCATTTCAGAATCTTCTGATCGGAGCACTTAAAATAAAGATGAATGCTTTTAAAACATTGACCACTGCTGATAGCATATCATATATGAAATTTCTTACACTTACATCTGTATTACAAAAATTTCCTTACCACAAGTGAAGAAGGAAGAAAAAATAAGGAAAAAAAAATATATCCATTCAAGAAATCCAAATATGAACTAGCGCCTTCTTTGAGCCAAGGATTGTAGCAGATGCTAGGGCACCACAATGAATAATTCATAGCCACGATCTCAGTGCCTATGAATTCAGAATTTAACTGGGGGTGGGCTGGGGTGGGGGTAGTAAACAGACATACAAAAAATTAATGGCAATGCAGGTCCTGTGAGAACTTGTGTCTAGATATGAACAAAGTGCTGTGTTAGTTCTAAGGAAAGACACTGTTACCTGGGGAAACATGTGCAAGTGGGAGTCAGGTACACGAACACAAAGGAAAGCACACACCTTGATTAATTTTCCTGGGACTTAGCCTCCCCAAAGCCAATTCCACTGTGGACCTGTGCCATTTTACACAATGGGTTCTCATCCCACACCCAGTGCTTAACTGCTGTGAAGCAGACACAGCAAGAGAATGCCCAGGGCGGACAGGCAGGAGGAAAAGGTGGCATGGCTTTGAATTAGCTATGATGCTCCAGCCACTGTCTAACGTACTGGCCTGCTAGGGCTGCCGTAACAAAGTATTACAGACTGGGTGGTTTAAATAACAGAAGTGTGTTACTTCATAGTTCTGGAAGCTAAAAGTCCAAAATCAAGGAGTCAGCAGGATTGCTTGCTTCGGAAGCTTCACTCTCCTTAGTCTGGAGGTGGCTGTTTAGGAGCGAAACAGTGTAATACCTTTTCCTCATTCATCACAAGGGTCACTGCTGGCACTCCCAAACAAAGCACAGGTTAGCAAGAGAAAAGCAAGTTTATTGATCAATGTTATACACGACATGGGAGCCTTCAGAAATGAGGACACAGAGATCTGGGGAAACGGTGTGTTATCATGCTTAGGTTTGATGAAGAATAGAAATGTGATTAGACAAAAAGGGTGTGATCTAATGGTAATAAATGGAGGACGCAACTTAGCAAGGCCTGTCTGTTCAGATTCTTCTTGGCCTCCCTGTGTGCAGCATTCCTTCCTCCGGGCATAGGGCAGGACACCTGTCACTTGAGGGTCTTCAAGGGAGAAGGGAAATCAGAGAGGGACATTGTAGGTTTTATGGCTTACTTTGTGGGAGAGGAGTTCTGGCGTTTGTGACCCACCTCAGAGGTAAAAGGGGGAGGGAGAAAGGAGGGTGGGAAGTCAGAGAGACCTTGCTTCTGAGGCCCTCCCAATCTCTTCGGGTTCAAAGTACTCGGCATGCCAAGATGCCATACTTTGGAGTACCGTGCTCTGAGCCCCAACACTGTCTTCTTTCAATGTCTTCACATGGTCTTTACTCTGTGAATATCTGTGTCCTACTCTCCTCTTCTTATAAGGACACCAGTCATGTTGGATTAGGACCCAGCCATATGACCTCACTTTACCTTAGTCACTTCTTTAAAGGTTCCATCTCTGAATATAGACGCATTCTGTGGTACAAGTGGTTAAAATTTCAACATACGAATCGGGGGGGGGGGACATAATTCAGCCTGTAACAGAGGGTCTTGAAACATTTGGGAAGATATGGTAAGGAAGTTTTAGCTGAGTTTCTCCTTCAGGAGAGGAAAAACTGGGAAGGAAAGAAGGAAGAAAAGAGAGAGGCAGGATGGAGGATGAGGGAGAAAGGGCAAGAGAAAAAGAGAGAGAGACAGACAGAAACAGAGACAAAGAGAGAAGGAAGAGTTTTGGTTTTTTTAGGCTTTGTAGGAGGACTAAGATTAGGTGGGGAGACCAACAGGTTTCAACTAACGTGCTGTCCGCAGTGGATTGGTGGGGACAGCCTGGAGCTCTGCACTGGGGAGTCAGGAGGGGAGAATGGAACAAACCGGTTGTCATCCCATAGGATGGCACTTTCCTCTGTGTCCTTTAGGAAAAATAAACTTAAGGAAAAAACAAAACCAACAAATGCTGTGACATTCTGCCATACATATTGAATGACAATTGAAACTTCCTGCTATTAACTCCACCACCAAATATTCATTTTTACAATTATTACCAATTCACTATTGCCTACTATTTCAGCCTAGCAAAGAAGTTAAGGGCATGGGACCTGCAGTCAGGCAGCCTTCCACTGGGGGCCCAGCTGTGCCACTTCCACTGGGACCTTGAACAATTCATCTTCTCTGTGCCTCGTTTTCTCTTCTGGAAAATGGGAATAAAGACTGTGCCTTCCTCAGAGGGCTCTAGTGAAGACTTTATGAGATAATATATATAAACATTATTGTTGTTACTATTAATATTTTTCAGGGACTGTACATAGTAGGCTTTATATATTTTATCTATTTTACCCTCTATAAAAATCTTATGAGGCATGTATTATTATATTAGCCCCAGCAGCCTACATTATATTAGCCCCAGCATTCCACCTACCCTTGCTATCACTGAGGACAATTTCCATGAGGAGATTCATAAGAGCTTTACTCTCTGAAACTGATAGAAATCTTAATATTTTCAAATTAAAAAAAAAAAAGAAAGAAAGGGCAGCTTTAAGATCACTACCTTCCTCTCTCCTTTGGATGGTGCATTCCATCCTGTGCAGAGCTGCTCTCCTGGCACGGTTCCTATGACAACCTCTCTCTGAAATATTTTTCTGCTCTCCTCACACATCCATAGTACTCCTGGTTCTTCTTGTTACTAGGGAAGAAAAAAGACCTATCAAATAAAATTATAAGTAAAGGGCTACCTTTTGTTAATGGAGAATCTCAAAAAGAGCCCTGATACTACAACAATTAAGACAGTAAATTGCTTTGAACTGTTTTATTTAAATGTTATAAAGCCTCATATGTGCTCATTCCCTCCAGCATAGTAATTGGTGACCTGTACAATTGGATCTTATAATTATGAGGTGGCTATTACCACTAGTACAAAGCAAAGCAGAAGTACACTTTCATTTTGATGCTGGAGCTTTCTTAAAATCTTGTTCTTGATGTTCCTTTTGATTTGATTCTCTGTTGTAATTTGCTTTACAATACCATGGTATGTAAACACTGGGAACTCTCTGTGTGCACAAAGTAACTCTGATCTATACCCTAGGGATCAATTAGCATATGAAGTGGCCTAATAGAATTAATACCCTAAGAATTGACTAGGTGGCATTCAAAAGTATTTGTTTATTATTTAGCATATTAGAAATTTTTAACTGGTGAAAGTAGTGGAGTTTAAGTCCTGGGGTTGTTGGAAGTTAGGCACCTCCATGTTTGCAGGAGTTACATATAAATAAGTACCTGTCTGGGCCAGTAGTTCACAGCAGTGGAGCAGCTTCCAGATCCAAGGCCCCATTGGCCCTGTGCCCCTCCCCTTAGCAGACAATCTTGTCATCTGATCTCACCAAAAGGCCCGAACTTTTGCCCATCAGAACACGCCTGTCTCCATCTTATAGAGATTCTTTCATGAAGGTGCCATTCAAGGGTTGAGAGTGAAAATATTCCAAGTATACACAGGCTGTGTAATTATTTTGTGCCTGTTTGGTAGCAAATTTTTTTTTGCTTAGATTAATATGATCTGAAATGTGCCTTGGCTATACCTGCCTGGTAGTAAGGAAATGGGTTGGAAACATAGAGCCAACACCCCCTCAAACTACTAGAGGGTTCCATTGAAGTCCAAAATTATCTGACATTCATGCAACTCTTGGTTCAAATGCTCATATTTTCGTCTTCAATACTGACCTCATAATGATCCAGTTATCTAAATTTCCTCGTGCCACACTGGCTGGCATCTGTCTTCATGGATGTGCTCATTGATCTTTATGCAAGTGCAGTCTATTGGTCAGAATATCATCTGCCCGTGACATAGAAATGATCTCATCTCCATAACCATCATTCACATATGGAGTTCTGAATCCTCATGCTAACTCTCAGGCTCATTTTTTTTTTCTATTAAAATAGACTTTACTTTTCAGAGCAGTTTCAGATTCACAACAAAATTGGGCAGAAAATATATAAAGTTCCCATATTCCCCCTACACTGCCAACACACACACACACACACACACACACAGGCTTTCCTGCAATCAACATCCTGCAACAGAGTGGGACATTTGTTAAAAGCAATACACCTACATGGCCAAGTCATCATCACTGTCAAAATACAAAATTACCACAAATTTAGTTTAAAGATCTAGTTGTCTTTCATTTGAGATTTTAGAATCAGGCAACACCTCATTCTATAAAATAGAATGAGTGTTCCAATGAGCAAACTGGGAGTAGGTTGACTTTATAGACAGAAAAGAGCTGACGAAAGCAAACACAGAGAACAAAAAGTAGATTGGTGATTCCAAAGTTATTTTCCTTATAGGGTTAGAATATTGACTCAGGTTGACTGGTATCTCTTTTTTTGTTTTGTTTTATTCTTTGTTTGTTTGAAAACTGGCCCATTTCAAAGTTCAGTTTGATTATGTGGAACAGGAGTGACTCCACTCTGGTTTGGTCTGGTCAGCTGGAGCCTAGTGCAGGAGCTAGTCCAGAACAACAGCCTCTCATAAACTTTGTTTAACATCAACCAAAGTCTATAGTTGACATTAGGCTTTACTCTGAGTGTTGTGCATTCTGTGGGTTTTGACAAGTATATAAGGACATGTATCCACCATTGTAGCATCATACAGAACAGTTTCACTCCACTGAAGACTGTATGTGCTCTGCCTATTTACCCCTCCCTTCCCCTACTCCCTGGCAATCTCAGATCTTTTTACTGTCTCCACAGTTTTACCTTTTCCAGAATGTCATATATTTGGAATTATATAGCATGTAGCCTTTTCAGACTGGCTTCTTTCATTTAGTAATATGGATTTCGGTTTCCTTCATGCCTTTTCATGGCTTGATAGAGCATTTCTTTTTAGTGCTGAATAATATTCCATTGTCTGCATGTGCCACAGTTTGCTCATTCACTCAACTGAAAGACATTGCAGTTGCTTCCAAGTTTTGGTAATTATGCATAGAGCTTCTATAAACTTTTGTGTGGACATTAGTTTTCAACTCTTTGGATAACTATCAAGGAGTGCTATTGCTGGATCATATGGTAACAGTATATATAGTTTTGTGAGGGACTGCCACAAAGTTGCTGTACCATTGTGCATTCCCACAGGCAATGAAGGAGAATTTCTGTTGCTCTACATCCTCATCAATATTTGTGTTATCAATGTTCTGGATTTTGGTCATTCTAATAGGCATCTAGTGGTATCTCATTATTGCTTTAATTTGCATTTCCCTAATGTCATATGGAGTGGAGCACCTTTTCCTATGCTTACCTGCCATCTGTATGTCTTCCTTGGTGAGGTGACTGTTCAGATCCTTTTTAATTGGATTAGGGTACTTTTTTAATTGGATTAGGGTATTTTTTATTGTTGAGTTTTAAACGTTTTTTTGTGTATTTGGATAACAGTCCTTTATTAGATCTTTCTTTTGCAAAAAATTTCTCCTACTCTGTGTTGAAAACATGCATAGTTACTTGTGCACATGACTTATTCATTTATTTGCTCTTTTATTCATTCAATGTGTATTTATTGAGCACCTGTTAAGTATCAGGCACTATGCTAGGCAGAGAACAGTGATAACCTAAAAAGGCATGGGGCTTGAATTTGCCTCTAAACCACAACAGCTCACATTATAAATCCTCAAACTCGTATTCACATCATTTGTGATTTATCCCCTGCAGTACTATAGAGTCTATCCTCTCCTCTTTTTTTTTCTCAGACTACGCTATTTACCCTCTTTATCATCTCAGATGATTGCACCTAACTTGTTTTGTTTTCACACTGGTTCTCTCCTTTCCAATTCCTCCTCTACAGAGATGACAGAGTTATCCTTCTAAAATCTAGATATAATCAGGTCACATTTCTGGTTTTAAAAAATGCGTGTGACCTATAGCTATAGCAGGTATCAGTTTTACCCTACGACACTGGAGTGCAAGAATAGTCCTTCTCTTAACTTCTCTGAAATCGTTAAATTAATTCAGCCCTCTTCCACTCAGCCAGCGAGAAACTCAGTTTCAGTCTTTTTATTGGGCTCCTTCCTTCTATCAAGGATCTTTTGAAATTTACAGCAATCTCACACAGGCCAGCCAAGAAAGGGCCCTCTGGTCTTTGCCTACAATGCTCTCTACTGTTCTTCACCTTGACTAAATCCACGTGGTCCTACAAAGGTAGGTAATGCCAAGCCTGGCTCTTTAGAAATATTTTATTTCTGCCCAGCCATATGAAAGACTCTGAGACATGAAAAAACAAAAACTAGGTACCTTCTTGGTGGGGGAAGGTAAAAATGCATAAAACAAGAAAAACCAAAGCACTAAGTAATATTTCAAATTATCCTGCCTCATGGAGAATGTCCAAACTCTTTAGCATGGCTACAAGACATATCTACACTTCCCAATTTCACCTTCATCCTGTAGTGTGCTGGAGCCAATTTACACCAGCTCATGAGAGCCAAGTGTTAAATTTTCAGGAATTTCTGAGCCAGTTGTTGAACATGGCTATTATTAAAAATTAAATGATGTAAACCTCCCTCCCTCTCTCCCCTTCATCTCCCTATAGAGCTCTCCCATCCCAGTCTAAGATCCCACAGGGTTGCACAAGCACTTGTGTTACAACAATTCTGACATTGTGTCTAATTGTTGCTTTCAACAAAACATCCCTTAGACTATGAGCTTGTCAATAACATTTCTCATTCATATTTGTCTCCCTTGTTAGCACAGGCCTTCTCTCCCGTGGTAGGAATTCAATAATTGGTGAGTGAGTCAATGACTCTTGGAGGTTAAAACCTTTTCCCTTCTTGATATCTTGAGATCATCCTTCCACCCAGCAGCTCTCAGTTTTCCAAATCAAGCATCATATTTCTAAGAGCCTGAGTTCTTCCATTCTTTAATCAATTATGACAGAGGAAAAGTTTTGTTTGCCTTTCAGAAATGAAACTTTCATTCTCCAAGGCTTTTATTCTCTTCCTCTAGGAGAGGCCTAAAATGCAGATCAAATACAAGAAATTAATAAACAAAAAAGTCTTTAAAATCTTTACAAATTCCCTCAGGTACAGAAATAAAGGCCAGGTGTGGTGGCTTGTGCCTATAATCCTAGTACTCTGGGAGGCTGAGCAGGGGGGGATTGCTTGAGGCTAGGAGTGAGACCCCCATCTCTACAAAAAATTTTTAAAAATTAGCCAGGTATGGTGGCACACACCTGTAGTCCCAGCTACTCAGAAGGCTGAGGCAGGAGGATCACTTGAGCCCAGGAGTTTGAGATTGCAGTGAGCACTCCAGCCTGGGCCACAGAGTGAGACTCTGTCTTAAAAAAAAAAAAAAAAAAGTCTCAGCATCCATACATAACATCTTGTGGTACTTGAGCCTGAAATGGGAAGTCCATGTGGGTTGGTTGGTAAACCCGGGCAAGGCTGTCTTCAGCCCCACTGACATTTCGTAAGCAGAGAATGGATATGAGAATGGCTGACAGATGGACAAAGTGGCCAGGAGGGCTGCTCACTGCACAGATATACCTTTTAGATAGAAAACTATGTTTCCATCCTTTTCTATCTTCCAGGACATTCTGGAAGGATCATGACAGAATATCCCAAAGACTGGAAAAAACAAAGGGTGAAAACCATTGCTTTGGATTTTAGACTAGGCAATCCCAAGTACAGAACTGCTTGACCTAATTTCTAATTCCATAAACAGTTTTGGGGAAATAGTCATTGCTTTGCCCTAGTCTTCCCAGAACAAGAACCAAACGTCCCCGAGGGCACCAAATGACACCACCACCCCACCGCCAAGCTGGCACTGGCAAAGACATAGGCTATTTACAGAGAGCCTGCCGCCTCTGCTGTGAGTGGGCGGTAAACTACCAGCGAGATGCTGCTGCCTGCCTGGAGACAGGGTTGCTAGGTGCCTCTGAAGTAGTGAGACTGAGAGGTGTACATTATTTCCCCCACACTTCTTATTTTACACAGTGACAGTTGTAGCTTGGAAACAAAAGCAAAGAATAGCTTGTCTGTGGAGTTAGGAATAATGGCCAGCGAAGTGCCCTATGGGGCAGAAGGAGTGGGGTTGAGGCTTTTATCAGGAGCAGGAAAAAAAGTAATGTGATTTGGTTTCACCATAATTGCTTAAGCAGCCTGGGTGAGAACTAATTATGAGTTCATCTGGCTCCAGAAAAACCCCACCTCTTCCCTTCTCCAGAATGGTGCTAAAATATCAACATTGCATCATCAGAAATCACTCCCATTGGTGGCCTTTCTTAAAGAAAGCAGCATGCTCTGTCTCTCTGAAAGCCACTGGAATCTGTATAGAGCCAGGAATTTACATCTTCCCAAGACAAATAAAATATCTCTGGCACTCACTTATCACTTGGAAACTCAGAATGCTTGCTCATTATTATATCATAGAGTGTTGTTTTTGAAATTTGGGAGTGATGAAATGCAAAGAAGGAAATGAAGGATACAATAGTCCTGCCGTTGTTAATCTCAGGAGGGGTGCTGGATTTCAGAATCAGGCTGTTCTTTGATGATATCTTGAGCTTCTCAGGCTCTCACCAGGTTCCAATGGTCCTAAGGAGACAAGCATTTTTGCTCAGAAAGCTGGCCACCTAATTCTCAAAAGGACAGAGTTAACATTGCATGTCTCAGGATAAGACTGGGATTCCATCGAGGTTATTAGAACCCATTCTACTAAGTGAAGTATCCCAAGAATGGAAAAACAAGCACCACATGTACTCATCAGCAAATTGGTATTAACTGATCAGCACCTAAGTGGACATACAGGAATAACATTTATCAGGTGTCGGGCAAGTGGGAGGGGGGAGGAGGGGATGGGTATATACATACATAATAAGTGAGATGTGCACCATCTGGTGGATGGACACGCTTGAAGCTCTGACTTGAGGAGGGAGGGGGGGCATGGGCAATATATGTAACCTTAACATTTGTACCCCCATAATATGCTGAAATTAAAAAAAAAGAAAAAGAAAAAAGAAAAAAAATCTAGATGAAAACTAAATAATGTTGCTAGAATATGCTTGTATATGTCTGTAATATGCAGACATTATATGAGCCCTGAGAATGAGGGGAGTTGGTATATGGGAGTAGAAAGAACATGGGTTCAAATCCTGGGTTCAACCTGGCTCTGATGTTTACTAGCTGTATGGAGGTCATTTGCCTTCTGAGTCTCAGATTCCACTGAGAAATGAGATAAAAATATCAGTTCCTTTGCAGAATCAATGTAAGGATGAGAAATAATATATAAAGTGTTTACATGGCCCTTGGGAGAGAGGATATACAAGATAAATGGCAGCACATGTCACAGTTGTTCTCTTGCTATGAGAGTGTTGGGGTACAGAAGATAATACCCCAAAGACTGGTGCTTTGAAATGCTGAGATGCCTTAGAAGCTGCCTCAGAATGAGGGTCCCTCTAACTTTGTCTTGTCTCCTTACCCCAAACCAGGGAGGGACTCTCTCTCTCTCTGAAATTTTCTTATCTGACTAATAAAGCTTCTTTCCAAAAGAAACGCAATTGTCATAAACTACCTCCTTAGGGATCTCATCAAATGACAAGGAAAGATCGACCACCAGAGAAAAGAAGAGACGAGACTGAGAGTCCTCACCACACCCAGACAGAATTTTCATCTATTCTTCTGAGGGCAGCTCTAGAGATTACCTGGGTGACTTTATCTAACTAATAAGTCAACCTGTGTTCCTGGGCAGCTACGCCTCTCGCCTTCCCATAACGTCTGCCTTCCACCTCCTGTGTCTGATCATTCTCCCTAATGATTCACTGCCCTCAAAAGAAGTGTCCACTTTACCCATCTCCTTCTATCCTCTATGAAAAAGGATATGTAAGCTTCTATACCACCCTAGATTATGGGGTAATCATTCTCCTGCAATTCCCCCATGCTATGGACATTTAACAAATTCTGTATGCCTTTTTGCCTGTTAATTTACCTTTTGTCAGTTGATTTTTCAGCGAAGGGATCCGTTTGCTCCTACAAGTGTCTTATTATCTGAGTGCCTCTGCAAGCAGCATTGTGGGGGTACAAAGACACACAATGCATGAATTTTGTCTTCTGGACCATCACAATTTAGTTAGATGGAGGTGGAGAGGAGAGAGGTGGGAGAGTGGGATTACCTGAGCCAAGCAGCAACAAAATAACACTGTATAATTAGATAGAAAATGGTGTGGTACAAATTCTAGGTGGGGTAGGAATTTAGGAAAAAGGAAGAACAATGAGGGTGGAGCAATAGCTTCAGCCACTGAACAGAAAAACAAACAAAAGTGTGACTTGTGGACTATTAAGATCAATACAGCAGTCATATTGGAGAGTTAACAAACACGCAAGACCAACACACCAAGAAGAGGCTCATCTTAGCACCCAACGGGCATGCAAGCAAAAACAGCCAGCCCTGGTAACTTGTTCCCCAAGGTAACATTCTTCTTGAAAAAGATTGCTGGACTCTGAAGGTTCTAATTATACACCTTGACTGGGCTTACCTGTGGTGAATGAGATGAGCCACCATCTTTATTTTGTGAGAAAAGACAGCTTACAGTTAGAACATGAGGAGCAGAAATAAATCACCTGGCTCTGTAAAAAATCCAAACTGAAATACAAGTTCAAAATGTAGTACCTTAGAAAGTTAAAATGACTTACTCTTACTACACTTCTGCTGATTTTCCTTGTCCTATATTCCTTTAAATGCATATAGGGTTTATGTCCAATTCCATGGTCATGGGTATACAACAAATGGCACTTTATTTCTGTAAATCACAGTTAATCAGAATCTATACTCCCAGAAAAATTCAACCATGGTCAGTATTGACTATCCTGTTAGTGGAAAGAGGAAAGAAAATACAATAGCAATGATTATGTATTTAAGTTACACCCATGCTTTATATTTTGTGCTGATGTGCTTACATACATACTGTAAGAACTTGAATATAAGATGACATTTTCTTTCCAAATTTTTTCATACAAATAAAATTAATGGCCTTGTATTAGAGTCTTTATAAATTCTCTTCAGTTATAGGAATCTTATCCAATTATTTTGAATAGCTAATTATGTATATCTGAATAAAAGGTATAGTTCCAATTTTTTTGTAGAGATAAAAGAGTTCATCATATATTTGAATCTATATAAGATCTTTCTTGTTATGGGAAGCCTATTCAATTATTTTGAAAAACTCATTGTGAGAAGACACATTATCCTGATTCAGTCTCAATTAGTGTAAGTTTAAAATGCTTATAGAGGTCAGCTGGTGGAGCTGCTTAAAAAAAGGCAAAAATATTTTACACAGATTTTTAATTATTCCTGGAGCTATGAGTTCTAAATTATAACAGTTGGGTAATGTTGTAAATAATCCATTTATAGATCAACTTAAAAAGCAGTAGAGTAAGTGTTTATATTGGGAACATTATAAATACAGATTCACATATGAAATAAGCCAATGGTGGAGTAAAGATTCCTGACTGAACCTACTCATTTGTTTTTTGAAACCCCATTAAAATAGGGTCAAGAGATTTATTTATTTATTTATTTATTTTTAGGACATAAAATCATAAGAACAAGGAATGAGGGAAGAGACAACAGCATCAAAATTTGGAAGTTAGGAAGGACATGAAAGGTAACTGAGGTAGCAGACCCAGGAGGGCTGGGACCCAAGATGGTGGTCAAGAAGCTGAGAAGCCATCAATTACACATGAGTCTTGGGAGCTGGCAGTTCTGGGTAGCTCTGGAAGTAGGATTGAAAGTAGAGCAAGAAACAAGGAGTTTGAGTCTCAAATCCCCTATCTATCTTCAGTAAAACCTGTAAGTTTATTTTTTGGAAAAGCTGACACAGATGGCTCTGGGTGAGGTGAGAGCTGCAATACTGAATAGAAAATTAAGAATAGGTGGATGTTGACATATTGAAAACTAAAACTCATCCCTGCTACTTAGTCCTCTTCCTCTACCTGACTCTCAGAATGCCAGCAATCAGGTCTAACCCTTCCGCACCCTAAAACGCCGAGAGGAGTTCGAAGCTTTTTCTCTAATGAATCCAAACCTATTGACTAAAGAAAAAATTCAGAGACAGCCTAGACCTGCGTTGTCCAGTGCAGTAGCCATTATCCACTTCTGGCAATTTGTTCCAAAACCAATTAATAAAATTAAGTAAATTTAAAACACCAGTTCCATAGTCACACATTTCAAGTGGTCAATAGGCACATGTGGCTAGTGGCTATAGCATTGTGGCTACAGTACAGATATGGAACATGTCTGTCATCACATAAAGTTATATGTGATGACACTAACCTAGACAAATCTCCCCACAGCAAAATCCACAATCTCCACCCTCACATTCTAAGTGTACCACACTCTTAAATATATGCAAACAATGAAGGATCACCAGATACCTAAGACATCTTTTAAAACAAAAAATAAACAACAAAGGTAAAGTTTAATCAAACTGAAAGAACCAGAGATGACATAGAGCAAAGGAAATGTCTTATCATTAATATTCTCAGGGAGGTAAGAAGAGATATTGTCTCTATGAAACAAGGATAGTCTGCCATAAGAAAAGAAATATTCAATAAATAAAAATATAAAATATTAGAAAATTTAAAAAGATAACAGCATAAATGAAAAACTCAACAGAAGTGTCAGAAAATAAAATTGGAGAAATC
This sequence comes from Cheirogaleus medius, assembly GCA_008086735.1. Lineage (NCBI taxonomy): Eukaryota > Metazoa > Chordata > Mammalia > Primates > Cheirogaleidae > Cheirogaleus > Cheirogaleus medius. The sequence continues at coordinate 90,482,026 of VBSM01000272.1, read as the reverse complement.
TCCCAGGAGACAGAACACCCCCCAAAAAAATTGGAAAAGAGGAGGAAAATAATCAGAAAATTAGAGGACAAGTTGGCAAGTTCAGTATTCAAATAAAATGAGTTCCTAAGAAACAGAATAGAGAAAATGAGGAAAGAAAGTTATTTAAGAAACATAAACATTTTCCAGAACAGACCTAAGTATTCAGATTGAAAGAGAATCTGGAGTTCCCAGAAGATGGCTGAGAATAAACCACACCAAAGTCACATCATCACAAAATCTTAAAACACTGGGGGAAAGGCAAGTTTCCAGAGAGGGGGGAAAACAGTTTCCTAAAAAAACCAAGAATCTGAATAGGTTTGGATTTTTCAACAGCCTTAAAACTTCTGAAAGATGCTGGGCGCAGTGGCTCACACTTACAATTCTAACACTTTGGGAAGTTGAGGCTACAGGTTGAGACTACCCTGAGCAATATATCAAGACCCACATCTCTACAAAATATAAAAAAAATTAGCCAGGCATGATGGCGGGCACCTATAGTCTCAGCTACTAAGGAAGCTGAGGCAGGAGGACCACTTGAGCCCAGGAGTTTGAGGCTGCATTGAGCTATGATGACAGCACTGCACTTTAGCCCCTGCAACAGAGAGAGACCCCATCTCAAAAAATTAAAAAATTCTGAAATAAAATACTTCTCAATATAGATGTCTATATCCAGCCAACCTATCAATTAAGTGTGAGGGAAAAATAAGAATATTTTCAGATACTTAGGGTATCAAAAATTTTATGTCACCTGTACCCTCTCTTGGATAGCCACCGGGAGGATGTGCTTCACTGAAGTCAGTGGGTAACCCACAAAAGAGAAGACATGAAACCCTGGAGACAGGGGAGGGAGGTGGAAGGAATGACAGAACGTGGTCTAGTGCAATTCCATGAACACTACTGTGTGGCCAGCTCTGAGTTCAACCTTTCCAGATTAAAGCAAGTTATCTTCAGGAAGGGGTGCTTCAGCGATAGGCAACACCAGAATGCCTGAACACACCAAGAAGTGATTTATAGGCCACTGACAGAAAGTAGGAGTTAGGAATACATATAAAACTAATTTTTTAAAATGTTAAGTACAATTATTTAATCCAGTGAAAACACAGCTATGAATGGGAGGACTGACTAATCATACTTGTAGAAATCATTGTATTCTACAAAGCATAGCTGTGAATAGCATTGCATCATCAAAATAATGCAATAATTTTGTTCTAACTCAAATGATCATATGACTACTAGAAAAATAGGACACAAGAAAGAATTCACACAATGAGAAGAGGGCAGGGTGTAGGTATGAGGAATAAAGAAAAGTCATCATTTTCCATAATAGAAAGTAAATATTAAGAGATAATAGCTGAAACAAACAAAAAAGAATGGAATTATTAGCACATTATTTGGAAACATGAAGGTCCTATACCTAAGAAAAAAAACAAAACAGAGAAGAGAGTTGAAAGTAGTTGCTTCTTGGTAGAGAAAAATGGATGACAGGGACTAAGTGTTGTTTTGTACCATCCTGCTGAATTATTTTATTCTTCAAACTTTATGCACATATAACTTTGATTTTTAAAAAATTGAAAGGAAAAAAAGGCACAGAGGAAAAAAAAAATCCAAACCTGCTGTCCAAATGACTACTTGTGTCTTAAAAAAATTTTCTGACAATGTCATGCACAAATTCCTTTCACCCTAGTGTTGTCAACTTCTCTTCTAAGCTTCCTCTGGGCCTTCTTTCCCACACCATGACCCCTGCTTCCAAATAAATTCTTCCTTTCAGTTTCCCTATGGCCCCTGATTCACCTGCCTGTGTTTCTTGCTTAAAGATATGAACCTAGTGCTTCTAGATAGCTCTTTGTACTTAATTTGCATCTCTATAACACAAAATCCTTGCAAACTACAAGTATGTCTTGTGCTTTGAAAACCTAGCATCTGATTCCATTCTTGGAACAGTACACATTTACGGTAAATATTTCCTGGTGACAATTTATTGAACATGTACTATTGTGGTGATACAGTCACCCTACACAGGTCATCTCATTTAATTCTAAAAACAACTCTATAAAGTGACTTCAATAATCACCATTCTACAGATGAAGAAATGGTGGGGGAAAGAGAAAGCAGTGAATATTTCACCTTAGCTCTGGGTGTAAGCAGTATCACATTTCTTTATTTTATTTAAATGTAATTGAGCTATTTAGAGCAGCAATCTGCTAGCAGGAAATTTCATTTCAATCATTTCTGGACTTCCCTCCTCTGCTCTCATTTCCAGATGACACAAAGGTTGGGGCTAGGGTGTCTTGTGCAGTCCAGAATATTGAAGGGGTATGGCAGTGGTCCTCACAGGTATGCTCAATGTCCAGGCCACACGATCTGGTCCCTGAGGGAAGCTGTACTCACCAATAAGCTTGGACAAGGGTCTCTGTCACTGTTCTTGAGTTCTGGACAGCTCTATATACTTAATTTGCATCTCTAATTATAACACAAAATCCTTGTGAACTAAAAGTATGTCTTGTGCTTTGAAAACCTAGACCTGGGCTCCTATACGCCTTCCTTAGTGTCCTGTAGCAATCCATCCAACTGGGAGTTAACTAGCAAGACTTGGAAACTGCCAATCCCCCTTCCTTCTCTGTGTCTCCGGAATTACAGTCCTCAGTCAATTCTGTCTCCACCTCCCAGCACTCTTCTAAAGACCTTGTCTTTCTTCTCTTCCACTCTGGGTAACATGGCGTAATCACTACGCTGGGGTCTAATTGTCCAAAACAAAACAAAACAAAACAAAAAAATGAAATGAAGCAACATCTGCTTTCCATTCAACAATCCAAAGCCCCTGGGGCAAAGGAACACAATGGCTTGGCTACTTTCTTGGAATGGGAAGGGGAAAAATACCTTCCAGTGGTAAAAACAAAGCACAAATCTGTAGAGGAGAAAAAAAGATTTGTAAATACACATATTTGGGCGTGGCAGGGAGAGGAGAAGGGAGGAAGAGTTGTTGGTCAAAGTGTACAAAGTTACAGTTAGGAGGAATAAGTTTTAACATCTACTGCCCAGCAGGGTAACTATAGTCAATAATAATGTGTTATATATTTCAAAATAACTTAGTAAATTTCAACTATCTCACCACAAAAAAGTAATAAGCAAGTGAGGTGATGGACATGTTAACTGGCTAGATTTAATCATTTCACATTGTATACATATACAAAACATCACATGATACCCTATGAATGTATACAATTATGATTTGTCAATTAAAAAATAAATACACATATTTATATACTCCAATCTAAATACACATATACATAGATAATATCAACATAGAGAAGCAGGTATGTATGTAATTATATTTGTAACATACACAGGTGAATGAATGAATGCCTGTGAGAAAAGGAGATTTTCACTGTAAAATAACTTCAATTAAGAGAGCCCGTCTCATCCTTTGGTCTTCAACTCTTGCCTTTGTACCACATTCCAAACCCAGGGAAAAAACATGTTTATAAAACTGCAAAGGTCAAGGCCAGTAATGGAAATTGATTTTACATGTTCAGCAGAGTGTTTTTAGAACCATGGAACAGTCTAAGGGAAAAGAAATCTATTTAATTACTCGACAGCCTTTTGTAGTCCATTAAAAAGGCTCCACAATTGTCCACCTCCCCTGAACCAACGTAACATAAATCCCTCCCATTAAAGCAGCACTTCTTAGAAATTGCACAGAATGCACCCTTCTGAAGAGGTGAAAACTCCAGAGGATGAACTCAAACTAAGAATAATGATTCCTACATGACGAAAAGCTGCTTCCTTTAAACGTTTTTAATGAGGCAGAAATTTTCACTTGAAGCTCCTGCCTGTTACCTGAGTAGCTGGTCCCTTTGAACTTGTATTTTTCTCCCTTCACTTTCTGTTTGATGAGATAATGGGCAAGAAATCAATAGCCTCTGCTTCAGGCGCAATTATGGTGCATTTTTTACTTTATTCTTTTTGAATTTTAGTCTACCATGTTCAACACTAAAAACTTTCTCTGCATTTTAAAGCAAATCCATGATAATTCAAAATATGATTTTATTGTTACTAACAATTGACTGCTTTTTAAAGTCTTACCATTTTACATAGGAAATAAAAAGAAAACAGTACGTAAGTTAGATGTAAGGAGCTGTATATCTGAACGACCACTTGGTTATGCAAGCAAGTATGCTTACCCTGTGAGAGGTCAGGTCTCAAATGAGTCTCCTGGGGCAATTGTTTTTGGCTATGGGAGGTCAGACTACAAGTCGTTTTAAAGATCACTATGTTCATTAGATCATTAATTCAATTAATTCCATTTAATTAAAGTTCTTGAATAAGTGAATAGTCAAACATTATTGTTTAGAACTTTAGTACCCTTTCCATATCAACCATAATTAATTAATTATGCATTAACTATACATAAACTCTGCAGTACCCAACCCCAGACCAGTACTGGCCCATGGCCTGTTAGAAACCAGACACACACTAAGAGACAAGCAGAGGGAGAGCAAGTGAAACTTCATAAGCATTAATATTTACAGCTGTTTCCTATGACGTGCTACCACACCTCCACCCGCACCCCCACCTCCCCACCCCTTGGTCCCTGGAAAAATTGTCTTCCATGAAACTGGTCCATGGTGCCAAAAAGGCTAGGAACCACTGCTGAGTATCTGTTCTAGGACAGTAACTTAGAAACCATGATATCTTTTATGACCACTATTAGTTTGAAATAAGTTGTATTTCAGGTGGATTTATAGTGGTCTCTCCCTTTCTCCCTATACTAACAAGATTTCACTGTGTCATGACTATTATATCAAGATCAAGGTAGGTATTCCTTTATATTAATACTTCTACTTTTTTTTAAGAGGCACAGTCTCACTTTGTTGCCCAGGAGTGCAGTGGCTGGCTACACACAAGCTCAATCATCTCACTTCATCAACAAACTCCTGAGCTCAAGTGATCCTTCTGCCTAAGCCCCCTGAGTAGCTGGGACTACAGGCATGTGCCACTGCATCCGGCTCTACTTTCTTATCTTAACTGAAATTTAGCTTTCTCCCTATTCCTTCCTTTGAAACCCATTCCAGTGGCAGCTGCTTCCTTCTGCTAGTCCTAAACCTGCAAAACATTGCCATTTTCTTCTTTCAGACTACAGTTTTCTATCTTTTTTAAAAAACACTCACAATGATTTGTACTGCTCTTTTGAAATGCGTGATATTTGCTTACTTTAGCTAGGCCCATCTCAGCCAATTATCCATGACTTTCAATAATGTTTTGAATTCCTAGGTCAATTTTCTTTAATATGAGGCTGAAAAATGGTTCTCCAAAAGATATCCATGTACTAATCTCTCAAGCCTATAAATGTCAGCTTATTTGAAGAAAGCATGCTTGCAGATGTGATTAAATGTAAAAACTTGACAGCCTAAGCACCATATCAAGAAATAGAAAACTTAGCTGGGTGTGGTAGCACCCACCTGTAATCCCGGTTACTTGGGAGGCTGAGGCAGGAGAATTGCTTGAGCTCAGGAGTTTGAGGCTGCAGTGAGCTATGATGATGCCATTGCACTCTAGCCTGGGCAACACAGGGAGACCTTGTCACAAAAAATAATAATAATTAAGAAACTTAAACTGAGGCAATTGTCCTGGATTATCTGGATGGGCCCTAAATATTGTCGAGTGTGTCCTTGTAAGAAAGAGGCAGAGGGAGATGTGACACACGCATAGAGAATGCAATACGAAGACAAAACACACATATTTAAAGATGCTGGCCTTGAGGATTGGAGTGGTGTGGCTACAAGCCAAGGAATGCTGGCAGCTACCAGCAGCTGGAAGTGGCAAGGAACATATTCTCATCAAGAACCTCTGGAGGGAACCTAACCCTGCCAATACCTTGATTTCAGCCCAGTGATACTGACTTTGTACTTCTGGCCTCCAAAACTATGAGAGAATAAATTTCTGTTGTTTTAAACTAAGTTCATGGTAATTTGTTCCAGTAGCCCTAGGAAACTAACACACTCTCCTATTCTCTTTCATTCTCTGAGATTTCTTCCATCTATATTGTGCCAAGAATTAATATAGAAAATCAGGATTCAGGCCAGGTGCAGTGGCTCATGCCTATAATCCTAGCACTTTGGGAGATTAAGGCAGAAGGATCACTAAAGCCCAGGAGTACAAGACCAGCCTGGGCAACATAGTGAGATCTCGTCTCTACAAAAAAGTAAAAAATTAGCCAAGCATGGTGGCAGGTACCTATAGTCCCAGATACTAGGGAGGCTAATTGGGAGGATTGCTTGAGCCCAGGAGTTACAGCTATGCAGTGATCTATGACTGTGACATTGCACCCCAGCCTGGGCAACAGAGTAAGAGCTTGTCTCAAAAAACAAAAAAGAAAAGAAAAGAAAACCAAGACTTGTAAAAGCCCATGAATAGTCTCAAGAACAAAGGAGTAACCAATATCTTTAAATATTATGGAAAAGTTAAGATAAAGGTTTTAAAGTACTGGTTGGATTAGACAATTAACAAGTCTTTAGTGACCAAAAAGAATAATAGTTTCAATATGGTGATAGGGATTACATGAGAAAACCCAAGTGATAACAGCCCAGCTGTGCCCAGTCAACTCACAGAATCTTGAGAGCGAAATAATTTTTGTTTTTTGTTGTTTTTTTTTTTTTGAGATAAAATCTCTCTCTGTCACCCAGGCTAGAGTGCCATGGTGTCAGCCTAGCTCACAGCAACCTCAAACTCCTGGGCTCAAGCAATCCTTCTGCCTCAGCCTCCCGAGTAGCTGGGACTACAGGCATGTGCCACCATGCCCGGCTAATTTTTGATATATATTTTTAGTTGGCCAATGAATTTCTTTCTATTTTTAGTAGAGACGGGGTCTCTCTCTCTTGCTCAGGCTGGTTTCGAACTCCTGACCTTGAGCAATCTGCCCATCTCGGCCTCCCAGAGTGCTAGGATTCAGGCGTGAGCCACCACACCCTGCCAATTTTGGTTTTAAGCCTCTGCATCTTGGGGTGTTTTGTTACCCACTGAAGGATAATCAGAACATGAAAGGATAGGGAGTTAAAAGAGGTCATATTTTATTTTCTTTTAGTTGAGGAGAATGCTTAATGATTTAGAAGAGTTAATATGAGAAATGAAACAGATAATCAATTAGGAACGTGTAAAAAAATTGTTAAACAGCGTTGAGGGCCCAATTCATGTCATAGACCCCAAATCCTTTATCATTTTTCTCTAGTAGAGCTCGACAAATATATCTGGGGTTGGAGGTTGGCAGTGCAGATACACAGGAAAAGCAGAGGCCAAGAGAGGAGAGGGCAGTGTCACTAAAGTGATTAAAGTAGTAAATCAATGTCCAGGGTCAGGGCTGACTAATACTTTAGCTGCTGTAGGAACAGAACCTGGGGTCTGCTGGGCTTCTGGGGCCCACGAAAATGTTTTAATTTTTTTAGAGAAGAAAAAAATAAACTTTTAGACCAAAGAAAATGCTTTAGTATATATTAACATATTTATCTTTATGGATAAGCACAATCATAAATATAACTTTTAATAATTTTTATGGGGGCAGGGGGCCACGATGCCAAAAATGCCCAAGTGATTACATAGCCCTGCCTAGGAAGGAAATGAGAGAAAAGGGAGGTGTGAAGGGTCAGAGGTTTTAATGAAACTATTATAAATTTGTACTAGAACTAAGAGGGCGAGAGACCAAGAAGATTAAGAGATTGTGATGAGAGAGTGAGAATGAAAGAATGTGAGAGTTTTACGTGTTCAAAAATGGAGAAGGGTCACAAAGAGGATGAGAAGCTCCAGAGTGTTACGAGAGTTGGGAAGGGAGGTAGTTGTCTGAGCAGAGATGGAGGATGATGGAGCGTTTGTGCAAGTGACATCAACACTGAAGTGATCCATGATGGTGGCAGGAGTTAGAAAGACTAGGATTTCAAATGGATCAAAGATTTATGCATTAAAATAAACACAGAAAAATGGAAGTACTTAGAAGAAACAAAGTAAATTTTAAAAATATCTCAAAATAGGAAAAGAATAAAGTATGATATAAAATATACACAGCAAAATGAAGAGATGATAAACTAAATAACATGAAAATAAAATTATTCTGCATTACAAACACCAAAATGGCAATTTAACAAACTAGGAAAAAAATATTGCTGCTCATATTTCAATAGAAGAATTACAAATTAAAAGTTCAAGGAAATGGTTTTCAATTATCAGATTGGCAAAAGTAAAAAAAAAACAAACAAAAAACAATGTATAAAACCCTGCATTGGCAAACATAATGGGAAATTGGCTCTTTTAAACATAGGTAATGAGTATATAAATTAGTACACAGCCTATGGAGAACAATTTTTTCAGTATCTACCAAAATTTCTAAAAAGCAAATAACTTTTGATCCAGCAATCTTACTACTAGGAACTGATGCCACAAATAACTTGCAGCTATAAAAGATGATATATGTGAAATGTTATTTGTAGTGGCCTTGTTTGCAATAGCAGAAGACTAGAAAGACTAGAATAAATCTAATTGTTCATCAGTAGGGGACAGGCCAAATAAATTATTGAACATTCACATAAAATACTATGCAGTAATTTTTTTAAAAAGGAAAATATATATGTATTGTGAGAAAAATTCTTAAAATATTTTATTAAAAAAGAAAAAGGCCAGGTGGAGTGGCTCATGCTTGCAATCCCAGCACTTGGGAAGGCCAAGATGGGAGGAGAGCTTCAGCCCAGGAGTTTGAGGCTGCAGTGAGCTGTGATCATGCCACTACTATCCAGCCTGGGTGACAGAGCAAGACCCTATCTCTAAAAAAAAACAAACAAACAAAAAAAACGAAGATGCATATAACATCCTACTATTTGTGTTTCTGTAAGGAACAAACAAAAATTTATATATATATATACACACACACAAATATATATATGCATATATATATATATGCATATCATTATATTTGCATAAAATATCTCTGGAAAGATTTCCAAAACCTGGTGACAATTGTTGTTTCCAGAGTGAGGCACCGGGAGAATGAAAGGCATGGGAAGAAGTTTTCATTTCATATTCTTTCTGATGAGGAACCACTTGTCACAGTCCTTAGTGATTGTGGAAGTGACCAGATTAGTTGAGGCAGGGTAGAGCATGTCAGACTTGGGTGTCATACAACTTAAAAA
>VBSM01000272.1:90449555-90472825 GCA_008086735.1 Cheirogaleus medius | reverse complement strand
GGCTTTGAGGATGTGATTGGAGAGTTAAGGTATGGAAGTGACAGTGAAGGTCTAAGTGACTATCACCTCCTGGCCCAGAGATACAGATGAAGGAAGAATAACCAGCTTCATCAGAGAAAACTGCCTGCGGAGTGATGACCTCAACAAAAAGCCAAGTTTCCATTAGGACAAGAACATAGTGAGTTCTGCAAAAAGATGGAGGATGCAGTAGAGAATGGAATGAGATTTCTGGGGAGCAGTAGAAAGGGTTGGGGGAGAGGTCAGCATTGGGAAGCGATAAAAGATAACTCAGGCCGGGCGTGGTGGCTCACGCCTGTAATCCTAGCACTCTGGGAGGCCGAGGCGGGCAGATCGCTCAAGGTCAGGAGTTCGAAACCAGCCTGAGCGAGATCCCGTCTCTACTAAAAATAGAAAGAAATCAACTAAAAATATATACAGAAAAAATTAGCCGGGCATGGTGGCGCATGCCTGTAGTTCTAGCTACTCGGGAGGCTGAGGCAGTAGGATCGCTTGAGCCCAGGAGATTGAGGTTGCTGTGAGCTAGGCTGACGCCACAGCACTCACTCTAGCCTGGGCAACAAAGTGAGATTCTGTCTCAAAAAAAAAAAAAAAGATAACTCAGAGAAAGAAAGCACAGAGCAGGATGGAAAAGAAAATTAAAAAGAAGAGAGATATCTGAGAGGCCTGCAGTCTAGACCTGAGGGTAACAGCCATGAAAGTTGTGGAAGGAGTTAACAGCTAATAAGGTTCTGTAGTTTCAGCAGGTCAGCTTGGGCTCAGGCCCCAAGTGACCCACTGTGTTCATCTGTGGCCCAGTCTGTAAGGGCTGAGATTGACACTGGCTATAGCCCATATGTTGTCAACAGTCTTGACTATGGCATTTATTCTACATAATCTTTTCACAATGTCCCTAATAGAAAAAGAATAAAAAATTATTTTTTTATTCACAAAATTTTTTTATCCACAAAATTCAACACTATGTTGTGTTTGCTCCTTACATGGAGGGCCTTTCTCCCAACCTTTTCACTGATCTGAAATTTCACTTTCCTACCTATTTTTTTCAACATTCCTTATCACTGCACTTGATCGAATGTTTATGTCACCCCAAAATTCCTATGTTGAAACCTAATCCCCAATGTAATAGTATTTGGAGGTGGTAAATTTGGGAGGTGATTAGGCCATGAGGGCAGAGCCCTTATGAATCGGATTTGTGTCCTTATAAAAGGGACCCCAGAGAGCTCCCTCACCTCTTCTACTATGTGAGGACACAGCAAAATTCACATCGTCTAGGAACTAGGAAGTGTGCCCTCACCAGACATCAAATCTGCCAGCACCTTGGTCTTGAACTTCTCAGACTTCAGAACTGTAAGAAATAAATTTCTGTTGTTTATAACTGCCCAGTGTGTGGTATTTTGTTATAGCAGCTTGAACAGACCACATACTCACTATTACTGAACTTGCTTTTGCCTCTGGTCTTTTACCATTATCTTTCTTTGAGAATCCTAAAAAGACCAGATAGAAAAAGAAACTTTAGTGGTCATCTACCCTAGTGGTTCTCAACCCTGGCTGCTTAATATTAATAGAAATAACCTGGCATGCTTTAAAAAAGTATCCAGCTCACTTTTCCCAATATGATTTAATTATTTTAAGATAGGGACCATTTAAGGAACAATATTCATTAAAGTTTTCCAGGCAATTCTATGTATAGCCAAGGCTGTGAATTGATTTACTTCAACACTTTTGTTATAAAGATGAAGGAAACAAGGGAGATCATCCAAGGTCAAGCATCTAGATGGAGGTCGGATTGGAACCCAGGTCTCCTGGCATTCAGTCTGATGTTCATCCCTCTGCATCATATTGCTCTGACCCAGTGATCCTGCCCTGTCTCCTGGTTGTATTTGGCTCTTTACTCAACCATAAGTCAACAATCAAAGATACCAAAGTGTGACAAGCAAGGCTTGAGAAGGGTCTGCCCTTGGCCGTTTTCTCTAATCCCTATTCCCTCTATTCTTGATGGTCTAATCCAAAACTTCAATTAACCATGACCTTCACATGTACCTACATGTCAATCACCGAACACCTGCATAAACCCAGACATTGATTTATGTTTCTTTTGTCAGCTGCTGTGCATTGCTTGAGAAAGTCACTTAATGGTGCCAGTTGGCACCACTACGCATTCATGCTCTTTAACCTCAGCATGTCCTCATTCTGTGGGGTCATACTTATCTCACCCTTCTTTTTTCCTTGTCATGCCACTCAGAAAGACTGCTACAAATCTTTTCTATGCTCTGAATCACCTGCCTTAGCTCCGTACTCCACCCTCAACAAATTAAGTCATTGGAAACTAATGCCACCTATTTCCTTGCCTGTCCTCTGCTTGAAATCATCTCAATGTTTTCACCTATCCTCTTTCAAAGTCTAATTTATGCCTGTGATTGGATTTAACCCCTCCTTTTGTTCTTTAGTGCATCTTCTGTCTGTCCTCCTCTTTTCTTTCCCCAGTCATTTCTGCTCTACTGCCTCTTCTCTCTCTGCCTACAAACTTGGGAGTCTTTCTGATCCTAAAGGCAATCCTTCCCTTAAAATTACCACCCTATTATGCCACCAACCACCACACATCTTTCTTTCTTTGCTGAAATTTTCCACTGGATGGTGTACAATCACTGTTCAGTTTTCTACCTGCTATCTGTAATCTGACCCCCATCATCCATCTACTTGAACTGCTCTCTTATTTATACATTTTGGCTTAATTGCCCACTAAGGAGCTTGCTCTTTCTTTCTTTTCTTTCTTTCTTTGAAACTTTTTTCTCTGTTTCTTCATTATATTGCATTCTCAGTTTTCACTCTCTCCACCACCCGCTTACCTAACTCTCTCTCTCCTCCCCTCCAACTCCCACCCCTATTCTCTGAATTTTTTGGCCATACCTCAGCATGCCAGGTTGGAGGCCCTTGCTACTCTGTGGCCATGGACCAGCAACACTGTTGTGACCTAGGATCTTATCAGAAATACAGCATCTCAGACTCCACTTCAGACTTACCGAATCAGAACCAACATTTTAATAATATGCTCAGGTGATTCACATACACATAAATCTTGAGAAACCTTATTCTAAGGGTCTGCCCTTGGCCATTTTCTTCAACCCCTTTTCTCTCTATTCCTGATGGTCTAATATAAAACTTTAACCATTCTAAGCAAAAATCCCAAAATCTATTCTTCTGACCATGAGCTCCTTACATCATGTATACTATGTCCCCGTTTTCAGCAAGTTTTTGAACATCTTCAGTGGGTTTTTATTGCAAAATGTCCCTCATATTCAAAGTTACTCTTAATCTCTTCTAAACACTGTTCTTAATTCCCTATCTCAATTAATAAACACTCTCCCAGGGACCCTGGGTTCTAATTTTTGGTTAACTTTGATTCTTTTCTGCAACTGACCTTCACATAATAAAGCATATAATCTTGATTAGTTTCATCTTTAAATGTCTTTTGCATTCCTACTAGCTAACAAACACAGATAAATAGGTAGCTAGATTGATCAATATAGACATAAATATATGGATTGATATAATAATATAATAATTTTATATATGCATATATAATCACTTATTATGAGTTATGAGCCAGGGACTCTTCCAAGAGTTTTACAAATATAAACCCATTTAAACTTGTTTTTGTTAGACAACATTATCTCATTATCTTATCCTCTTTTGGACTTTGGTCACTTTTTACCTAGCTTTCTGCCATTGCCCAACTGCTCTGGTTGTGAGCTTACTTTCGTAGTTTCCCTCCCCTAGGACTAACCCAGAACACCCATGATAAAAATGCTAACATTTGTATAGTGCTATAAAGTTTACAAAGTACTTTCATGTAAGTCATCTTATTTCACCCTCACAAAACACTATGAGTTCGGTGTTATTTATATCCCTATTCTGTAAATAAGTAAAATGGGACTCTAAGTATTTATATGATTTGTTCAAGACCAACAACTGACTCCTTACACTTAGTCTGTGCAACTTCAGCTTCCTAAAGCACAGAGAGTCTCCTCTTAACAAAACAAAAAAATGTTAATGTCTTCTAATTACCTACAGGATAATGCAACCTACCTTTCCAGTTTTAACTCCTCTACATCCTATTCTACAATTACTCACTATTCTCGGAATGTACAAGTGCTTTCCCAAATCTGTTTCTATTCACACTATTCCTACCACCTATAATATCCTTGTTCTCAGTGCCATCTGACAGAGTGGTACTCATTACTCAAGTCCCTGCTCAAATGGCCTTGCCTCTATGAAGCCCTTTCCCAATCAGCTATGACAGGGCTAATTAATGCAACTTTTCTCTATTTTGCCAAATCATTCAGAGCAGGATTGCTTCTACAGTCCAAGTGCCTGGGTTCCAGGCCTGGCTGTGCCATATATGAGCCTCGGGCTTCAGTTCCTATCAGTTAAAGTGGGACTAATAATATTATCTAGCTCATCAGATTATGACGAAATGCCAAGCACAGTACTAGCAGATGTACAGTAGTGACCAAACTGGTGAGTTTTCTATAGCTGGGAAGCTTCATTTCAGAGGGAGACATAAACAATAAATGAGTAAATATAACTGTTGATATATAATATTTTAGCTGATCATCTATGCAAAGACTCTCTGAGAAGAGAAGAGACACTGGTCCATTCAATGTGCTGGAGGAAGCCTGTCCCAGGAGAAGCAAGGGCATGTGCAAAAGACTAGAAGAATAGAAGCAGCAGATATGTTTGCAGAACTGACAGGTCCTGTAGCAGAAGCACGGCAAGTGAAGGGTAGAATAAAGTAAGATGAAATTGGAGAGAGAAACCAGGCCTCATAAACTACTGTAAAAAGATTCGATTGTATTTGAGTTATACTGGGATAATTTTAAGTAAGCAATAAATAATTTTAAGTGAGCAAACAACCTGGTCCAATTTTTCTTTTTTTAAATATTATTTATTTATTTATTTAGAGACGGTCTCACTCTGTTACCTGAGCTGGAGTGCAGTGGCATTATCATAGCTCATTACAGCCTCAAACTCCTGGGCTCAAGTGATCCTCCTGCCTCAGCCTCCCGAGTAGCTAAGACTACAGGCTTGTGCCACCATGCCTGGTTAATTTTTCTATTTTTGTACAGACAGAGTCATGATATTTTGCCCAGGCTGGTCTCAAACTCCTGACCTTAAGCAATCCTCCCATCTTGGCCTCCCATAGTGCTTGGATTACAGGCATGAACCACAATGCTCAGCCCAATTTTTCTTTTTTTCTTATGGAGAAAAAAAAAGGAAGAAAAAAAGTAGAAAGGATGCTCTGGCTGATGTTTGTAGAAATGAAATAACCATGTTTACACATTAGTACACAGGTGAGTAAGCACTTACAGGCACATTACATCTTCCAAAGGTGCCAACACCACTGTCGCCCATCCTGTATGGTTTTCTTACAATATGATGTTGGCACTCTACTGTCACGACATGGGGTCTATGTCCCCTCACCTTGAATCGAGGTAAGCCTATGAGTATAGCAATAGTGATACCATGTGACTTCACAGTTACATTATCAAAGGACACCCAGCTCCGATGCTGTGAGGAAGCTGAGCAGCTACATGGAAGAGCCACATGAAGGCTGTCCTGCCACTGCCCCAACAACTGTAGCAGCTAACAGCCAAAAATCAGCTCCCAGACAGGTAAGTGAGACTTCAGCCTTGAGCCACTCCAGCTGATGCAGAGTAGAGCAAAGAGAACCTGTCCCTGCTGAGCTTTGCCAAAATACAGAGAGTGAGCAAATTAAATGTTGTCATTGTTTTACGAAGTCACTAGACTTTGGGGTGTTTTGTTGCACAGCATTGGATAAATGAAACAGTGTTAGTATTAACATCATGTCTTCTAATTGCCTACCCAATAGCCTCTCTTCTCTTCCTTCTAAACCTCAGTTTTCTTTGGAGCAGCAAAATACCCAGTTACAAAAACTTATTTCCCCAGATATCTTGCAGCTAGAAGTTGATATGTGAGTCATTAAATGTAAGTGGACATTTACTGCTCAGGACTTCAGGAAAGCTATTTTATTCCTAACAAAAAGGAGTCAGACTCAGTATATATCTTTTTCTTTCACCTTTCCCATCTTACTGCCCAGATATGGGATACAATTTCTAGAATTATTTTGCAACAATAAAAACAAAGGTGTGGGTTCATGGGTATGCAGCCTCTGAAGTCACCTACGTCCCTGCCCTGCGGCTTTAATGTTTTGCTGTTGCCATCTTGAAATCCTTAACAAAAGGCCTTCCCATTTTCATTTTGCACTGGACTACACAAATCACATAATCAGTCTTGGTTCCACACTAAGAAGAACTGAAAGCTAGAAGGAGCCACTGTCCTTGAAGACTTACTGGAGGATAAGCTACACCCACAGATTTCCACCCTTGATGTTTCTTGTATTGTGAGAACAATAATCTCCTCTCTTGTTAAAGTCACTGCAGCAAAACTCAGTATTGATACCCTTTCTTTAGCACTTATCCTTGCTTTCTTAGATTAGACATAACTGTATATCAGCATTTCCCTTGTTAGACAATAGTAATATACATAAGGGCCAAGATATTTCTCACTGATCTATATATTCTCCCTGGATCTTAGAATGGAGCTTTCATTCATGAGAATCTTCTAAGCCTCAGAACCACGTTAAAGACAGGACTCTGCCCTCAAAGATCTTACCATCTACAAGTGGCCTCAGACAAATAAAGATGTTATTCCATACAGTGCATCAATAAAATGATAGAGCTAACACGGCCTTCAGGGAGAGTTGGTAAAGAAAGTCAGTCAATAACCATTTGATATATGTAAATTTTGCACAATAACTACTTTTCCCTTCAGTTTTGTCATCAGCCCAAGAATGGCACCTCTGTCTGTGGTTTTGTCCAACAACTTAGTATGCCTTTTCATAGCTTGTATAGGAAACCAGACCTATGTATGTTTATTTTTCAAGTTTAGGGACAGTATTGCACTTGACTCATTTTTTGTTTTCTTCTGAATTCATGATTTTAAAAAAACAACTGTAACTATGGAAAAAGATCAGCGGTTGCTATGGACTAGGGAGTAAGGAAGGATGAATAGCCAGAGCCCAGAGGATTTTTAGGGCAGCCAAACAATAGACTGCCCCTGACTTAGGATGGTTCAATTTAAGATTTTTCGACTTTATGATGGTATAAATACACATTCAGTAGAAATCATATTTGAGTAAACATATGACAATTTTATTATCACTTTTAGTATAGTATTCAATAAATTACATGAGATATTCAATACTTTATTATAAAATAGTTTTGTGTTAGATGATTTTGCCCATCTGTAGGCTAATATAAGTATTCTCAGCATTTAAGGTAAGCTAGATTAAGCTATGATTTTCAGTAGATTAGATGTATTAAATGCATTGTCAACTTATGAGGGGTTTATCAGGTGTCAACTTAGGATAGAATTATCAGGACATAACCTCATTATAAGTCGAGGAGCATTTGTATTTATATGATACTATGACTGTGTATACATGTCATCATACATTTGTCAAAACCCATAGAATGGGCTGGGCACGGTGGCTTACGCCTCTAATCCTAGTACTCTGGCAGGCCGAGGCAGGCAGATTGCTCAAGGTCAGGAGTTCTAGACCAGCCTGAGCAAGAGTGAGACCCCGTCTCTACTAAAAATAGAAAGAAATTAATTGACCAACTAAAAATATATAGAAAAAATTAGCCAGGCATGGTGGCACATGCCTGTAGCTACTAGGCAGGCTGAGGCAGAAGGATTGCTTGAGCCCAGGAGTTTGAGGTTGCTGTGAGCTATGCTGACACCACAGCACTCTAGCCAGGGCAACAGAGTGAGACTCTGTCTCAAAAAAACACAAAAAACAAAAGACAAAAAAACCCAAAACCCATAGAGTAAACCCTAATATAAACCACCAGAGTAAACCCTAATATAAACTATGGATTTGGGTGATAATGATGTGTCAGTGTAGGTTCATTAATTATAATAAATGTACCACCCTGGTGTGGGATATTGATAGGGAAGTTATACATGTGTGGAGATAGGGGGTATATAGAACTCTGCATTTTCTGTTCAACTTTACTGTGAACCTAAAAGTGCTCTAAAAATTAAAGACTTCTTCTTTTTTTGAGATAGGGTCTCACTCTGTCGCCCAGGCTAGAGTGCAGTGGCATCATCATAACTCACTGGAATCTCAAACTCCTGGGCCCAAGTGATCCTCCTGCCTCAGCCTCTCAAGCAAATGGGACTACAGGCATGCACCATGCATACCCAGCTACTTTTTCTATTTTTTGTAGATATGGGATCTTGCTCTTGTTCAGGCTGGTCTCAAACCTCTGGCCTCAAGCAATCCTCTCTCCTTGGCCTCCCAAAGTGCTAGGATTACAAGAGTGAGCCATCATGCCCAGCCTAAAGACTATTTTTTATAAAGAAAATAAAATCTATTAAGAAGAAAAATTATTAAAAGATATTTTCTACAATCATAATATACAAATGTATTTTATAAAATATAATTTTCTTGCTAGATTTGAATGTTGTGTTATTTTATTTCATGACCACAGGCAGATTACATATTATTTTGGCAGTGAGTTAACTGAGAGACAGCTGGGTAGGAGGTTTAGTTGCTTGGCCTTTGAAGTCAAACCTGACTGAATGACTTTCGGGCTGTGTGACACCTTTGAACTTCATTTTCCACATTTGTAAATTTGGAATAATCATAGTCCCTATGTTATAGAGTTGTTTTGAGGAGGAATAAATGAGGAAATGTTCAGTGCCTTGTACATATTGTATGCTGAATAAATATTAGTACAATGGACTGTTATCGATCCAGTTCAAATTTGGTAACTATATCTATTTCCTTTCGGGGCAGTATCTGCCACTCTCAGATTGTCTTAGTCTGTTTTATGTTACTGTAACAGAATATCACAGACTGGGTAATTTATAATGAGCACAAACTTATTTCTTACAGTTCTGGGGGCTGGGAGGTCCAAGATCAAGGTGTCAGCAGGTTTGGCATCAGGTGAGGGGCTGGTCTCCACTTCCAAGATAAAGCCTCAAATGCTGCATCCTCCAGAAGGGAGGAATGCTGTTCCTCACATGACAGAAGAGTGGCAGGATGACAGAGCAGGAGGGGGCCAAACTTTTCTTTTTATAAGGAACCACTCCCATGATAACAAATCCAGTCCTTTGATAACTAACCCACTCCCTTGATAACAGCACTAATCCATTCATGAGAGTGGTGCCAAAAACCTCCCATTAGGTTCCACCTCCCAAGATTGCCAAATTGGGGATCAAGTTTCCAACACATGAACTTTGGGGGATACATTTAGACCATAGGACAGACCATGTGGTTTTACTGGCTCTGGCCCCACCCTAATTCCCAGTGATGTACCAGACATAGGCCTGAGCCCATCAACCCATCACACCCTCCAGGCCAGGCCAATTTACTTAGGGATGAGCAAGTACTCCAACTCAGACCAAGGAGATGAATCAAGACCTTTGCCAAGACTTCTCGGACAAAGGCAGACACTCTTTACTGGTGGCCTTAAGGCTGAGAATATGTAAGATCTGGAGCTTCTGCAGCTATTTTTACCAACAGGAGAGGAGCTGTCTAAGAATAATGCCAGAGAGAAGGAGAAGAACAGAGAGCCTGGGAGAAAGAAACTGGGCCCTAACATCATCACCCAAGTCCTTGTGCCTGACATTCAGTTATGTGATCATATAAACCCCCTTTTTTCTTTAGCCAGTGTGGGCTAAGTTTTCTATCCAAAGTAAGAAGAGTTCTAATTGACTCAGCTATTAATATTGATGAAAATTTTATTAAAAGTATACTATATGTCAAGATCAAAGAACATGATTGAGACATATTTTAATTCCTCATAATTATACCAATCTGATGACAATTTTTGCTGTTTGGCATATTGCCTCAGAAAAATAAGACTAGAAGGGAACTTCCTCAACCTGATAAGAAGCATATATGAAAATCCTATGCTAGGATTTTCTCAGTGAAAATCCTAGGTGGTGTCATATTAACGGTAAAAGGCTGAGTATATCCCTCCTAAAATGGGTAACAAGGCAAGGATGTTTTGTTTGTCAGGGTTCCTCAGAGAAACTGAAACAACAGGTTATATGTGAAGATTTATTATGAGGAATTGGCTCATGGAATTACAAAAGCTGAGAAGTTCCACAGTCTACTGCCTGCAAGCTGGAGACCGAGGAAAGCCAAGGGTATAATTCAGTTCAAGTTTGAAAGCCTGGGAACCAGAGTAGCTGTTGCTGTATATCCCAGTCCAAGGGCAGGAGAAGAGATGAGATGTCCCAGTTCAAGTGATGAAGCAGAAAAAAAGGGATGAATTTCTCCTTCCTGCACATTTTGTTTTATTCAGGCTCTCAATGGATGAAATAATGCCTACCCACATTGAGGAGGGCAATCTATTTTACTAAATTCATTGATTCATATGCTAATCTCATCCAGAAACCCTCGTAGACACCCAGAAATAATGTTTAATCTGGGCATTCCATGACCTAGTCAAGATGACACATAAAATTAACCATCACAGATGTCCACTCCCATTATTTCTATTCAACATTGTACAGGAGGTTCTAACACTATAACAAGGAAAGAACTAAAGAGAGAAAAGCAAACAGATTGGAAAGAAAGACAAATCTCCCTTTATTCATACATGATATGACCATGTATGTAAAAATCCTACTAAAGAGTCTGCAGGTAAGCTATTAGAATGAAAAGTGAGTTTAGTCGCAAGGTGCAAAGTCAATATACAAAAGCCAATAATTGTATTTCTATGCAGTAGGAATTGTATTTCTACAATGAATAATTAGAAATTGAAATTACAATTTACCATTTACAGTAGCATCAAAACCATGAAATGCTTAAGGATAAATTTAACAAAAGATGTTCAAGACACATACACTAAAAACTACAAAATACTGCTGAGAAAAATTAAAGAAGACCTAAGTCAACCAAAAAAAATACCATGTTCCTAGATTAGAAGACTCAGTATTGTCAAGATGTCAATTCTTTCCACATTGATCTATAGATTCAAGTCACCCAAATAAAAGTCCCAGCCAGCTACTTTGTGGAAGTGGTGTGCTGATTCTAAAATTTATATGAAAGTATAAAAGTTCTAGAATAGACAAAACAACTTGGGGAAAAAAAGAACAAAGTTAGAAGACATTTTGCATGTGTGTGTGTTTTATTTTAAAGGTATTTTCCTAGGAAGTAATTTCTAGGAGTATAATTAGTGGATAAAAGGCTAGAAATATAAATATTTTTAAGAACACCCAATATATTATAAAAATAAATTTTATATCTCAAAAAATTTTAGATTTGAAATATTTTAAAGGTAAATTAGAAGTTCTCATGAGCTTGAGAAATTCCCAAGTGATTCCTCCCTTTAGAGATTAGGTGAGAATGAAATGGGATGGGGTAAGGACATAGGGTGGGATTACCCACTGGTGACATATATGTGGAATAGGAGGAAAAAATTCTAATTTACTAAATAAATTAATATAGTGATAAATTTACTAATAAATTAAAAGAAATAGCTTATTATACAGAAGATATTTTACAAATATTTGATGTTTATAATTATGCTTTAATAGAGCAAAGAGTAACTTAACATTAATTTGTCATGCACTGAATTTTTCATTATTTATTTATTTAATTTCAGAATATTACATGGTATATGAATTTTTAGAAGCTCCAGAAAATGCACTGAATTGGGAACCTACTGATGCAAACTTTAGTGCTGGGTATACCACTAACCAGCCAGTTGACATTGGGCAATTAACTTTACCTCTCCAGGTCTCAGCCTTGACATTTTCAAAAGGAGTTTATTAAAGTGCTGTTTTGAGAGCTATACCACAGATTTTATTTAAGGATTTCTATGAATATTTCAGTGTTACTACATTTTGAGATAACTTTCATTCATTTCTTCCCTATAGAATCCACCTTCTCATAATTTATCTTTATTAGAGAACAATACCATGGAATTATTGTGGTTGTGTCCAAGGAATCAAGGGTTCTCAAATGGTCTTCCCCTTCACCAACAAGCACAAGTAAAGAAGGAATTTAAGTCCAGCATGGTGGCATAGCCTGTGGTCCCAGCCACTCGGGAGGCTGAGGCAGAAGGATCACTTAAGCCCAGGAGTTCAGGGTTGCAGTATGCTATGATCGCACCTGTGAATAGCCACTGCCCTCTAGCCTGGGCAACATAGCAAAACTCTATCTCTAAAAAACTAAAAAATAAAAATAAAAAAAGACATTTAGCATGCCTTCATTGTTAGTAATGGAAACTTCTGTTTTGTCTTTTTTCTTTTTTTTCAGTCCTCTAAAATGTAGTCTGTGATATATCACATGCATGGAATACCACCATTATTTCTCTTTACTGATTTCCAGAGCGATATAGAGGACTGAAGGATACATAAGTAAGCTAAAAAATGTACAGTCTTCTGAACAGAAATGACTAGTCCAAGTCCATCAATTGACCTTTCTCTAGTTCCATCTGAAAATCTCTCTCCCATAATTTTGTAAATCTGATTCCTTCCTTACTAGAAGAACTATTGGGCTCATAATAATCTTAATCCATGAAGAGCCCTGTTTATGTTACCTCATTTTAGTGCACAGAACCAGACTTTGAAAAGATAAACAACATGAACAAAATTTTTCAAAGTCTTAAGAAGTATTATACTTTGTCTTTTAGCTATGATCGAATGAGGTACCCCTACCTTATTCTGTCCAAGGTAGGTCCCAAATGGAAAATTCGCCTATATAGATCTCCATTATTCATGAAGAGTTTAAGGGAAATGTAATCTTTCCTCTGAAGATCATATTCCTGGGTTCATGATTTTTTGAAATTTTCTTTCCTCCTCTGTTATTCCAGAACATAACACAAGCCCAAATCACCTGCTAATCTTTACTAGTGTATGTGAGGACATTCTGAGATATAAATTTCATATAGTTAAAGAAAATTCCAGGGGTAGTCTCATGTCATTGTAGAGGCAAAAGGAACTTTCTTTCTACTCCCTGAAGATTTGAGAATTTGAATCTCTAAACAAACTGATACTAGATAAATTAACAGGAGAAAAGACATACAAATTTATTAATGTGCAAACACATGGGAGTCATACAAAGTATAAAACTCAAAGAAGGGCCAGATGGTTGAAGCTTAAATACCTTCTTCATAGGAAAGAGAGAAGTGGAAGATGTAGGCGATTTTAGAGAGAGTAAATTATTTTTAGGGGAGATGAATGGGCTCTAAAGAACAGACAATAGCCTGGGACAAAGTTCACCTGGCCTCTGAGGAAGGTGGTGACAATTTATGGGAAGATGAGGGGCAGAATTGCACCGTGAACAAAGGTTGCTTTATTATGCAGATCAAGTCTCACAGAAGAATAGATGAAAAGTTTATCTGGGAGGGTGTGGTGATGATCTTTAATTTCTTCTTTGATGATTAATCTCCCTTGGTTAATGAAATCTCAGACAGCAGACTAAAAGCAATTGTGTTTCTTTTGGAAGAGCTCAAATAAGGGAACTTGAGAGAGAGCAGGCCCTGTGTTTGTGGGGAGAAACAGGGAAGGTCTGAAAGACCTTGATTCTGAGGCAGCTTCAAAGGCCTTCCAATGTTCTTTAATTCAAAGTGTTCAGCATGTTAAAGTGCCATACTTTGAGATATTATTTTCTGAGCCCTTACATTATACAATTATCTTATGTGCTAATTATCTTAGCACAGGTTTAGAGAATTAGACCACCTAAACCTTGGGACCACCATGATCATACCTCTAACCAAATCTGAGAACCTTCCTTCAAACCCTTCAGACCTATAGACTCAGGCTTTCACTTGAGTCTATTCTCTTTAGTTTTAAGGACCAGTTATACTTCTAATAACCACCTGACTTCCCAACTTGCTTTTTGTATCCTTTGGAAACCTTGACCAGCTTGTTCTAATCCCCTTTTAGCTGAGCCTCCACATCAATATGCAACTCTGTTATTCTGAGTGCTTTCCTCATCTGTTCTTTTTATAGTTCTCATCCTTGATCTTTCCTAATAGGCTGTTAACTTACATTGTCTTCTCTTAAGTTTCCCTCTAAATCCTTAAACTTTGTATTTCACAGAAATTTTCACTCAAGCTCCAATCTTAACCCACAGACTGTAAAACCCTTCAGACTCTTAGAGAGAAGTGTGAATTTTGTCAACTTGAAATAGCCTATTCTGAATCTTTCACTATGTGGAACTGAAACTGGAAATAAATAAGTTATTTATACCCAAATTCTCAAACATATTTGCTGCTTTCTGTTGAAATTTCCCAAATTCATATAGTTTTTAAGTCTCATTTGCTTTCATTGTCATCATAATCAAGCGGTATCCAATCTAATGCCCTTGGGAGCTGCTCAACAAAAAAAACAAATGTCTTTAGCATACAGTCTATTTTAGATGGCAGTAAAGTGGAGAAACATATAAAATGACAACCTGTGGAGAATATATAATGGAAATGATATCAAGAGTGAATATTAAAACTACAATCATAATACTGTCATGTTGATCACACCAGGTCTCTTATGAGAATGAATACTTGATGTATTTGAGGTGTTCCTGGAGTCTGCACTGATTATTGTACAATGAATTTTCAAAGGTGATTCTGGCAATATTCTCGTGTATTTGGAATTCATAAAAATTATTTCATTAAAAAAAATACAAGTTGACAGCTATGAGTGCTATCTTACACTTGAGTAAAAATGAAGTCAGCTGCTGCCTGGCTGCAGCAGTACTTTTATTTGACACTTTCAAATACTTGGCTAAAAACGAACTAGTGTGCTGGCCAACAAAAAGCAAAAGAGCATGAAAAGCAGTGGAGTGATAAAACTGGGTAACAGCAAGACATTTTTAGTTCAACTATTTTATTTTATAGTCTAAGACTATAAAAGCAACCAACTGTAAAAGTATACTTAACTATATACCACTGAATTCTACATGATTCTACAATAAGTATCATAATCTACCTTTTCCTCCAGAAAAATTTTCCAGTTCTAAATTTAGGCTAAACAACCTATGATGTTGATGTAACAATAATCTATTAATACATTTTGCTATTCAGATTTCCATCATCCTCTTAATATAATACTGATCTTTTTACAACTATCTTAGAGAGTCGACACCACTTGATGTCTCCGTTTTATCAAATTTTGTTCTTTTCCTTTGGTAGGTATAAGGGAGCTGGGGAGATGTCTTATATTCTCTGCATAATCTGTCTCTCTCCATTCCTGCTTCCCTTGTCCTTTTGATCTATACCCTGCATTTCAAATTATGCACTTCCCTTTGCCACAATCTACTATCCTCTTGGAAAGCATCTCCAAAATTCTTTGCTACTATAAGAAACTTTGACTCAAAGCTGAGTAAGTAGCAGAATTTTTGAAAGAATACAGCAAAAGGTAGATTACATTTGAAAATTGTATGAAGTGATGACATTGAAGAGCAGTACAAAAAATAACACAAAAATGAATATTAGAACAAACTGAGAATGTGGGACATTTTAAATGACAATAGACTCAGTTTCTTCAACAAACCAATGGAATGAGAAACAAAAAAAAAAAAAAAAAGGAAGGAAGGTGGTCTTTTCTGCCTTAATAGACTTGAGAGTCAACACATTCAAATGTAATTTATGAACTTTCTTTGAGTTATTCAGCCACCAACTGTATAAAGATATTTTTGAGACAACCAGGGACACTTTAATACGGATGGGGTGTTCTATAATACCAAAATGATATCAAGGAATATCAAGTAATTACTATTATTCCTTTATGATTTTTTGTTAGATATAAAAATGGCATTATGTTATATTTTTTAAAAAGACCATATTTTTTAGAGATGCATCTTGGAGTATGTGGAAGTGAAATGACAGGATTTCTGAGATTTGTTTTCAAATATTTAGCAAAGAAAGAAAAAGAGATTAAACTAATGTGACACAATCTTGACAACAGTTAAATCTTAATGAATATGGAGGTTTCATTGTATTATGCTTTCTAATTTTCTGTCAGTTTAAAAGTTTTCATTTCACACAATTTTCAAATTTAAAAATAAAAAATTAGATATTTCTGTTCTTAGGACCCTTGATAAATCCTGAATCTTAGAAACTTTCATTTGCACGTCTTTTCCACTTAAGAACCAGCTCAACATATTTTTGGATAGGCTTGATTTCTTCTTAGACTCTTACTCGTAATTGTAAGGTTTTTCAGCGGTGGCGAAAAGAAACAGACAGAGAGAGAGAAAGAGTGGGGCCAAACAATATGGCTTTATTTTGTGCTCCCGGATGAGGTTCTGGGGTCCCAAGAGAGGAGGGGGCCCCAGAAGTTGCCCCCGTTTGAAGGGGGTGCGGCCTTTTATACTGTTTGGGCTAGGCTAGGGACTTTTGGCAGGAAGAGCTGGGGCGACCTTTGGTAGTCATTGAGATATAGGAGGGGCTGGCAGTATTTGAGGAATCCAGGAGCCGAAACGTTCTTATCCGGGTGGACATCTGGGTGTAGTTTTTCTCAGCGAGGTCTGGTAATTTGTCCTTGGTGGGTCTGGTCTCGTGAGCCTTTTCTTTTTGATCTAGGGAGGGGAAGGGGGGGCCCACCACCAGCCTTAGAGTAATCTCCAGCCTACATCTAAACCTTCAAATGCCCATTTATTTCCTACCCACAGCAATTTGAAGATATCCCAGATTATTCTGACAATGCTTATGAAGCCTGGTGTCCATAAATAAAATGGTTCATCTTGGTGTTTTCTGACACAAAAGCTATTTTTCCTGTATTTTTATTGACTTAACCTTTCTCCACAGGCAGAATTTATCCCTCTCTGCTTTGTGTTTTCATAGCATTTTAAAAATACCTACATGGGAGCATTAATTACAAGTTATTATTTTACTTCTCTGTCTTCCCCCCAGTAATTGTAAGCTCCCTGAAGACAAAGACCCTGACGGTTAACTTTATGTGTCAACTTGACTGGCCATGAGGTGCTCAGACATTTAGTCAAACACTATTCTTGGTGTATCCAGTGAGAGTGTTTTTAGATGATATTAACATTTGAATCAGTAGAATGAGTAAAACTGATCGCCCTTCTTATTGTGGATGTGACTCCGCTAATCAGTTGAAGGCCTGAAAAGAACAAACAAGCTGACCCTCCCCTACCTGAGACAAAATGCTTTCTACCTGATTGCCTTGGAACTGGGACATTGGCTTTTTCCTGCCTTTAGACTCCAACTGAAACATCACCTCTTCCTGGGTCTGGAGCCTACAGCAATTGGACTAGAAATACGCCGTGGTCGCTCCCCATTGTCAGGCCTTCAGACTCAGACTAGAACTACACCATTACCTCCCCTGCATCTCCAGCTTCCTGACTCACTCTGCAGATCTTGAGACTTGCCAATTTTCATAATTGCATGATCTAATAACATGAAACAAATCTCTTTATATATTTATACACATCCTATTGGTTCTGTTTCTCTAGAGAACACTGACTAAAACAGAGAATATATCTTGTGCATTCCTAAGGGCCAAGATCTTGGCACAGTGCCTACCAAAGAGTAGATGCTTCTTTTAAAGATTTTGCTGAATGAATTGGTATTTTAATATAGTATTTTTGTCAGGTTTCAGTCTGAATGTTGGTTCTTGACATGCTTATGGCTGAAGATTGACCAGACACACCAAAGTAAGGCAAACATGAAAATGAGATTTATTGAAGAGAGAAAGATAGGATTATAGAGCAAGAATGAGATATAGGTTTACAGAACATGATACATACACCACAGATGATGACCGGACCCATTGTCAAAGGAAAGGGAGAGCAAAAGGAAGGACCAAAAGGGGTTAGTTATGGTCTCAGTCTTGTTTTATAGTACACAGATTGGGATCTCCCCGTGGCTCAGACATCAGCGTGGAATCACTTTGATTGGACAGTTTGGAGTTGCATGACCTGAGTCTTACTACACTTGTGGGGTCTAGATCACTTTCTGGATTCTATGGTATCTATGCTACTTGGCCGTGGGCTAGAGAATCCTCTGTACTCTTTTGCAGCTGGCGCACTAAGTTATGATTGGCAGATTTGTAGGGTATTCCCTCCTCCATCAGGTATGGCAGTAGCTCAGGGCAGAATGAGGGTGGGGCAGGACCATGATGGGGGCCTGGGGCCCACCGTTGTCCTTCTTTCCAGGTGGGGCAATTACACCAAGGCAATTTCATCCCTAGGAGAGCTGGAATCTCTTGCTAACTACCTAACACTTTTTTAGTCTACTAAGTGTCAGATTTATATTTGAGCATTTATTTATTTGTTTATGAAAAAAAGGAAAAGTTGGGCTTTGAGAAAAGGAAAAGTTTAGAAAAGTTGGGCTCTATATTGGTATGAGAAAAAGAGAATTCCTTGCTTATTAAAAGTCTAAGTGAAAAGTTAGCCAACTAAAAGAGGAAAGAAACTGATGAACTAGACCAGAATTGGACTCATTTTCATATTTTATTGACCTACACTTTAAATTTGTTCACACATCTACACTTTTACCAACTTGAGTCTTAATTTTTTCATCACAGAGTACAAAGCTGGTTTCTCTTCAGGTATGTCTCTGGCTCTGACCTTTCATCACTCTCATCTTTCCTAGTAGCAAGTACAGGTTAATATTCCTAATAAATTGCATTTATCTAGTCTCCAAATTTTCAGCAGCTCTCCACTATCTGAACCCTTTACTCTGGTATTCAAGTCACTCACAATCTGATCCCAACCTGCCTTTTCAGGCTTGTCTGCCTTCAATCTCTCAATCAAATCCTTCACCCTTCCTTATTTGTTGATGAACACCTCTTTGACACACCTCAAACTATCTTCACTCCAGTTCTTAAAATGCCTTCCTCCTTGCATGTAGCCAGTCCAAATTCTCTGATAGAATGTGGAGAAAGCACTAAGTCTGGAGTTAGGAAACTCTGGTTCTAGTCTTTTCCAATACCACCTTATTGTGTAAGACATGAGGCAATTGAGTCAAATAATTTCTCTTGAACTCAATTTCTTTATCTATATGACAATAGGGAAATACAAAAGAGTTCTAAGTTCTTTTTCAACTAAAAGCAGTTATTGTTTCTTCCCCATTCAGCACAGCTTTTGTCATTATTTCAACAAACAGTTCTTGAGTGCGTCTTATGAGGAATAAACACCTGTTCTATAAAGCCAACCTTAACACCCACCACCTCATTCCTAACAGCTGCACTTGCTGACTCAAGTGCACTGATTGTCTATGCCAGTCATTATTTACATGTTATTTTTATGTCTTGTCATCTTAAATATAGTATTATCTCCTTTATTGCATGGATTTATGCTTCTGCATATCCTTCACAGATAAAGTTCTCAAACTTTGAACAGTATAATCTGAGAAAATTGCTGAAAAATATGCTGATTCTGTCATCTCCCATCTATCCCCTACCAATTCTGATTCAGTAATTGGTAATCTACCTTGTAATAAGTACCCTCCCTCCCCATCCTATGATTCCAATTCAGGTTCCAATTAAAGAGACCACACTTTGAGAAAAAACTGCTCTGCTGTATATATAGCACACTTTCTTGCTTACACTTAGCATGTGTTCAAAAAACATTTTTTAAAAATCTGTTTTAATTCTGAGAGATAGGTATACTTTCGTTGATAAAGATCTAAAATAACATTTGTCGGGTGTTGGGCGGGTGGGAGGGGGGAGGAGGGGATGGGTATATACAAACATAATGAGTAAGATGTGCAACGTATGGGGTATGGGCATGCTTGAGGCTCTGCCTCGAGGGGGGAGGGGGGCGTGGGCAATATACATAACCGTAATATTTGTACCCCCATAATATGCTGAAATAAAAAAAAAAAGAAAAAGAAATTAAAAAAAAAAGATCTAAAATAGAAAATGGCTCATGAGGGATGGGTAACTCTAAAATGGTCTCCCCATATTATTAATATCAAAAATAATACCCATGAGAAAAGAGAAAGAGAAAATGTATAGGAAACCAAAGAGACTGCAAAGTTGCTTCTGAATGGATCAGCTACAAATAAAAACATCATTGGCTGAAACCCCATAACAATGGTGAAGAGAAGGTCAAATGTTAGAATGGCTGATACTGCACAAGGGGTCGTTTAGTTCAGTTCAAAGAAAATGGTAAGCACCCCTGCTCAGTGCAGGTGTAGACAAAAGCACAATCTTCAGAATCTCATTTTGTTTTTATTCTTTACCCCAAGGAAAGTAACTTTAAACAAGAAAGAAAAGCACCAACATCCTAAGGCAAAGGATTTAAAAAAAAAAAAAGGAATAGTAACTTTGAGGGGATTGATATCTCTGCCTCTAGACTCATTTGTAGATTTAGGGTACACTGTCAATAAATAAATAAATGAGGAAATGTTTAAAATAAAAGAAATACCAAGCATTTGCAAATGGGATATGTCCTGACTGTGAAAGAAGTAAAAAGCAATTGTGAAAACTACAGACTCGATCTTGAGCTCTTTCAAGATTTTAGCACAGATTATTAAAAAGCTTGTCATCATTTAGAGATAGAAAAGATGAAAACTTTGAGTTAGTTTAGGTACACTGAACA
Source organism: Cheirogaleus medius (assembly GCA_008086735.1). Lineage (NCBI taxonomy): Eukaryota > Metazoa > Chordata > Mammalia > Primates > Cheirogaleidae > Cheirogaleus > Cheirogaleus medius. The sequence continues at coordinate 90,452,196 of VBSM01000272.1, read as the reverse complement.
CAGTAATGACAAACTGTTTTCTTTTATGACAGATCAAGAGATGCTTATAGAAGTTGCTACTAATGACCTTAGCAAGGCATTTGATAAACTAATGACATGAATAAAATGTTTTTTTAAAAAAATAGTTCTATTAGGTAAGTTCAGAGTTAGCTGACTCATTTTTTTTCTTAAACATGATTAATGAAGTGAGTCTTCTGGGGATTTTTTGGTGATATCCATTTGTTCAAAAACCATTTATTGAACATCTTACTCTGTGTCAGGAACTGCTCTAAGGTAGTGGGAATCCAACAGTGAATAAATCAAAGTTCTTGCTCTCAAGGGACTTAGTAGAGGGAGACAGGTAACAGACAAGTAAACAAATATATTCTGTCACATTGTGGTGAAAGAAAGAAAAAATAGCTAGTTAATGGGAAAAAAGCGTCAACTGGTAAGTGGATAAAGAAAATGTGGTACACACACACACACACACACACACCCCGTGGAGTACCACTCAGCCAGAAAAATGAATGATATAATATGTTTTGCAACAACTTGGATGGAATTGGAGATCATTGTCCTAAGTAAAATATCTCAGGAACAGAAAAACAGATACTACATGTTCTTACTTACAAGTGGGAGCTAAACAAAGGAATATATATGGTCATAAAAAGCTGTAATAGACATTGGAAACTAAGACGAGGGGAGAGTGGGAGGGAAATGAGTGATAAAAATATACTATCAAGTACAATGTACACTATTCTGGTGATGGGTACACTGAAAGCCCTGACTTCAGCATGATATAATTCATCCACGTAACAAAAAACACTTGTACCCTCTACATTTTTGAAATTTAAAAAAAAGGGGAAAATATATATTTGGAAATATTTCTTTTAAAGAATGGTCAGAGAGGCTGTTAGAATCTGGTGATGACTGAACAGGGACCTGAAGGAGTGCAGAAATAAGCTGTGTAATTATCCAAGGGAAGAACATTCCAGGTAGAAGGATGGTAGGTAAATGGTCCCTGAGAGAGAAACATGCTTATCCAGGAGGCTGCATGACAGGAAGTATAATGCTCCCCCAAACAGGTCCATGCCCTCATTCCTGGAATGTATGAATTTGCTATATTACATGGCAAAGAAACTGTGCAGATGGAATTAATGTTTCAGACCTTAAAATAAAGAAAGTATCCTGGATTACGCAGGTGGGCCCAGTGTAGTCACATGTGCCCTTAAAAGCAGAGAACTTTATTTATCTGACTGCAGCAAGAAAGATTCTAAGTATGAGAAGGATATACCATGCATTGTTGCTGGCTCTGAGATGTAGGAACCCATAAGCAAGGACCAGAGAGAGTCCTCAACGAGGTAAGGGTAGCCCCTAGCTGACAGCCAATGAGGGAACAAGAACCTCAGTCTTACAAACAGAAGGTACTGGATTCTGCCAACAGAAAACAGCCAAGACAACCCAGACTTCTTTACATAGTTTTAAGCTGCTAAATGTGGGGCAATTTGTGGTCATTGGTTATGCAAACAATAGAAAACAAATACAGACCATGACACTGTATTGAAAGGAGAGAGAAGTGTGGTGGAAGAAGCAGCAAGAGAGGTGGAGGGCACTGGTTGGGGGAAGAGGGTAAATGAGGGGGCAACTACCATGGGGCTTTGGAGACTGTCATAAGGCCTTTATCTTTTACTGTGGGCGAAATGGGGAGCCCCTGGGGGTTTGGGGCAGAAGCACGAGGTCATCAGATTTACATTATAAAAGGATCACTCTGAACTACCCTGTATAGAATCCAGTTAGATAAATGTCCCAATAGTTCACGCAACAACTTGAACTAGGGAAATTGTAATGGAGATAGGAATGGTCAGATTCTGGATACATTGGGTTGAACCACATAAAATTGCTATTTAAGTGGGTCAAAAAAGAGTTGAAAATCAAGGGATGAATAAAGAGGCTTTGCTCAGGGATACTTTATGGTGTGCTGAAGAAGGAGAGGAGTCATTGCTTACTCCAAATCTTTGGCCTGAGCCACAGTGGGAAAGAAAAAGACTTATACTGAGATAACGAAAAGGAGTAACGAGTTAGTGGGCATTGAGAAACGAGGGTGGACGGGTTCCTCTTAGAACACGTCATGTATGAAATACCTATGAGATATCCAAATGGAGATGCTCATTAAACTGTTAGGTACACAAGTCAAGTTCAGAGGACTGTTTGGAGCTGGAATGTTTAATTAGGGAATCCTATCACATAGACGGTATTCAAAACTGAGATGATGAGTTCAAACACCAAGGAAATGAATGTAAAGAGAGAAGAGTGGTAGCTCCTGGCTTACCCCTTTTTAAAAGTCTCCCATAGATTGTAATTTTTTTCTGATTCATAAATACAAATATATTATTAATTGCACAAACCAAAATCTTTTTAAAAATTCAGTTATGTATTTAATGAATTATCTACTTTAAAAATAATAAAACTGAATAAAAACTGTACATTACAGAAAATCCAAAATAAAAAGTCATCACTTAATTTCAGGTCTTCCAAATTAAACAGATTATATAGTTGAAAAGGCCCAGTAAACCTGGGAGGCTGAGGTGGGCAGATCATTTGAGCTCAAGAGTTTGAGACCAGCTTGAGCAAGAGCAAGACCCTGTCTCTACTAAAAAAATAG
>VBSM01000272.1:90439199-90449455 GCA_008086735.1 Cheirogaleus medius | reverse complement strand
AAAAAAAAAAAAAGAAAGAAAATTACCAGCCTAACAACTTTGTTCTACTTTCTTTCCTTCCATACATAATTCCCCCATTGTGTTTTGGTTGTTGCTAATGATATAGGTTATACCTATTTTATTACTCTCACCAACTTTCCTTCTGGAAAAATAAAAAGTATTTGTGAGCACATTAGACTAATATAAAAACACTGAAAAAAATCTTTCTCTGTCATAAATTTTTTGCATCCCCCCAAATATAAAGCATATACATAAATGCTTTATATAGAGATATAGATATATCTTTTTGTATCACAAATAGGTTTAGTTGAAACTTCCTACAAGGTAGAGAAAAACCTGACCTGCTGCAATTATCTCCTAAAGCATTTTTATAAGGACATCATTACAAAATATTTTTGCCAACCACATCATAAACAATTATTAATGTACCAACTTCAGTCCATGTTTTGAGCTCCTCCTGGGCTAGGGGTGGGGTGGGAACATACTCTTTATGGTAACATTTCATTGGCTCATCTGCTGACAAAGCAGATTTTTAAAGCTTACCCATAATCACCCTAATTAGGCCGTCAAATGTCAGGACTTGCTGTGTGAATTTGAATAATTCTAGCCATCTCTGTGGTGCAACTGACGTTGCCCGCATTAAAGGAGTGACTGCCTTGGAAGCAATTTTCCTATGTTTATGGCCTCTCCCCTTCTACCAGTCCATATCAAAAAGTAGTAAGGAAGGTTTTCAATGATGCCCTTACAAGTCTGTGAAACTTCCTTTCAGCTGGGATCTCAATCACATCCAAATATTTTATATATCTATACCATTATTGCCTTTATGCCTCTATTTGGTATTTAATTCCTAATGCAAGTTATAATATATAAAGTAGACTGTTCATATATGTCTTAGTCTGTTTGTGCTGCTACAACAAAGTACCTGAGACTAGGTAATTTATAAAGAATAGAAGTTTATTTCTCACAGTCCTAGAGGCTGGAAAGTCCAAGATCAAGTTGCTGGCAGATTTAGTTATCTGGTGAGGACTGCATCCTCTGGAAGGAAGGAACTCTGTGACCTCACACTGCAGAAGGCAAGGGCAAGTGAGATTAACTCCCTCCATCAAGCTCTTTTATAAGGAAATCTAATCACCTTCTAAATGCCTCACTTCTTAATACTATCACATTGGCAACACTTGAATTTTGGAAGGGACACATTCAAACCATAGTAACATCTTCAGCTGGATTCTGAGTAACTTATTTGTTCATCTTTTGATCCTCTCTAACAGATTCACTGTCCCCAGTGCTCTAACACAAATATTTGACGTGGTTAGGCAGAAGATCCTCCTGAAAACAGACATCCAATCCTCCTTCCTCCATCCCCACCCATCCCCACTACCAAATGAATGACTGAAAAAAAGCAAAGAAAAATAAAAACAAGGTGGTTTGTTTTCTTAATGAAAGCATGCTTCATGTTGTTCACTAAGGGATTTATGTTTTTAAATCTATTTATCATCATGCCTTTAAGGAAATGATAATGAATAAAAGTTGTTGTGATGGTTGATTTTATATGTCCACTTAGCTAAGCTATGGTGCCTAATTATATGGTTAAACACTAGCCTAGATATGGATGTGAAGGGCATTTTGTAGATGTGATTAACATTTATAATCAGTTGACTTTAAGTAAAGCAGATTACCCTGAATAATGTGGGTAGGCCTCAATCAGTTGAACACCTTAAGAGCAAAAGCTGAGGTTTCCTGGAGAGGGAATTCTGTCTCAAGACCATAACATAGAAATCTTACTATGTAGTTCAAGATTACAACTTCAACTCTTGCCCAAGTTCTCAGCCTTCCAGCCTGCCCTATAGATTTCGGACTTTCCAGCTTATACAATTGCACCAGCCAATTGCTTAAAATAAGTTTTGTCCCTCTCTCTCTCTCCTCCACCCCACCCTATTGTTTCTGACTCCAGAGGATCCTGATTTATACAGTTGTATTTCAAGCAGTTCTTTCTTTTACAGTATTTCTGAACATTTTACTAATTGACACAGGCATACCTTGTTTTATTGCACTTCATATTATTGCACTTTGCAGATACTGCACTTTTTTTTTTTAACAAATTGAACGTTTTGACAATCCTGCATTGAGCAAGTCTTTCATTACCATTTTTCCAACAGCATGTGCTCACTTTTTATCTCTTTGTCACATTTTGGTAATTCTCACAGTATTTCAAATGTTTTTTGTTATTATTATATCTCTTACATTAATCTGTGATCAGTGATCTTTGATGTTACTATTGTAATTCTTTTAGATTGCCATGAACTGCACCCATATATGAACTGGGCACATTGGCATGCACCTGTAATCCCAGCTACTTGGCAGGCTCAGATGGGAGGAATGCTTGAGTCCAGGAGTTGGAGACCAGCCTGGGCAACATAGCCAGATTCTGTCTCAAAAAACAAAACAAAAAAAAGACAGTAAACTTAATAGCTAAATAGCTAAATGTTACATGTGTTCTGACTGCTCCACAGACCATCAGTTTCACCATCTCTGTTCCTCTCCTCAGGCTTCTCACAACTATATTGAAATTAGAACATCTGATAATCCTACGATGGCCTCTTAAGTGTTCAAGTGAAAGGAAGAGTTGCACATCTCTCACTTTAAATCAAAAGCTAGAAATGATTAAGCTTAGTGAGGAAGGCATATCAAAAGCTGAGACAGGCCAAAAGCTAGGCCTTTTGTGCCAAACAATTAGCCAAGTTGTGAACGCAAAGGAAAAGTTCATGAAGGCTATTAAAAGTGTCACTTCATTACACACAAATGATAAGATGTCAAAACAGTCTTATTGCTGATATGGAGGTTAGTGTGCCTGGTTTCCATTGCCTCATTTATTAAAGTTTTAGTGTCTGGATATAAGATCAAACCAGCCACAATATTCTCTGAAGCCAAAGCCTAATCCAGAGCATGGCTCTAACTCTCTTCAATTCTATCACAGCTGAGAGATGTGAGGAAGTTGCAGAAGAAAAGTTTGAACACAGCAGAGATTGGTTCATGAGGTTTAAGGAAAGAAGCCATCTCTATGACATAAAAGTACAAGGTGAAGCAGCAGCAAGTGCTGTTATAGAAGCTGCAGCAAGTTATCTAGATATACCTAAGATCATTGATGAAGGTAACTGCACTAAACAATAGATTTTCAATGGAGATGAAACAGCCTTATAATGAAAGGCCATTTAGGCTTTCATAGCTAGAGAGGAAAAGTCAATGCCTGGCTTCAAATCTTCAAAGGACAGGATGACTCTCTCATTAGAGACTAATACAGCTGGCGACTTTAAGTTGAAGCCAGTGCTCATTTACCATTCTGAAAATCCTAGGCCCCTTAAGAATTATGCTAAATCTACTCTGCCTGTTGTCTATAAATGGAACAACAAAGATTGGATCACAGCATATCTCTTTACAGCTGAGTTTACTGAATATTTTAAGCCCACTGTTGAAACCTACTGCTCAGCAAGAAAGATTCCCTTCAAAATACTACTGCTCGTTGACAATGCACCTAGTCACCCAAGAGCTCTGAGGGAGATTAATGTTGTTTTCATGCCTACTAACACATTCATTCTGCAGCCCACAGCTCAAGGAATAATTACAACTTTCAAATCTTATTACTTAAGAAATACATTTTGTAAGGCTATAGCTGCCATAGATAGTGATTCCTCTGATGGATGTGGGCAAAGTAAATTGAAAACCTTCTGGAAAGGATTCACTATTCTAGATACCATTAAGAACATTCATGATTCATAGGAGGAAGTCAAAATATCAACATTAGCAGAGGGTTTGGAAGAAGTTGATTACAACCCTTATAGATGACTTTGAGGAGTTCAAGACTTCAGTGGAGGAAGTAACTGCAGATGTGGTGGAAATAGCAAGATAACTAGAATTAGAAGTGGAGCCTGAAGAAGTGACTCAATCGCTACAATCTCATGATAAAACTTGACCAGATAAGGAGTTGCTTCTTATGGATAAGCAAAGAAAGTGGTTTCTTGAGATGAAATCTACTCCTGGTGAAGACGTTGTGAACATTGTTGAAATAACAACAAAGGATTTAGAATATTCCATAAACTTAGTTGATAAAGCAGAGGCAGAGTTTGAGAAGATCGACTCCAATTTTGAAAGAACTTCTACTGGGATAAAATGTTATCAAACAGCATTGCATGCTACAGAGAAACCTTTCCTTAAAGGAAGAGTCAATAGATGTGGCAAATTTAATTGTTGCTTTATTTCAAGAAACTGCCACAGACACCCCAACCTTCCGCAACCACCACCCTGATCAGTCAACAGTCATCAACATTGAGGAAAGACCCAGCAGAAAGATAAGTACTTTCTGAATGCTCAGTGGATTGCTAACGTTTTGTGGCAGTAAAGTATCTTTAAATTAAGGTACGTACATTGCTTCTGTAGACATAATGCTATTGTGTACTTATTAGAGTACATATACTATAAACATAATTTTTATATGCACTGGGAAACCAAAAATTTGTGTGACTTGCTTTAGTGCAATGTTCACTTTATTACAGTGGTCTAGAATCGAACCCACAATATCTCTGAGGTATGTCTGGATACCTGTATTCTTAATCTTGTCGCACTAAATAAGGGTAGGAGCTTATGTGCTACTCTCTAATAAAAGTCAGTTTCTCTGCTGGTATGGAGAACAGAAGAGGATTGTTAAAGGAACCCAACAACAATGGCACCTCTCCTGCCAAGCAAGGAAATTTTACACCGGGGTTTCCAATATGAAGTGCTACCTGAACCCAGAGTGTCTGGCCCACTTAAATATTATAGCCTATATATCATCCTAACCTAGTTCACACAAATCCTAACCAATTACCAACCAAGAACCTGAAAATCTTGATCAAAATATTTTCTTCTGAAAAAGATAGACCATGTTTGGAACCTGGTTGAGGCAGGGAGGAGGGTTTCACAGTTAATGCCACTCAAAATAGGAGGTTAGTGTGCCCAGTTTCCATTGCCTCATTTATCAAGAGTTTGTATTGTGACTTTTGGAAGTCAGTTTTATTGCATGATGTAATGGAGAAAATAATGAAGATTACAAATTTTCTTTATGCTTATTTTTATAACCACTGCTGGTTCACGAATAGTTAAGAAGTTGAAGCACAAAAAGTAGATTTAGTTGATTTTAATTAAGACAAATGGCTAACTCCTAAAAATTTTTGAAGAAATATATTGAAATGTTTCTAGAATTAAAAAAATCTTAGATCCTACTTGCTGGACCAATGGCCCCAAAGGCTGCATACACTTTTCCCTGACGTTACATAACATAACACAATCTTCTATGTCTACTATAAAAGTGACAGTTTTGTATTCAGATTCAAACTTGACATGTGAACTAAGAATAGTGTACCTGAGACTGCTTTGTTTTAGTGCTGAACTACTCTGAGCCCAAAGGACTTTTAAAGAGTTACATTGTTACTTAATGAAAATAAGCCCTGATTTGGAAAGCTATTTACAGATTTCGTTGATTGAGTGTGAGTTGTGTTCTCTGTGACTTTGGGATACAACCATAGGATATCTGTGATTATAAAGCCTCAGCCCTTGTCAGGGTGGCTCATTTTGAAAAGAAACTACTTATACTGAAAGCAAACTACACTCATTAACACACAACAGTAGTGAACATTTAAAGTTAGCTGTGGAATGGAAACACATATTAATGTTTACTTAGTCCCTATGCCCCCCTTATACTTGGTTTTACTTTTCATGGCTTCAGTTACCTGTGGTAGAGTACTATGAGATATTTTTAGGGAGAAAAAGAGAGACTACATTCACATAACATTTATTACAATAAATTGTTATAATAGTTCTATCTTATTAAATATTGTTAATATCTTACTGTACCAAATTTATAAATTAAACTTTATCATAGGTATGTATATATCAAAAATAAAATAGCATCTGTAGAGTTCAGTACTATCCACAGTTTCATGCTTCCACTGGGAGCCTTGGAATATATCCTCCCATTGCTAAGTGGGGAGTACTGTAATTATTTATATCAGCTCTGCTCCTGTTTTAGTCTGGGCTGCCATAATAGAATACTATGGACTGTGTGGCTTAAACAACAGAAATTCATTTCTTACAGTTCTGGAGGCTGGGAAGTTCAAGATCAGGTGCCAGCAGATTTGGTGTCTGGTGAAGGTATGCTTCCTGGTTGTTTGTCTTTTTGTATCCTCACTTAGTATAGAGCAGAGAGTGATCATCCTTCTGCTTCTCTTCCTATAAGGGTGCTAATCCCATTCCTGAGGGTTCCATCCTCATGACCTAACTACCTCCCAAAGACCCAACCTCCAAATACCATCACATTGGGGATTTAGTCTTCAACATATGCTTCTGGGGGTGAGGGGAGGGACTGGGAGGGACACATTTAGTTCATAGCAGCTCTCTTTTTCCAGTCTTCTAAAAAGGAGGATCCTGCCTTACTAGACCAAATTCTATTGGGATTTTGTGATTCTGACTCAGGAGGAAAGAGAGCTGAGACAAAGGATCTGAAGCACATAGCCAGGTCAAGTTTTGAAAGAGGCACAAAAGCAGCTACTGTGTGCAAGAGAAAGGGATGAGAGAGAAAGAAAGTGTTTAAGATATATTGTTATGTATCTGCTTCACATATTCAGCTATTACCATTTTTTAAAGTTATTTCGAAATTAGGTTTCAGGTTATATTGCCTGTGTTTTTTGAATGTGGTACTGCTCAAAGACTGAACCATGTGGGTCATAGATTTGTAAATATTACACAAAATACTAAGCCCAAACTATAGACATTTCTGGACAAATTTTGAGTAATGTTTGTGGCTACCTATCTATTTTATGAAACTGCAGAGTTATCAGTAAAATCACCTCATCAGATTTTTATGATTTTCAAATGAAAACACCCCCACATCTCCTAAAATAGTCCAAGATGTAAATACTAGCACCCTCTTTAAATGTATACTGTCCTAAAACAGTATAATAATTTTTTTTTTTTTTACAAATAAAGTTCATTGTACTGGTTTGGGGATTGTATTTTTACTACTGCTAGAAAATTATTTTGAATTGTCAATAGGCTATAATCCATGAATATCAGTATTAAAATTTTAAATATTCATAAAAATGGGCTGAAAACATCACCCCAGACCTAGTAGGCAGTAAGGAAACTGGTCAATATACTGTAAAACCTGAACATTCAGTTCTTTAGTAATTTACAACATGTTTTAGCTCTCTCTTAATAACAAAGAAAATCAGTAGGAATGTCTTGTATACTTCTGGCCTGTTTGATGTATTAAAGTGCTTTCACAAAACTAACACTATGGTGCCAATTCAATATAAAAGCTTGGAAAGATGTTCCTTCTTTTCTTCATAAAGTTAATGTTCCTTTTCCATATTTGTATTTGCTCGAAGATTAAGCTTTGTATCTGAGAAGTCCTTGAGTAAGTGTCTCAGAAATAGAAAGCCCGGACTCTCAAGGCTTCAATCATTTGGCCAAAATTCTTGGAGCCTCTCTTTTGTGCAAGATACTGTAGCCACTACCGTCCACAGGAGGCAGCCCCTGCTGTGAGGGGGCTACCAGCTGGCCAGAGAAAGGTCCAAATGGGAGTTTTAAACAAACTGCCTAAAATATAGCGGCTGCACACTTAAATTACCACAGCAAGAAGGATTAGGATCGGTCCATAAATGCAAAGTTCCCCTTCCCGTCTGGTCCGTGTGCCCCACAAAGCCCTGGGTGGGCTGGGTCTAGAACTTGCCCTCCCGGCCGGAGAGCATCAGGCCGAAGAGCTGAAAGGAGAGACCAGAGGAGGAAGCAAAAAAGCCGAGGCAGCCAAAGAGAGGTGGCCCGCGCGACCCCCGAAGGGTGGTGCGGCAGATAGGGCGGCCGGGCGGGGATCTGTTCGGGCCTCAGCGCGGCTCTTTCCTGGTGAGGAAAGCCCGCGGTGCTGTGGGCTTCGCCGTCGGGGTCGGGGTAGGAGGTCCGTACCCAGCGCGTGGCAAGGCCGAGGATGTGTCGCCGCCCGCCCGGCGCGGCCCGGGGCTGGGGGCCGGGCTCGCGGCAAAGCCCCGCCCCTAGGCTCCTCCCCCTGAGGCGCGCGAGCCGGTCCCGCGCGGCGCCAACCTTTTCCCGGGTCATCGCCCCTCCCCTCTTCCGGGCCGCGAGCCCCCCGCGCGCCGCCTCGGGACCGCGCTCGCTCGTGCGCGCGCCCTCCCGCCTGCCCGTCCTCTCAGCGCGCGCTCGGCCGCCCGACGACGCGGGAGCCGCACGCGCCGGACAAGGCTTGCTGCGCTCACCGTAGCTGAGCGCGGGCCCGCCGAGGCGGCGCCCTCGGTTCCCGGCCAGGGCACGGTCGGCACCGCTGAATCTGCGGCCCCAGAGCGGCGGCGGCAGCAGCGGTGAGGAGACCTGGCCGGCGGGAGGCAGACATGGCGGGGCTGAGGACATCGTGGGGGAGGGTGGTCCGGGCGCCCCTGTGGCCACGTCGAAGGCTCGCTGGCGGGCGGTGCGCGGAGGAGAGGGAAGGGGGGTGGGATCGAACTGGGTGCGTGGGCTCCTACTCGGCGCCGAGGAAGGGCTGGGGGCTGCGGGGGCGGCCGCGAGGGTTTTCTTGGGACCCTCGGCGGGCTCTGGAGGGAGGAGACGCCGCCTCGAGGCTCCTGCCACGTTTCCACCGCGCGTTCCCTTCCGCCTCAGGGTGGGCGACGGCCCCTGCGCCCTCCCATCCTCCACCTACCCCCTTCGCGTCAAGGGGTTTTCTGGATCCCAGGACGCTGCTTGTTGTGTGGAGGGTCGCGCCCCAGGGGATTCCGGTCCTCGAACCCAGGGCCACCTGGCGACTCGCCGCCTGTGGGGACAGCGGCCCCAGGGGCAAGGCAGGGCAGGCGCACCCTCGCGAGGACGTTGTCGGGGGAGGCCGGCCAAGGAACTGGACTTCAGGGCCCTTCCCCCTGAACTTGGGGGAAAACCAGATTGCAGAAGTTGGACGCGGCCAGCAGGCCATTCTTTCAAGAGTGGGCGGAGATGTTTGATGCCTCCTCACCTAGCTCGCTCAGAACCCCGGCGGGAGTGCTTAGCGGCAGGTTTCGATGGCTTCAAAAAGTCACAGTCCCGGGGCCCTTTTTGGAAAATTCTTTCCTTCCTCGGGGTCCGGAGCCCGCCTCGTAACGCCGCTGAGGCCAGGCAGGGGCTCCGCACCCCCTCGGGCCAGGCTTCCCGCTCCCTCAACCTTGGGAACGTCTGTCAGGAGAAAAATTTGTTTCTAGAAACGGTTGCGATTAGCTTTTCGTTACAAGGGAGGGAGAAGTACAAAGTTATAAACTCTTGGAAGGCCGGGCTTGGTTTCCTTTTGGGTGTTATCCACGCAGCCTTGAGCAGAGAAGCTTGTGGAACAAAGTAGAACTTGAGGAGCCGCCGCGGCGGTGACGACCTCCCGGGATGACGTCACTGTGCGATATTTAAAATGGGAGCTTTGCTCTGAGTGTGGGTGGAGGAATTGCGGCTCCTTACTCAAGGCGCCTAAGGTCTTGGACCTGCTTACTTGTGATTGTTCCCTCCCTGACTTTATGACTCTCTCTTATACCTTTTAGTACTGTTAGAATACTGGTGGGGGTGGGCTAATTTTTCAGCTATTCTAGTCATCATTCTTTGAAACAGAAAAAAAAAATAAAGTCCATATGAGTCATCTTGTATTACAACCAAAAGCAACCACTAAGTGGATCTTTTTTTTCTTGCTTCCTTTTTATTTTTTTGATATGAAACGGAGCAAACAAAAACAGAACCTAAAACTCTCACATATAGCACATAGTGGACAAATGTAATGAGAATGATCTAGTTAATAAGGATTCAGTAAATTTCTTTAGTGTGGTTCCTTGCTTTCGTTGGTGGGGTGGAGGCTAGAGTAGTTCCATCAGCACCTTTCTTCTCAAACCATGTATTAAATTGCCTTGGGTTTTCCTTTCCATCATACCGTGGTGGAGTATAAATGTGGCTTTATAAAGTGGAAATGGCTCACGTTTTTCAAGAGAATGCTGCACAGCAGTTGTGGTAGGCTGGGGTTTTGTGTGCTTGCACACTTTTGTATGTGGACTGGTGCCCAGTGCCTAGTAGCTGGCTGTAGAAAGTGAATTTGGCATTTTAGGGTTCCAGAAGGAAGGTTTGGGTATCTTCCCATCCAGAATCAGTGTGGCTGTGGCTGCCAGCACACCTCTCAAATAACTATATAGAATTTATTTCACAGTGAGGTTCCTTGTTTG
>VBSM01000272.1:90426105-90439099 GCA_008086735.1 Cheirogaleus medius | reverse complement strand
ACACCTCTCAAATAACTATATAGAATTTATTTCACAGTGAGGTTCCTTGTTTGAATTTGCACATGGAGTAAAGAAATCACATTGTGAAGGAAGACTTAAGAGCAGTTTGAGAAAAGAAAAAGAAAGCTAACAAAATCAGCTTTATTTTTTGAATGTGTAGGAACACAAACTATTGCTAGGTTGGTTGGTTTTTATACCAAACATAGCAGAGGCTGTATGTCTTTAATATGTAATTGGCTCCAAAAAAGGTTATGTTGCTTACTAAATGCAGCATCTGAATAATTCCAAGTTATTTACAGCAGCCAAATGAATGAGCTCACTGAGTAAAGACAGAATATATGTCAAAACAATCCCGTGACAAGGTTTTTGCCTATATGGATTAATCAGTGATAAATCAGATCTACTATTATAAAAAGTCCTTCTTTGAGGCAGTCCAAAATGCAGCTCAATCTCTGATGATTTCTTTTAGTTTGATTTTCTGTGGATGACCCTGAATTTTCACTCTCTTCTGATAGAGCCACTATTTTTTATGTATCTTAACTTTTAGGTAAATATATCCCTGTTCCTGAAAGAGTACTTACAGAAACTCAAAACTGATTTTTTTTTAATGTGTAACAGCTTTGACGTATAATTCATATATCATGCAATTGCCCTTTTAAAATGTATAGTTCAGTAGTTTTAGTATATTCATGGAGTTGTACAACCATCACCATAGTCAATTTTAGAATATTTTCATCACCCCATAAAGTAACCTTGTACTTATTAGTATTATTCTTCCTTTCCCCTGAATCCATCTTGGCCCTATGCATCTGATCTATTTTCTATCTATATAGTTTTACCTATTCTGGACATTTCATATCAATGGAGTCATATAATATGCAGTCATTTGTATATGTTAATATGCCACACTATTTGTCCATTCATCACTTGGTGAACATATAGGATATTTAAAAAATTTTGGGGCAATTCTGAATAATGCTGCCAAGGACATTTGTGTACAGGGTTTTGGCATGGACATATATTTTCATTTCTCTTGGGTATAGTAGAAGTAGAATTGCTGGGTCATATGGTAACTTTGCGTTTAACCTCTTTGGGAACTGCCAAACTTTTCCAAAATGGCTCTGTAGTACTAGGTTTTAAAGTGAACTTTTTTTGTGTTTTAAAGTTCAAGTCATTTCACTGAATTCATTTCATTTTAGTTTATTGTAGCTAAATATTGACAGGTTTAGTATAAATTATATAGTAGTATTATTCGTAAGAGTGCTTTTCTTTGAGTGATATCTTTGCTTTTATTTTAGCCAACAGGAGCAATTTGGTGTGCTCTCTTCACTAAACATCTTCACAAAGCTAAGTTATAAGGTTCTTAAAGAGTATTTTATAATAAGGTCTTTATAGCATAAACATAAATTAGTGATTGTTCCCTACTCCAGAGATGAGCCAATGAAATACATGATAAAATTGGAAGTAGGAAGGGAAGCTATGAAGGAAGGATATTTTGTAGAGCTTTATCTTGTAGTTTTTATATTTTGTCTTTTTTGAGAAATCCTGTTTTGTCTTTGCAGGGAAAAAGATGAAGAACGAAATTGCTGCTGTTGTCTTCTTTTTCACAAGGCTGGTTCGAAAACATGATAAGTTGAAAAAAGAGGCAGTTGAGAGGTTTGCTGAGAAATTGACTCTAATACTTCAAGAAAAATATAAAAATCACTGGTATCCGGAAAAACCATCAAAAGGACAGGCCTACAGGTAAAGGATTAGATTGGACAGTTGGATTGGACTAAGTGAAGAGGCTGATCAACTCCTGAAATGGGTGCAAGGCCGGAGGACTGAAGGGTATCCAGACCATGCCTATCACAGTTTTATCTGCAAAATACAAAACTCTGGGGTGTCTAGGTATTTTCTCCTTACTCATTTGTAAAGTGCAGGTATCTTGGTGGAGTCTCATGGCCTTGACTTAGGAGGTCAATGCTACGGGGTCATAGGAGTTAGTCTCTTGTGGTGGTAGACGGCTCCTGACTGAGTGCTTTTCTTTGTGTATCACAGGTACTTGGGGTTTTCACAAGTCTAGAGGACCCATAATCATCCATTTAATGGGCATGGTAAGAGTTGAGGGAAATGAGTCTTCTTGTATCTAAAAGTAGATTACATGACATGTTTTTTGAAGAAAAGGTTTTATGGAGAAAGGGAACTAAGATTATTAGACACCTGATATGTTCTTGACACTGAGAGGAATAATCTCATTTATACTATGCATAATTCTTTGTGAATAGTATAAATACAAGCCAGTGTAACTATTTTGTTGATGAAGGTAACTCACCTATGATTCGCAAGTGGTAATTACTGGCTCTGGGATTTGAACTCAGGTCCAGCAGACCCCAGTTCTCATGGGCTTTCTGCACACCACAGGGACACCATTGCCTTGGCATTGAGAAGAAAGAATTCTCACTTTTGTACTCTGGTTTATAAGATGCATTTACAGTTTAATGTAAAGAAGAGCCGGCTCCTGTAAAACATGTCCTGGCATGCTCACTCCCTAGTACTTATGTGACTGCTCAGGAACTTGGGTTGAGATTGTTCTCCTGCTAAACTCAGCTGTCAAACCTTGCCCCATTTGTGGATGTGGCCACAAAAAATAAAAGTGGAACAATTGTGGCTATAGCAACAACTGCAGAAAAATTCTCTTTTATTTGTGTATATTGCTGACCCCAAAGTTTCCTACACAAATTAACACTTCTGTGTTTTGATGTAAAAAGGACTTCGTTTGAGTCACTGAGCTCTTGGAAGTGCAAGACTATTCAAGAAATCTAGAAAGGAGGCGAACATATGATTTGTTCATTTCTCATTTGCTAAAAGTCAGATGAGTTTATATTCTATTGACAAGGAAATTAGTGTATTTTGCTTTTTGTTTTTAGTCAGAGATTTCCTAGTAAATTGGAAAATTTGGTGAATTAAAGTAAAAATGTGCAAGTTAAAGCAGGCTCAGGTCATTTTTGTCTTCTTACTTGATTTTCTTTTTTTCTGTACATCTTCATTTCTGATAGAGTGAATAGCTTTTGTGAGTTAGAAGTGTTGAGGCTTTTTACACTGACCTAATTGACATTGGATGGAAGGCTTTTGGAAGTGCAAGCCACTATACTAATATTGAAAAAGGAAGCATTGTCAAGTAAATACTTAAAGGTCAGGCAGTGTTCAATTTCATTTCTGTTAATTCTAAAAACTTGAGAAAAAAAGTCAAACAAGATTAAATTGGCATGTGATCAGAAGTATCATTATTGAGTCATTTTGAAGCTGTCTTTGAAGTAGAAAACTATTAAACTTAATAGTGGGTTGTAACTATTATAAAAATGAATAGAATATGAGATTAACTAGAGTTAGTAGATACTCTTCAATCCATAGAGAGGTGGAGTGTTAATTTTTTTCCAAAATGTTTATAAATTAAATTGTTTTTCTGTAGTATATACAAATAAGGTACTTGTGGAGAGCAATTTGGCAATATTGTCAAGATCTGCAGAAATATTCATACCTTTTGAATAGTAAGGCTTCTAAGAATCTAGTCTGAAAGCATAATCAGAAATACACATAAATATGTATGAATATGGACCAAGCGCGGTGGCTCATGCCTGTAATCCTAGCAGTTTGGGAGGCCAAGGTGGAGGTGGGAGGATCACCTTGTGCTGAGGAGTTTGAGACCACCCTGAGCAAGAGCAAGACTCCATCTCTTCTAGAAATAATAGGGAAAAAAATTAGCTGAGCAACTAAAAAATAGAAAAAATTAGCTGGGCATGGTGGCACACGTCTGTAGTATGAGCTACTGGGGAGGCTGAGGCAGGAGGATTGCTTTAGCCTGGGAGTTTGAGGTTGCTGTGAGCTAGGCTGATACCACGGCACTCTAGCCCAGAGGATAAGACTCTGTCTCCAAAAAAATAAATGTATGAATATGGATGTTTCTTACACTTTATAAGTGCAAAAAATTGGAAAGAACTAAACTGTCAACATTAAGTAAATGATCGACTATTTTTATTCAACTTTTAAAATTTTGTTTTTGAAGAGTAGTTAATGGATAAGTAGTCACAGTATGTAGAGTGAAAAAACAGCATTAAAATATGTAAGATATGCAAATTTTGTTGAAGCAAAGTCTCTGTTTAAGCAACTATATTTACATACAATTTTTAAGCTTAGAGCCTACATCACCTTTTTGTCGATAAGAAAAGCACATACATCTAAGATATATCTCCTTATCCTTAACTGCTTTTGATCCCAGGGCACTTGGGATATTTTGAATGACGCTACACAACATGAGAGTCTGTAGCATGGGACCATGTTTTTAAAGGGACCAAACAGCATCTGACATACTATAAAACAGTTTTTTTCACTCTGACTTTGGTATATTGTTAATGGTGATGCTAAGATAGGTACTTACAGACAGAATTGGGTATTGTTTAATAACATGCACCTTGGAGTCTGGAGGCCTGGATTTTAACCCTGGGTCGCAAGTTACTCAAACTCTGCCTCCTTTTTTCCTTATACAGTTCAGTATGTAACTCACAGGATAACTGTGAAAATTAAAAGAGTTAATACATGCAAAGCATTTAGGAAACTCTCTATTGCATGGTAAACTTCCAAAAAGAATTATTATTGTTAATATTGTTTAGAAACATTTGTTATTAGCTGTTACCTAATGAGAACTTTTTCATGTTTTTAAATGAAAATTGAAACCAACTAATAAAATAATTTAACTTTTTTTTTAAAACTTCAAATCATACATTACTTTGGATATTATTGTATTTTATGGTATTGTTACTATTTATCAATTAATTTGTGTTTCTATATTTTGTAGCTTCGTGTCTGATGAAGAGGTGAAATGACTTAGCTAAGCTCACCCAGTAATAATTAGGACTAGTACCAAAACCCAGGTTTTCTTGACTGATATTTGGTTATAGGCAGTAAATACTTTCTATCATAGCTAACATTTCTCTACTTAATCAGGATGCTTATTTAACATTTAACTTAACAGAATGCATATTTTTACATTCACTCTAATAGCCATCTTTGAACATTCCATTAGGTAAAGTATTTCTTAGGTTAAAAAAGAATGGAACAGAGGCTCTATTGGTTTATAATTTTTCTCACTTATTTTTGACAACTATTAAAAAAATTGTTGAGTAACAAGTTAAATGAAATAAGCTAGTAACATGTTAGGTGTTTTAATCATAAGTATATGATGTAAATGGTTCTGTGTCTTTGACTGATTCTACGTTTATAGGCAAAAGGTGCTCTCTTAACACTTTATTATCTGGAATGTAAAGGCAAGTTAATGACAGATCAAAACTTGTCACAAGAATTTCCAAGTATCATTTGAAACCTTAGTTGAGATCTTTTGTTAGAGATTTTGTTGTATAGGAACTTAGGCTGCAAGAACTTTTACCTTTCTTCTCTGTTGGGATAGATATGCTCTTGGGTTCTCCACCAGGGTATTTATTATTATTATTATTATTACTGTACTATTATTCATCTTGGCAAATACTAATGGACATAACAATGTTTATGGTTAAAATTATTTTAAATCCATTAATGTAACTCCATTTCGTTGTAGATGCATTCGTGTCAATAAGTTTCAAAGAGTTGATCCTGATGTCCTGAAAGCCTGTGAGAACAGCTGCATCTTGTATAGCGACCTGGGCTTGCCAAAGGAGCTTACTCTCTGGGTGGACCCATGTGAGGTGTGCTGTCGGTGAGTTCTTGAGTCTGGTGGCTAAACTGATTACTGTGCTGGAACTGATTTTATGAAATTCTGTCATGTGTGGTCTGCTTGTAGCTTTATGACCAGGAGCTGGTAGTTTAGCTTTCTCAGATATAAATAAATTTTACGAAGTACTGTTCTGGAGGTGATGGTAAAGGACTGGTTACATTCCTGCTTTACCATGAAGAAATTTAGAAACTGGGCATGGTTTTGGGAAAGCTTTGCCAAGAAGTTTATTGTAGGCCAAGGAGTAGAACTTAGACATCTTCATTCTTCTAGGTCAATTGTTATCTTTTTCTTCTTTAAATTAAGGAAGAAGCTAATCACAAATAATACTGGATAATAACTTTTGATTGGCCTCTGTGTCTGTTTGTCTCTACTCTCCCTCCCCCTTTTTGATTTTTAAGTGACTGACAGGTACAGTCATTTTTTTTATATAATGGAAATTACTTTTCTCATCTCTTAATGAGCAGAATTATAAAAGATGAGTGCCAGGTATGAAATCTATTAGAACTCCAGTCACTCAAAAAACATTTATTGTGGACCAGGTACTCTTAGTTGTGGGGTTTTCAGAAATGAAAGCACTATTCTATAGTTATTCTGTATGTAGTTCAGAGTGTAATAAGGGAGAAGAAAGGATAAGCAAATTACAACATAGTCCGATTTGTGCTGTATTAAAAGTGTGTACAAAAATGCAGTGATAGTCTACGGCCATACCAGCCTGAACGCGCCCGATCTCGTCTGATCTCAAAAATGCAGTGATAGGTGGCACAAAGGAATCAGTATTGCATATGCTGGGAAGTCAGGAAAGGCTCTGCTGAATAGGTGATACTTGAACTGGGATGGGAAGGATGAGTCATGGTTGACCAGGTAACAAGGGGGGAAGGACATTCCACAGAGGAGGAACAGAATGAACAGAGGCATGGAACCCCTGCAAGACTTTTCCTGTGGCTATACTTTTAAGGTATTTCTCTTTGGTTTTGTGGTACAATTCACGTGATCACCTAGTCTCTCTATTGATTGTAGTAGAGTTGCTCTTTGATGCAACCCTAACTATATGCTCCAAAGGTGGTCACAGCTTTTACCTGATCTCCAACAGTGAAGGTGGATGTAAAGACATAAAGTGCTAAAAATACACCTTTGTTCTTCCATAATTTTATCAGGACCATCCCTGGAAATTAACTACCTGGTTTGCCAGTGGTTGATATATAAGTTTATTGCTTTGGGAAACCAGGCATGGGTGGTAGAGGTTTATGGAGGTGAAGATTCTCCAACGCCTCTTTCTCAGGTAGAAAAAGAAGAGCAATCCATCTTAAGTTTATGTCTGAGAAAGTCAAACATTTTTAGATTCTGGGACTAATCAAGGACTCACCTTAGGCTAGTGTCAGGCTTTAGAGTCTTTAGCCACTGAACCTCCACAGAAGACCTCAGTTTGTAAGTAATAGCTGTCACATTACTTTGTTGAATTGCTTGTTTTTTTATTTGACCTGCACTTAGATCCTGGATGGCTCTATATTTAACACAGTTCTTTAGGTTAGTTGTGTAGTTTCTCAACCCATAAAAAATGAGAAGCAGCATATGAAAGAGGGTGTTCACAGTAGTCTTAAAGCTACGAAAATGTCATATGTTCTGACATAGAGGCAACAGTGAAAAAGCTAAAGAGTCAGCATAGTTATATTATCAAATAGTTAATATTTAATATCACAATCCTAAATCAACAGGGAATAGTTTTTATGTCTAGGGATGTTTAAGAAGTTGGTTGATTACATAAACATTTTGGACATATGTAATAAGTCTCAGCACCTGAAGATTAAAACTTTAGTTATATGGATGGTCTACTTAAGTAGATACTTCATTATTTGATGATGCTTGATAATTAAAAACTACTGTGCTTTTATCTTACTAATTTTTAAAAATCTCTGTACTTAGTAGTCTTCTAATAATTTTATATATGGTTAAAATTTTGCCAGAAATGTGTATGATGTGATTTTTTTTTCCCCACAGTTAATAGAAATCACCTTCAGAATGTAGGGTGTTCATTCAGAGGTAATAAAACCCCAGAAAGATACTAACAATTGAGTAGAGGTGACTGAGTAGAAGTGGTTAATAAAGTAGTAGCTTGAGATATTGAGAAGTTCTTTTGGTCCCCAACTGGAAAGATAAATATTCTGAAAATTAAAACAAAGCTGATCTAGCAGTTACACAGTTGAACAAATATCTGAGAATCTTTAAAAACAATAACTCATTGGTTTACCAGAGACTAAGGTTATAAAAAACAAATTGAGATGCTGTCAGAGAGAACATTCTTTATAGTCCTCAGTTACTGTGTTAGAAAAAAATGTCGGAAGAATGCAGAGTGCCATATAGTTAGAAAGGTTTACCACTTTGGGAAATATTTGAGAGGAAACAGAATAGATAATAGATCTTTCCTATGATGAGAAGGTCTGAGAACAACTGGCAACTTCATTATTTTCTCAACATATTTCACAACTTTTTTTTTGTAATTTCTGCAATCCTTTTTTTCTGATAAAGAGCATTAAATATTGATTTGTTTCAAAATAACTATTAGCCTTGGTGTTTTAGCAGTACATCATTGAAAAATGGAGAGTTTAAAAGTTGTCCAGCTATTACTAATTCTCCTACGGCATTAAGTATGTGTTCTAATGTTCCAATATTATAGTCAAGCAGCTTCTCTTACCAAGGAGAGAGCCCTCGTACCAAAATATTACAAAGGAAAAGGTACAGAACCTAATTGGATGTTAATGAAGCTGATCCTTCAGTCATCAGATGGCAGCCCTTGATTCAGGTTTCTGTTTCTACAAAGGCAGGGATTTTCCTCAAATTTCCTGCCTTTCTGTTTTGCTTGAATTTTAACTTCATTAATGGACAAAACTGAAGATTGGCCTAAGCCCATTGTTAATATTACTGGCATTAAATATGAATTAACCTTTATTGTATTGAAATTTGTTGAATCTTCAAGCCATAAAGAGGACAGAGAGGTAAATTTCCATTGCTGAAACTTTATACTAAGTAAACTTGAAATTACAACACACAAATTCTATGTTGTAAGAAACTCACCCAACTGTTCAGGCATTTTATACTATGCACAATCACCAGCTGAAGATCAGCCTGTATCTAACCAGCTCTAGCTTCCTCATCCAACAGGTAAAAAACTAAGGCCTGTGGAAATTAAGTGACTTGCCTCTGCTTACAGAGCTACTTAGTGGCAGAGATAGTTCATGGCAGAGCCAGAATGAGAAACTAGTTTAATGCTGTTTCCACCATCCTATAGCAACTCTTTCTATGTAAACTGAAAAAGAATAGAAAAGGGAGTTCTGTACCATATTAAGGTATTATTTATGGTTTCATTCATCCTGTGGGAATGGAAGACAGGACAGCTATATGAAGAAATAGAACTCATCTATGAGGCTATTTGATTTCCACAAAATTTTCAAAGGCTTTATAGCAGTTAAGCCTTTTACCTTATTATATTGATTCAAAAATAATTTGAGATAAGTTATCTTGAAATAAAATGAGTTGACACCAGTTAACCCTATTTTTCTATTGAATAAAAAGCTTGACATTATTTCCACTTGAAATTATTTGTTTTTATCTTTTTTTCAAGCTTAGAATCATTTTGTTTCTAACTTTAATTACATATTGTATAATAACTGCTCAACAATTAATATCCTTTGTCCTAACACTTCCTAGAAATTGTTTAATAGTGTTTACATTGTGCAATCTATTTAAACAGATTTGTGAGTTTCTCCTTTGTCCTCTGAATAAAAACTCTTGGTTTTACTTTTACCATTCAATATGCTATTTTCCTTCATTGGCAGAATTTATTTTTCTTTTTTTGTTTGTTTGTTCATTTTTTTTTGTAATCAGCAGTCTAGGTTATGTAATTTGACAATTATTTTCTTTAACTCAAGCCTTCAAAACTGTTTTGAAAGAATAAAAAGGCTTGCTCACTTTACTTTAAAAAATTGCAGTATACTGTATACAGTATACTGTTGAACAATTATTTGAGGAGTGTCTATGAGAAAAGCAATATGATTTAAGCAAAATCTCTTTATATTCTTCAACAATAATCTTTTTTCTTTAACCTCACTAATTGCCTTTGTTCTCATTTTTGTCGATGTGAGTATAAGAAATACAGACCCCTTTTTTATTTAATCAGGGTAAAAGTCAATGTCAGGAGATTTCTAGTTGGTTTGTAACTTGAATTACTAGGATATACATTATATTTAAAAATACATTAGAAAATTTTAAAAATTACAAGCTCACACCTGTAATTCCAGCACTATTGGATGCTGAGATAGGAGGATTGCTTGAGGCCAGGAATTCGATATATACGTGTGTATATAAGAAAAGACATCAGAAATACATTAGAAAATTTTATTGTACAACCAATTTTATTGGTATATACAAAATGTAACGAAAACAATGATTGCTTTTTGATGTTTTCAACAGTTGTTTTAGGAATTAGTAGAAAAGAAAGAAAGTTGAGGAAAAATATGGGGTCACTTTTATGTGTACATAAATAGACTAGAAGTTAAAAATTGTGGCTTGCTTGTTGGCATGGAGCTGGTTTGAAATACTACATGTGTGTGGTTAGTTCTGGGATGGTTCCTTCTTTGCCTTGGACCGATAGCATGTCCAGACCCGTTTAATTGGTTTTATGGACATTTTTTGCTTTGTTGATACAACTTCAAGGATTGTAAGTTTTTAATTTTATTCTTAGGTATGGAGAGAAAAACAATGCATTCATTGTTGCCAGCTTTGAAAATGAGGATGAGAACAAGGATGAGATCTCTAAGAAAGTTACCAGGGCCCTTGATAAGGTTACCTCTGATTATCATTCAGGATCCTCTTCCTCAGATGAAGAAACAAGTAAGGAAGTAGAAGTGAAACCCAATTCGGTGACTGCAACACCAAGCCCTGTGTACCAGGTAACCATGAAATGAATCTGTATTGAAGGGTATGAGCAGAGCTTGCCAGGGTGTTCCAGGTAACCCTGCTCATGTTGTCCAAGGTTTCTGATTTGAGATTCTGGATTACAGTTCTTGCTCTTCCCACATTAAGGGAAAGCAGCTTCTCTGAGATGTAAATAAGCATCCTGAGTCATTTTATTAATATCAAAGATCTGCTTCAGCACACAATAACTAGGATAAATATATTTCAAAAAAATGTGTCAAAAAATAGAAAAGTCAGAATGCTAAAACATTCCTGATATTTTAAAATTGCTTATTTTATTCAAAAATTACAATTCATTATTTGTAGTTTTTAACATTTCCATTTCACATCTTTGGGCTTAACTTTCTTCTCTCCCTTTATGTGATTAAAGAGAAGCTTCACTAAATTATATTTTGATTAATTTTTTACTCAAGCCACAACAATGTGTCCCTTTTTGTTTTAACAGTTGACAGTCAAAAGGCTAATGGGCATGTATTTACCGATTCATTCACTTATTTATATATACATACCAAAGAACATTTGGTAAGAGCAGAGTATTGTGTTTTGAGTATCAGAAACTAAACTTTTAAATTCAACATATAAGTTGGGCATGGTGGCTCACGCCTGTAATCTTAGCACTCTGGAAGGGTGAGGCGGGAGGATCACTTGAGGTCAGGAGTTCAAGATCACCCTGAGGATGAGCTGAGCAAGACCCTGTTTCTACCAAAAACAGAAAAAATTAGCTGGACTGATGGTACACACCTATAATCCCAGCTACTTGGGAGGCTGAGGCAGGAGGTTCACTTGAGCTCAGGAGTTTGAGGTTGCAGTGAGCTACAATGACACCACTGCACTGTACCCAGGGTGGCAGAGTGAGACTCTTTGAATCAATCAGTCAGTATTATTTCAGTGTAACAATTTTTTATTTCTCCTCTTTTTTTTTTTCAGTTAAATTATTCTTAGACTTGAGGGAAAGATTAGTTGTGAAGATTATCATTTTAGGGATATATATATAACATGCACCATGCACTTGCTTTATAACACTTCAAACAATATGAGAGAGTATAATAGTGAGAAGTCCTCCTTTCCTCAACCACCAATCCTGTGCTCTTCCACAGAGGCATCAGGTTTGGAGTGAGGGGATGTTATATCCTTCTAGAGAGATTCCCAGTATAGTTAAGTAACTTCTTACTCATTAGGTCTAAATTTTCATTTATCCAATTCTACCACAAACCTAATGTTTCATTATGTCTAATTAAGGCAAATTAATAAAAACAGGTGCCTTTAAAAATTAGAAATAAGTACATGTATAGAATAAGGCTTGGTTCAAAAGATCTTTTTAAATTGTTTTGACTTTAAAATATCTTTTCTGTTGAAGAATGTTGTTTAATCAAGAATTTTTTTAAGTATATTATATGGTCTTTGATATATAGATATAAATACAAGATATTTGTATTTTAGAACCATTTAAAAAAATCTTGGCTTAAATATTTGCCACATTTTTTTCTCTGTGTGGTATTATTAATATATACTACAAATTACCTTTGATGAATTTCCTGGAATTTATTCAAAAGTGTGGCAATTTTTCCTCAGAATTTTATTTGTTGTTAGTTAACCACATAAGAACGTCAGTCTCAAATTAAATTGATTGCTGCTAATTTTTTACAATTAAATTGACCTGTAATTTTTAAGTTTCCTTTTAATGTTAAATTGCATTTTATTTTCCCCCATGTTGAAAGACTATTAGGATAACAGAAAGGCATGCAAATTAAGGTGTCTTTTATGTGCTTTTTAAGAAAAACATTTCTCCTTGGCACTCTACTCATTAACAAAACATTTCATAACAGAGAAGCATTGCTTTTACAAGCCCTTGTGTAGAAAGCTAGTACAAATGGCAAGCTTTAATCTTTCCTTTCTGTGCACTTTTTAGTCTTCAATCTGGCATTGTCAAGAGTTTTAAAAAGGGTTATCAAATAAGGACAGAAAATTTCTAGCTTGTAGTCTTCATTCTTTAGTGTCTTCTAAAAGGTACCCTCAGAGACAGCGCTCCACGAGTTAAGAAGTGAAGATTATGTCAGCTTTCCCGAAATTGATCTGTAAATCCAACTCTATTAATCTTTAAAGATTTTTTCTAGAAAGTGACAAATTGATTCAAAATTTTTAAAAAGGAGGATGGCTAGTGGTCTATAATCCCAACATTTTGGGAGGCCTAATAGGTGGATCACTTGACGCCAGGAGTTTGAGACCATCCTGGGCAACATAGTAAGACCCCTTCTCTACAAAAAATAAAAAAAAAACTAG
>VBSM01000272.1:90400979-90426005 GCA_008086735.1 Cheirogaleus medius | reverse complement strand
AAAAAAAAAAAAAAAGAACTGGTGCTAAAACAATTAAGTGATCTGTAGAGGGGGGGAAAAAATGAAGCTGTTACTTGATACCATACACAAAAAAATTGATTTGACATGGATCATAGACCTAAACATAAAAGCTAAATCTCTGACACTTTTTGAAGAAAATAGGAAGACATAATCTTTATTATCTTGAGATAGGCAAAGATGTCTTCCAGGAGTCACAAAAAGCACTAAAAAGAAAAAAATTGATAAATTGGACTTCATCAAAATTAAAAATATTTCTGCTCAAAGAAACCATTAAGAAAATGAATGGGCAAACCATCTTGGGACAAATACATATATCTTTAAGGGTTTGTTTCCAGAATATACTTTTAAAATCATTCCTATAAATTGATAGTAAAAGACAAATGACCCAATTAAAAATAATGGGCAAAAGATGTGAATAAACATTGTGCAAAAGAAGTTATATAAATGGCCAGTAAACAAATGAAAAGGTGTTCAACCTCATTTGTCATCAGAGAAATGCAAATTAAAACTACATGAAATACTATTTCTTCCAGAACCACTAAATTAAAAAGTCTGACAACACCAAATGTTGGCAAGGATGTGAAGCAGCTAAATTCATAAACTGCTGGTGGGATTGTAAAATGGTACAACAGCTTTGGAAGACTGGCACTTACAAAGTTAAATATGCATCTACCCTATTACTCTGCAATTCCACTTCTAAGTGTTTAGCAAGAGAAGTGTCAATATATGTCTACAAAGCTTTGTAATCAGAATTTACTATGCTGTTATTCATTGCAGCGTTTGTTGTACATCTTTTTTTATTTTTTTTGAAACAGGGTCTTCCTCTGTTTCCCAGGTTAGAGTGCAGTGGCATCATCATAGCTCACTGCAACCTGGACTCAAGCAGTCCTCCTGGCTCGGCCTCCCAAGTAGCTGGGACTATAGTCACGCATTACCATGCCTGGCTAATTTTTCTATTATTTGTAGAGATGAGGTCTCACTATGTTGCCCAGGCTGGTCTTGAATTCTTGGTCTCACGCTGTTCTCCCACCTCGGCCTCACAAAATACTAAGATTACTAGCATAAGCTACTACTCCTGGCCACATTGTTTTTTAATATAAAAGATTGAAAGCAGCCCAAATGTCCCCTCAACAGAAGACCAGTTAATTTAGTTATGACATAGTCATTGCTACATTATATAGCTGAAAAGCAATTAGAAAGGTCTTTATATATATTGATACGAATGCCTCTGAAATATATTATTATCAAGTGTAAAAACCAAGGTACAGAATGGTATTTTTTTAATGTATATGTAAATGTGCACACAAGTGTATGCATAGAATGTATCTCTAAAGTTATATACAAAAAATTGCTTAATGTCAGTTGCCCCTGAGAAGGGTAATTGGGTAGAGTTCTCCAATAAAGAAGAGGGACTTTTCACTGTGTTGAATTTTTCTTTCTTTTCTTTTTCTTTTTTTTTAGGGACAGACTCTCACTCTGTTGCCCAGACTAGAGTACATTGGTGCAATCATAGCTCACTGAAGCCTCAAACTCCTAGACTCAGGCAATCCTCCTGCATCCCAAAGTGTTGGGATTATAGGCATTGACCACCTGGCCCCTTTTGAATTTTCTATCATATGATGCAGTGCTATACAGAATATAAATAAATTTTACGAAACTATATTTAGAAGGGCAAATTAGAGATCAGAGAAATCTGAAACTCAGAGGTTGAGCATTCTGAACAGAGGTCCAAAACTGCTAACAAGAACATTTTGAATAATGTAAACTTGATGTGCCCACCTGACTTATGGGATAATCTAAGATTGTTGTTCTTAAACACTAAACTGGCTACATCAAAATCAGGGAGAAAGGGTTGTCAGAATACATGGCCTCTAGTCCTAAGATTTTATTATTGTTCAATAGACCATTGCTAGGCCATGAACAGTTTTGTGTTTAAAAGCTCTCAAGTGACTCTTTTAGCTAGCTGTGAAAACTGTCTAAAACATAATACGTCCTTATAAACTTCCATTCATTTTGTGTTTTGATTTTTTTTTCTGCTTGAAGTTGTTTTAGAATGCTATGTTTAAGTTTATTCATTTCTTCATGCATTCAGAAAATGTTGATCACCTATTACAAATACATGAGGTTTTTCACATATTTAGTCTTGACTGTAAGAATGTCACTTAGACCTCCTACTCTTAGGGTTGTGGATGAGTGATTCTGTCTGTCTTTAATCTGGAAGATTACTTAGTCTTTACTTAACATGTGACTAATTTTTCCTTTAAATTAACTTAATGTTTTTTCTTCCCTATAGATTTCAGAACTGATATTCCCACCTCTTCCAGTGTGGCACCCTTTGCCCAGAAGAAAGCCAGGAATGTACCGAGGGAATGGCCATCAGAATCACTACCCTACTCCTGTTCCATTTGGTTATCCAAATCAGGGAAGGAAGAATAAACCATATCGTCCAATTCCAGTGACATGGGTACCTCCTCCTGGAATGCATTGTGACCGGAATCACTGGATTAATCCTCACATGTTACCACCTCACTAGCTTCTTTGATTTTGTTGGTGTCATGTTGAGAGAAAGGTAGAATAAACCTTACCACACATTAAAAGTTAAAAGTTCATACTAATAGTAGTGAAGTTAGATGGACCAAACCATCAAACTTATTTTTATAGAAGTTATTGAGAATAATCTTTCTTAAAAATATATATGCACTTTAGATATATTGATATAGTTTGGAAAACTTTATTAAAGTTAGTCAAGTGCCTGAGTTTTTAATATTGGACTTGAGTATTTATATATTGTGCATCAACTCTGTTGGATACGAGAACACTGTAAGAGTGGACGATCTGTTCTAGCACCTTTGAGCATTTACTTTATGGAGCATATGTAAGTTATTTATATACAAGAAAATCTATTTTATGTCATTGTTGTTTAGAAAAATTGCGTGAAATCATGTAGTTGCAAATAAAAAGTAGTTTGAGGCATGACAACGTGTGTTTCTGTTCTGTGCATAAAAGAGGAGAAGGAGGAGAGGACATTTCATGTCAATATATTTAACTAAATATTTAGCAAAAATATTAAACAAAATGTGAGAATTTCAGTATTTCCTTTAAAAAATCAACTTTTTATTAACCATACTTTCCCCAAAGACCACATATCAAAATATGCATATAAAAAGTTAAAATTTTATTTCTTAGTGGTAGCTAAATGAAAATATAAATATAATAAAACATCTTTTAATTATCAAAGTCACTATCCATAGGATTTTTTAAACCAGGAATTTGGCCTGTAGTACTAATTTTGATATGATTTCTGACTTAAATGCCTAGTGCCATTGCATGAAGCAGAAAAATGTTCTTACAGCCACTCCAATCTTTGTACCTTGTTCTTTTTTCAAAAAACATTTAAATCTTTACTAGAGGTCTAAAATAAAGCCAAATAGTACAGTACTTCAGATTCTTCAGTATTCCTTCATACTTATACCACTGTAATCCCATCAGTCTTGTAAACGTACTTGAACTACAAAAAGGAAAAAAGAGATACCTCTATAAGAGTTTGGAATTTTTTCCCAGAGGTACATTTTTGAAAACTAAGATCAGCAATACTTTTTTCATCACCTGCATCTTTACATTTTCAGTCTTAAACTATCTGACATATCAGAAAAATTATAACTTGCTAGTAAATAATTGGATGGCCTTGGCTCTTCCAAAAATTCCTGTTTTTTTAAAAAAATTCTATTAAGTATAGAAAACAGAAAAGTGCGCAAATCATAAAGGTATAGCTCAGTGGTATGAAAGCGTGAAGTCAATTTTTACAGTGGTATTTAAAATGTTTGCAACTTCATCCAAAAACTCATTTTTTAAACTTAGATACTTTTCTAGTTTTAATGTTATTGTACTCTGTTAAGCCATATACAACCTTTAACATATTTCAAAATCAAAATCACTTTTTTGCCTGAAATCTATAGTGAATGCCTATTTAAAATCGAGCATATTTTCCTAGGGGTAATTGATAACTCAGAGGAGATTAGTTTTATTTAAGTTAAAAGAAATTTAACTTTCAAAGTGATTGCACTGTTTCCTTATGGGTTCTATAGAGTTTTGTGGTAATATTGACAGATTGTGGGCAACTGGTACAATATTGGAAAGTTTCAAGTATTTTTTTATCATGAAGTTGGCAGATAGTATTTGTTTATTAGTTTGCTTGTGTTATAGGTAAGTTGGCCCTCTGTGGCGGTTTCATATTTGCAGATTCAGCCAACCACAGATCAAAAATATTACTTGAATTTGACTGCATACACGAAGATGTACTACCTGCAGAAGATTCTGCCCTTATTGACTATCCATCCTCTACCTTGTTCTAAAACATATTTAGAGCAAAAGAAAGCTCTCATCAATATGGCTTTTTCGATCTATTCCTAATGAAATAAAACCATCCCTCTCTCCAGCAGTTGTGTCTTAAATTCCAGTAAGCATGGGGTACAAGAGTTTGCCAAACTCTTTTTTAATGGTAATTACTAATTATGATTCTAAGAGTTAAGTCTGTAAGTCTATCTCCCTTACACAACTCCGGGACTGCTCTAATGAAGACAAAATGTGGCTGTATAATTTCAACTTGAAAACCTTATCAGGCTGTTTCAAGCAGGAGTGGTTTGTCACTGAACAATGAAGATAATTTGTTTTAATACTCTATTTTATTTTATATTTTTAGGCATAACTGCAAAACTCTAAATTTTAGAGGTTAAACTTGGACGTGGATTTTGAAAAATACAAATTCTTTTGGTAAGTTCTATTACGTCAATACTAAGTGCTTGCTTTTGTTTTTTTAGTGTAATATTTATCTCAGTATTTAACTTCTCAGTAAACTACGATTTCAAGCTAAGATAATACAGCATTTATGTTGACTTCTATTTAGCTATCAGGTATGTGATAATTTCTTATTTGAGAAAAGGGAAAAAACCTTACAAACATGTACATTTTACCTTGCACAGTAGCCATTCTGTCCATTTTTCGGATAATAGTAAGCAATAAGTTTTTTATTTTTATTACTATGTGCCGAAAACTTATTTAATACTTCCTCATAATAACCACATGAGGTAAGTATCATTATTATCCCACTTTAGATAAGGACTCTTAGAGAAGTTAAAAATGCCCAAGATCACAAAAAGCTAAGTAACAAAGCCCTGACTTAAAACCAAGCTGGGCTTTTTTAAAGCCCATGCTCTGTGATACCTTAGCACCAAATTCAGTTTGTTACCTATAAAATCTACCAAATCTTGAAACTTGTGAATCAGTATTAGACCAAGATTTGAAAAAAAGAATTGATGCAGATTATATTAAGTGAATGAGAACACAAGACATTAAAGTCTCTATTAATAAATCCTTAACCAAGTTCCTTGTTACAGACTATTCAGATATTTCTGAAAAGGGGGCTAACAATTTGATAGCAATTTTATTTGCTTGAACTAGAAATCAAATTGCAGTAGACTGTATAGCCCAACAGGCTGATGATTGAGATGACAAAGCAAACTGCACCAATGATTGGTCAAATGGAAAGATAACACACAGAGATAACTAACACGGTATTATTAGGTCATTAAATATGAAATGTCCAATTTTGAATCAAAAGTTTAGTTTATTATATCTCAAGCAGTAAATCAAAGCGTGCACCTAAACTATCAACATAGTTTTGCCATCTTAACAGTAGCTTGTTTACACCAGCAGCAAAGAAGCCTGGAGAGTGAGTGGTGGTGAAATCGCATTTTTCACAGCTTATTGAGAATTGAATATTTTTCTTGCAAGAAGGGGTCCAAAACCTGGAGGAAGTGGTAGTGAGTTGGTGCAAGGTCTGGTGAATACGATGGATGACAGAGAGTTTCCAAGTCCAACCTCTGTAGTTTGAGCAGTGTTTATGAGACATGTGGTCGAGCATTGTCTTGCAAAAGAATCGGCCTGTCTATTGACCAGCCTCGGCTGCTTCACCGCAAGCATCCTCATCATTTTGCCCAACTGGTTGCAATAGACATCCGCTGTAATCAACTGACTAGGTTTCATGAAGCTTTAGTGGATAATACCAGCGCTAGACTACCAGACACCGCTAGCTTTTTTGATGAATATTCGGTTTTGGACTGTGTTTTGGCACTTCATCTTTATCTAACCGTTGTGCCGAATGCTTTCAACTGTCAAAAAGAATCCATTTTTCATCACACGTAACAATACAATGTAGAAATGGTTCACCTTTATGTCGTGACTGCAAAGAAAGGCAAACTTCCAGATGATTTCTCTTCTGATACTTGTTTAATTAATGCAGAACCCATCTATCCAGCTTCTTATCTTGCTAATTTGTTTCAAATGGTCCAATATAGTAATGTGTCAAACCTTGCTGCTAATTTACATGTAGGTTGAGATGGACTCACTTCCACTACAGCTTTCAGCTCATTCTTATCCACCTTGGTCTCAGGTCACCTACATGGCTCATTTTTAAGATTAAAGTTTCCAGAATGGAATTTTTCAAATCGACATACTATGTGTTCATTAGCACATCCTTCCCAAACATTTCGTTGATATTTCAAGCTGTCTGTGCTGCACTGTTTCCAAGATAGAACTAATATTCCAAAATAACTCGAATTTTTCATTGATCCATTGTTTCACAAAAATTGCTCAAAAAAAATATTTGAAAGATAATCACAAACCAAACCATGTGTTTGAAATAATGAGAATGTACCTTCAGAATAAAAATAAAACAAGAAGTGTCAAAGTGAAATGTCAGAGACACTGACTGTCAAACTTAGTACTTAAGGAAATCGGACATTTCATACTTAATAACTTAATACCCAAGTTTATCACAGTTTTTAACTTGTTTTTTCTTAATTGTCAAATACATGGTAATTTAACATGATGCACAATATGAGTATACCTTGTGCTACATTTCTCCATGTACTCTCTGGAATCTGTATTCCAGTGGGTAAAGGAGTAACATTGTGAGGCTCTTAGGGCAACACAAAAATAACCCTGCATTACATTTGGCAATTTATGGCATTGGACTTATCCTGGGAAGTTGTCACAAAAGCATTAGTTACAGGGAGGGCTTATGCAATTCCTATTTAAAATGGTTACACTTTAGTGGTTTTAGAAACCATCATCCACCTCCCAGTTTAATAGCATTAGGCCATCTTCCATGTTCCTTTGCTGTTCACATACAATTTTAAGGATAACATAAGGACCAAAATGGAAGCACATTTAAAGCCTTATCAAAAACAAATTCACCATTACAACTTAGCTACATCACTGCAATTAGGGTGGTTTGATGTTTATTCTGGAAAGCACACGATCAGCACAAATAAAAGTATTGAATTTGTTTCTGTCCTCAAAAAAGTAATAGCTGTAAAAATGACTTCCATAAAAGCTAGAAACATAATCATGGGAGACTTTTGCTTAAATTTCATAGGACCCGAAAAGACCACCTGTTACAATTTAGACACCCATGGCATGGTTAAAAAAAAACTACCATTTTATTTATGTGTGTACATATATACTTATGTAATATTGTATAAAATTTATAAAATATAAATCTATAAGGGAGTATGGGTAAAAAGCATTTATATCTAGGCTAGAAGTTTAATGGATCATTTCTGTACATAATTTGAGTGTCATGACCAAAAATAAGTGAACTTCACTAGTAATTGAGTACAAATTAAAACATTTATTTTGGCAATCATAAAATTAATAATGCTCAACATTGGTGAAAGTTTGTGGGGAAGCAGTCACACTCATAGTGTTAGTAGAAATTTACATTTAAAGAGGAGGACAATTAAACTTTTTTGAAGTACATATCCTTTGATCAAGCAACTGTACTTTTAAAATTTATCTACAGAAGTACTCAAACAAAAGGGCCATTATCTATGTAAAAATGTTCATTGCAAAATTGTTTTGAATGGCAAAAATAACACCAATAGATGACAGTTAATATTTGAACATCTATTCAAGAAAATACTGTGGAAAATACCATGTAGCCATTAAAAAAGAAATAGATCGATTTTTAATCACACAGAACCAAAAAAAAAAAAAAAAGCGAGGAGAGAAAAGTGTTATATCTAGAATGATGCCAGTATTGCCTGGAAAAATAAGTAACAAATTCTTAACAGTAGGTAGTGTCATCAGAGGCAGAAGGGGCAAATCCAGAGAATTTTAGTTTTCTACTTTGTGCAATTCAATCTTTACATTTTTATACTAAGCATTATTACTTTGTAACAAAAGAGGTAAAAAGACAACACTTTTTGAAAGGACTTGATTTAAGACAAGTTCAGTGGAGTTATTTTTAGTAGATAGAAATACTACACATCACTAATAATCAAATTGTGTGTATGTGTCATGGGCAATCTGTTACATTTCTGAATTAAACAATTGCAGTGTGGTTACAGAATTTTATATTTGTGATTAAACTGTGTCTAGAAGGAAATATTCCAGAATAAGAAATGCTTGCAATAGGCTCATGGTTTTATATATTTTTCCTCCAGTGTTCCCAATTATATATTAATTTCATGAGAAAAATATTAAATTTAGTGCTTTGTGGGAGGAAAATTTCTATTATTAAGAAAAAGTATTAAATACCTGGAAATAAACTTTAATGAAAATGAATGAGTCCTATGGAAGAGAAAAAATTATAAAAATCTGTCAGAAGGCAAAAATAAAAAACGTAATAGAAGAATATGCCATTATTTGTAAATTGATTCAATATTATAAAAACTTTACTTTTCCACTAATTAATATATAAAGTCAATATACATCATCATAAAAATTCAAATGAAATTT
Organism: Cheirogaleus medius; assembly: GCA_008086735.1. NCBI lineage: Eukaryota > Metazoa > Chordata > Mammalia > Primates > Cheirogaleidae > Cheirogaleus > Cheirogaleus medius. The sequence continues at coordinate 90,417,185 of VBSM01000272.1, read as the reverse complement.
TATGTAACTTGAAATCCTGATTTTTAAGTGTACATGGAAGAATGTCTCAAGAATTAACAAGAATTTTTTAAAAGAAATTCTCAAGAATACCCAAGAATTTTTTTTAAAGAACAATGAGAGGAGGGCGTTCTTCCTTTTGCATGATTTATTAATATGTACTCTAAAGTATAACATAAGAATCAACTAATACACCAGTGAAATGGAATTAGAGGTGCAGAACCATAAACATTTATATGCATAAATTTGTTTAGTGAATGTGGCTTTTCAAATTGAAGAATTCACTAATGAAAAATTAATAGTGAGCTATTTGGCTATCGATTTTTTTAAGTCAAATCCCTACTTCAAACCATAAAAAACCAATTTCAGATATATTAAAGAAATAATATAAATTATAAAACTATAAAAGTACTGACTGAGAGGAAATACAGAAGGAAATATTTTGTAAACTTTAGCTTTGGAAAATGTTTCCCATAGCAGGAAGATTGGCAATTTGGAATTTAAAAAAAAAAAAATTTAATTTTCACAAAATGTGTAAAAGTAAATGAATTAAAATTTCTGTATATAAAAGGGTTACATATAATTAATTTATCACAGCCAATCAATAAAGCAATACAATGACTAAAAACAAAAGATATGCTAATGGTACACTAATAACAAGGGAAGTATAATTTGAGACTATGAAATGCCATTTTTTACCTAATAAATTGACAAACATTGGGAGAGATTAGTTTGCTTTCTTTCTGGAAGGCAATTTGACAATGCCAGAAAAAATTTTTAGTGTGTAAAAATGTTTTTACCCAGTAATTACACTTCTATATGTCTAGAAGATAGCCTATGGAAATACTTTCACAGCTATACAAAAACTGATGTGCAAGAATGCTTGTTGCAGCATAATTTGCAATAATGAAAGATTATAATTCATTCATATTGTTTAAGAGTATGAGGCTGATAAAAGTATGGTCAGTGTCTACTGACATGGAAAGATGTCTGTGATGTATGTGAGGGATGAAAGTAGAAAAAAGTGAGACTAATAATAGGACTTAATAGGTTTATGATAAAATGAGATGATTACTGTAAAATACTCTAATAAGTACTGTAAAATACTCTAAAGTATCAAATGCTCAATAAATATGTTTACATGAGGTGTGTGAAGAATAAAAATGGATAAAGTAAGGATAAATTATGTACCCATAATAATTAAAAATAAAATAATTTTAAAGTAAGGATAATAATAGAACCCACCTAGATTTATCACGGGATAATACCACCATTATAGTTCATATGTATGTATACACATATAAAGCATTTTACCGAGCAAAATGGAAATTAAGTACTGCAAGTGCTTTCCATTCAGTGATAAACCTGTGTATGTTCTAGTATTATCTTCACTTTACCGATAAGGAAACTTGAGTCTCTTGAGTACTCCAGTAAATTGCCCCAGGTAACCTAACCAATAAGGCTTCAAACCCAGGCAGTATGTGACTCCAGGACATATGCTTTTAAGAGCTAGATAGAGGGTTGGGAAGATAGTTTCTAAACTGTTAATTAATGATTACCCTTAACCTTAATAACAGTGTGTGAGCATTATTTTTTGTCATTTAGAAAGCAATAAAATTGATGTCATTTTGGTTATTCTCTTGATTTAGACCAGATTTCAATGAAAAGGAATAAATCACCTATAAAAATGTTTGGCCACAAGAGGGCACCAGATATTCTTTTCCAACTTCAAAACTAGAGGTTGTATTTGCAAATAATCATCTCCCTTCTATATGAAAAAAGTGTTTGTGGTTATAATTTAAATCACTGGTTTTTCTATGGGTCTACATGTAGAAATTGTCTTGGGGGGGAGAATTTTAATTAAGTTAAAATTAGTTATAGTTATATACATAGCCATAGTTATTTACAACAAACGTTTCTTTATTAGAATTATTTTTCTGTTAATAAAAGTAGGATTGTTCATTTAGGATAAAAATTAAATATACAAAAGCACACAGATATTCAAAAACATCTATTATCTTTCTAGCAGAGATAACCACTCTTAATATTTTATTAGATAAGGGAACTTTATACTTGTAATGCTGTTGTTATGAAATATATTCATTTTATGGTCATACAATGTGAAAGCTTGAAATATTTTGTTATTGATTTTTTTTCTAAAACCTGATTTTTGATAGTTTCATAGTATTCATATGTATGTGCCTTAACTAATTTAACCAGTCTTTATTGTTAAATATTAATCTACAGATCTCTTTTGGAAATGTCTTTTCAATCATATATATCAATGTATACCACCGGTGGTGGTGGTGGTGGTGATCAAAAGTATTCCTTTAAAGTCCAGAAATAAATGAAGAAGTTAATCTCATAACAGAACTGCCAACTTTTTGAATTCATACATAGAAAATATATAAATTTTTTAAAGTCAAATCAATAAGCTTTAAAATTCAACAAACAGCAAGTGTGATTGACTCTTTGTTTCACTAGACTAAGTAGAAGAAACAAACATTGTTTTTGCATCTTACAAATCATCCATCAACCACTTGTTGCAAAGAAGTGATAAAATATGCTGATTAAAAATGAAAGTGTATTTTAAATTTTTGAACTTTGTCTCAAGTAACTGGAACATGAAAAATATAAAATTCAGTTATGTCATTTGAATTATTACTAAGTGAAATCTATTTCTTGTTTCTTTTTTGTCTGGTTAATTTGTAACCCCCTAATTCTGTCTGCTGGGTGTGTGTGTGAGAGAGAGGAAGAGACAGAGAAACATAGAAGACATTATGACATTCAAATCCTTCTCTAAAAAATTCTGATAGTCTGCACTGAGGTATATTGTTGATTTCTTGCTCGCCATGTATACCCAATGTCCAGAACTCTTTTGTGTGTGTAAAAAACAACACATGACTAGTATTATCAGTAAAGCTGCCATTAGGAAAAAAGGGGACAAATATTTAGAATATAAGGTTAATAAAAGGTACAGATCAAAAGATAGAAATAAGGATGAGTATGGTGGTTCATGCCTACTGTAATCCCAGCACTTTGGGAGGCCGAGGTGGGAGGATGGCTTAAGGCTAAGAATTCAAGACCAGCCTGTGGAACTTATCAAGACCCCATCTCTATAAAAAATAAAAATTAAAAAATTGCTCAGGTGTGGTGGCCTGTGTTTGTAGTCCCAGCTACTCAAGAGGCTGAAGCAGGAGGATCGACTAAGCCCAGGAATTTGAGGTTACAGTGAGCTATGATGATGCCACTCCAATCCAGCCTGAATGACAGAGCGAGACTGTCTCAAAAAAAGAAAAAATTCTTAATATTGCCCAGTGATAAGACAAACCATTTTTAAAATCTGATATTGATAACTAAGATCCTTTGGTAAATAGTTTTGAAAATACCATTTGTCATGCTTGATACTGACAAATCTGGGAAGGGATACACAAAAGTTAAAATACAGGGTGTAACATAAGGGCTTGGCATGTGGGTTTACTGTACCATCTCCCTGACAATCAGGACTGGCAATCCAAAAAAAATGTAAGTGGGAATCCATTAAGAATGATATATCGGCCGGGCGCGGTGGCTCACGCCTGTAATTCTAGCACTCTGGGAGGCCGAGGCGGGCAGATCGCTCAAGGTCAGGAGTTCAAAACCAGCCTGAGCAAGAGCGAGACCCCTTCTCTACTAAAAATAGAAAGAAATTAATTGGCCAACTAAAAATATATAGAAAAAATTAGCCGAGCATGCCTGTAGTCCCAGCAACTCGGGAGGCTGAGGCAGAAGGATTGCTTGAGCCCAGGAGTTTGAGGTTGCTGTGAGCTAGGCTGACGCCATGGCACTCACTCTAGCCTGGGCAACAGAGCGAGACTCTGTCTTAAAAAAAATAAAATAAAATAAAATAAAATAAAAAAGAATGATATATCCCTTAAACATTTTAGATGTATAAAATATATCAGTATACTTTCAGTCACCAAATTTTTTATGTAAAGAATTTTCTAAAAAATGAGTGTATTGTTAGGGGCTGTGTTTTCTCTATAATCTATACTCATATGGATCCTCATTTAAAGTTTGGTTTCTTTGCAGTAGAGTGAAAATATATTAATACTTTTGAAGCAGTGGGACAGGAGAATCAGATTTTTATTTTCCTCAGATATGTCATCTTTGCCATATCTAGTATAGTTGATATGTACAACTAAATATCTAATCACAGCAAGTATAACAAGCATAAAGAGTTGCTGCCCAACAAAAAGCAAACTCTCATCAAGCACATACCCCACCAGGGCGTCCATGGGCATCCGGAGAAGAGTCTGCAGCTGTTCACTCTTAGGTGACCACGTTTCATAGAGGGAATGGAGGGCACTGGTTAGTCAGCTATCCTGTCATTGGCCTTCTCCCTGGCTGGTGTTGCTGACATTCTAACTCTTCCCTTCTTTCCTTACAATATAGTTCTCTCAGGGTCTGGACTGCCAAGGACTCAAGGTTCCTAGAAAAATACTAGACCAGGAATTAAGAGACCTGGATTCTGTTCCTAACTGTGTGGCCTTGATTCAGAAATCAAAACCTTTCTGAGTCTTGATTTTTTTTTTCTAAAATGACACTGAACTAGATAGATAACACAGAGCATTGTATAGTAACATTTTTGTTACTATGTCTTTCATAATGATTTCAACTTACTGTATCTGGTTTAAAAACAAACCATCCTACCTCTAAAGTGTATCTGTCTTTTTTCTTTTTTGTGTGTGTCACTGAATAAGCATTTTCTTTCCCAAACATCCCTACTCTTGCTTTAAACAAGCTATTATCTTGGGAGCAGGACTTTTAACTTTCAGATTTGCAAGACCTTATAGTAAAATGTCCAAATACATTAGGAACCATCTGAGAGTTTGCACAACAGAATGACCAAAGTTGTGAATACAGGATGGCACAATGAGGTGTACATTAACCACCCTGTGCTACAATACTCTCTTCCCTTGGAAGACTATCTTCACATTGCTGTTACAGACCAAAATAAATAAAAAGCTAAAAGCTACATCTCTAATAAGAGTCATCACTGAATGATGGCTTAATACCAGCCAGGTGCTGTGTTGGACACTTTATACAGATCATCTCATATATATTCATTAGGTATATAGTTTTGTTCATTTGCTCAGTGGTTGAGCCAGGATTTAAACTTTTGCCTAACTCCAGAGCCCAAACACTTTAACAGTTATACTTACTGCTTCTAAACAAATTCTTCCATTTATCATAAAGATCATAAAGTGAGCACAAACCTTTCCCACTGGAGTTGACTGCACACAAAAAGCCAGTAATAAGCATTTCTTTCTTATGCAGGCCTTGCAAGCACTAACTGGTGGCCATAATGGATCCCTTTCTATTAATACCACTAACAAAAGGAAGGAAAGGAGTTAAGATCCATTCTATGTGAAGTACTACAGCTATGAGCAGCCCTATATTTCCACTCCAGGATCCATTACAGGATATTTTAACAGAGATGAAACCAGATCATAATGAGGTCTTTCTGGATGCTTCTGTAAATTGTTCTTAGAGGTCCAAAAAGGAATCCTATCTTATACTTGGGATAGTGTTGAATTTTTAAAATCTATTTTCTCCCTGTGAGCAAACAGGAAAAGAGGACTATATTTGTGTTTCTCAGTTAACATTTGAGTGTTTAATCATTAATATTCTTACTTGCTGATGCTAGGGGGAGCCGAGTGGATTGGGTGTGTCAGTATGGCAGATCTTCTGATGGCTATCTTGGATAAGATGATACTGTGTTTCAAGTATTACTTTGATACTAAAGTGGATGATACACAAAAGTAATAAATATATGTTGGAGAAAATTTGAAAAACTACCACGTCAAGTTATTTTCTTAAAATCTGGCCATAGACAGACCATTAGACATAGACAGACCATAACCACCATAGACATTTTAAATTGTTCTTATTTTAACATTTACAATAGCCTATGGACATTTCTTTTTTGCAGAACTTGAACTGCTATGTAAGTTTCCTTTAACTACATTACAAATCTTTTGCCCATAATATTACAAGAAGTTTAAATTGAATCTATATATACATATGTTCATAAGGTCCTATTGGCTTCTATACAGTGCATCTTTATCTTATTCTAAACATAGCAGATGGTTATCTTTTAGTTGACAATGCAGAGACTACATTTCCTCTCGTGTAATTATTTAATTTTACTCTGTGTTCTGTTTCTTTGAACACATAAAATGTCACCTCTTTGTCAGATTAAAAGGCTGGTGAATATTGAAGGACTATGATTTTTCTAACAGGATGCAAATTGCAGTCACTGGTATCTTCTCTATCACTCTGTCCTCCCAGAATCACAAGGTCATTCTACTGTTCCCTAAAAGTATTCTCACTGTTGACAGTTCTGGGACTGTGTGAAGGGAAAAATGTCCTACTTAGCAACATTAAAAGAGCACAGTGCCAGCAGCCAACATTTAACTTGGAATAATGTGTGACGGCTGATCTAACATGTGACCTAGAGACATCTTTTCAAGTGCAAGGTAACATTTTCTTCATTAGTTTGTGCTGATTCCATAAAACTGCTCTTGGCAAAAAAAAAAAAAAGAAAAGAAAAGATAAAGGAGACACACTGTGATGGGGATACATGTGGTGATGGCTTGATATGAACATAGCCAGAAATGCTGCAATTATCACTGACAAAGATTACTGAGAATCTGTTATGTGTTGGTTGACTATTTAGATGTAAAGATGTCTCCACCTTTGAGATGTCTGACATACAGTTAAAGGAGATAAACACATTAAAAGACAGGTGACCCTCAGCTACCAGTGGGGGTACAATTCAAGGAGGGAGAAAGAAGTCAGGTTAAATCAGAATGGTTTGGAAATAGCTTCTCTGGTGGTGGGATTTAAAAAGGATTAGGATTACATAGAAAAGGGCAAACATAAACAATCAAATAAAAATGATAACCCAAGGAAAAAAGTTGCAGTTCATAGCACAAATGGCTAATTTTATTAATATTTAAGTTCTAGAGATCTATAAAATATTGTGCCCATAATTATTATAGAATACTGTATGGTACACTTAAAATCTATTAAGAGGATAGATCTCATGTTAAGTGTTCTTGCCACAATTTTTAAAAAAAAGGCTACAACTTACTTTTTCCCTTACCAGCTTCCTTAAATTGTCTAGAGATCACTGCATCAATAAAAAAGGTTGTGAGATGATCTGGCATGTAAGAAACAGTGGCTTCACTTAAATTCCCCAATTTCACTTGTCCTAACAACCCATTGTTTTAATACCTGTCCTCTGAAATTGCTCAAAAGAATAGAAAAGATACTAGGATTGCAATATTACATATAACAGAAAATTGGAAACAATCTGTAGGTCCAAAAGTAAGAAAATGATGAATTATGGAACATCAACTTAATTAGACATCATGCTCCATTCAAATGGATATATATGAAATACTTTGAACAGGTAAGATGTTCAATAGCAAGTGGGAAAAAAAAATAAACCAATAGAGAACATGCACTTTAAAAATAAAATGTATATATATTAAATATGCCAGAAGAGAAATAGGACAAATTTGGGTGATGATGTCATGTAATGAAATATTTTTAAATTAATTTAATATTATTACAGTACTATCTTAACAAGGAAACAATTTTTAAAATACTCCAAGTCAGATGAAAATCAAATTTAGAATATGCAATGAGTTAAACACATCCTGGCTCATAGAAATGGAAATTTTTTCAAGTTTCCATTACTGGTAGGTATTTCTGTATAACACAGGAAATGACGTCACACTTTATAACAGTACTGGTGTATGTTATAGACTTTTGGAGATAATCGAAACATAATGGGAATTTATACTAGTACTGCTTTTTTTTTTTTTTGTAGAGACTGGGTCCTGCTATGTTACCCTGGCTGGTCTCGAAACTTCTGGGCTCAAGCAATCCTCCCACCTCAGCCTCCCAAAGTGCTGAGACTACAGCCACTGCACCCAGCCTTTGGTGCTGCTTTTGTTAAAGACCAGTCAAGTGCAGTAGTGAGAAGGAAGGAAAGAGTGAAAAAAGGCATTCAATCTGTAACTGACTGAACTGTCAGTTGAGAGAACTCACTACCTTCAGACCAGCCTGCTTTTGATTGAACAGTGACAGAGAAGGTGTGATTAGAGCTGTTTCCTTTCTCATGCTGACTATAACACCAAGGCTCTACTTTCAAGCTACTCTATAAACCCCAAAGATAGGATAACCATAAATCTTACTGTCCAATCCAAGACACTTTTGAGAGCAAAGTATTTATTGCTGTTAGTAATTATGCTGAAGTAACAGACATAAAACAAGACTGTCCTCAGAAAACTGGACAGACATTAATATGAGGCAGATATTACTATTATATTACAAGGATGATGATGATGCTAGCAGCCAACACTTATGAGCACTAACCAGGTGCCAGCCTAAGCACTTGACATGTACTAACATCTATCCCGTAACAGTTGGGATAGATACTATAAGGTACATATTCTTATTTTATAGGTGAGGAAAAGGAGTGTAGAGAGGTTAAGTGGTTTGTCTAAGGTCATCCAGCTAGTAAGTAGTGGACCCAGGGATGGAACCAGGACAAGCTGTCTCCCAACCTGCTTTATGGTGTTATCCTGCCTGAAGTAATGTTTTCAGGGGTCCCTCCACCCCACACACACTATATATACTTAATACATTTATACCAAATTAAAATTGTTCAATCAATGAAACCCTGTTGAGTATTTTTCTCCTTTTCCTCCCTCCCAAAGCAGCGATGCCCTGATTTTTTTTTTTAATTTAGAAATTCTAAAATTGAGAAGTACATCTTCAAAACACCAAAAAAGCCTTCCTGACAGGAACAGCAGCAGATGGAATCAGGCAGTTCATCTAAAGTTGCTAGGAATACTATCTTTCCCACTGGCTGACAGCATTGGACCCCAAATATCAACCCTAATATATATGTTTTTTCATTTCTCTACTTCTTATTCAAGTGTAGTACCCAGGGTCTGGTCACTTGTCTTTATCTACATCACTTGGTAATCTCCAACATTTACATGCTCACGAATCCCATTTCCATCTCCAGCCCTGCCCTCTCATACTCCACATGTCTATATATATATATATATCCAAAATCTCCATTTGCATATATAATAAACTCCAACTCAATATGTTCAAAACTGAATTCCTTAGCTTAACTTCCAAATATTTGAAGAATCAGGACTCCAAACTCTGCCTTTATCTCTCTACATTCTCTGCCATGGTTACTTCATCTAGTCCTGTCTAAAAATGTAATATTCTCTCACCCCTATGACCAATCCATTCATGATTAATTTTTTAAAATAAATATTTATGATAAACCTACAAACACATACACAAGTACTTGTATATGTATAAAGCCTTCCTAGGATAAATAAGAAATTGTGCTTTTCATTATATACTTATACCTTTTGAATTTTATGCTTTGTGAATATGACCTATTCAGAAATTAATAAAATATAAGAAGCAACTAGTTGAGGGGAAGGGGATGGGCAAATTGACACCTAATGGGTACAGTGTGTGATGTCTGGGGGTTGGGCACGCTTGTAGCTCTGACTTGGGAGGTGTAAAGGCAATATATGCAACCAAAGCATTTGTACCCATCCCCATAATATTCTGAAATAAAAATAATTTTTAAAAACCAACTAGTTATGCCTTTTGAAGAGGAAGTAGGAACAAATTGGGAAATATGAGTGAGGCGACTTAGATTTCACTCTATATGCATTGCCTTTTTGAAATATTAAAAAAAAAAACTAAAGAAAATTATTCAGGTCCATAAAAAAGTCATCCTGTGAATAACTTAAAATACAGAAATTTTTTAAAGCTCTAATTCCCTCAAAAAACATTGTTTCATCTTGTCAGCAAGAGTCATTTAAAAAGACAAATTCATAACCACTTCATCAACTTTTTCACTTGACAAGCAGATGTGAGGTTAACAAAGTAAATTAGTCATTCATATTTGAAATAAAGAGTATACTCCTGGGGTAGGGGGAAGCAATTAGGGATCATGGGTCCTAATCAAATGACTGGTGTCCTTATAAAAAGGGGAAATTTAGACACAGAGGGCAGACACACATAGAGGGAAGAGAGATGGAGAAAACGGCCATTTACAAGTCAAGGACAGGCCTGGAACAAATCCTTCCTTCAGAGCCCTCAGAAGGAACCAACCCTGCCAACACCGTGATTTTGGACATCTAGCCTCCAGAACAGTGAGACTAAATTTCTGTTGATTAAGCCACTTAGTTTATGGCAATTTGTTACGGCAGCCCCTGCAAACTAATACAATCGCACATAAAAATTACTTGTAAATGACTGGTCACTGCAGAAGAACAATCATTTAAAAAGACTTCAAAATAATTGATGTAATACTCCACGTTTTTTTGAAAACTGAAATCTTGTAAGAAATGGTGTTTTAGGTATCTAAGTAGGTCTCCCTAAATTCTAATATCAAGAAATACCATTAGTATATCAAGATTAGGCAAAAATTTTTAAGCATGTTTTTTTAGCCACATTAAGTATAGTCACATATGTCTGCAAGTTTGTGAAGCCCAAGAAAAAATATTTTAACGTTAGCGACTTAGTGTGGAAATGAGTCATCTCCACAGGGTTTAACATTATTTGGAGGTTCCCAAAGTTGGTTAATTTTTGAAACAATCTGGGAGAGAAGAGTCACTGACTTCATCTTAGACCCACTCAGTGGGAATCTCTAAGGAGGGATTTAGGGAGGCCGAGGCAAGATCATTTAAGGCCAGGAGTTCAAGACTAGCCTGGGCAACATAAAAAGACCTTGGCTCTACAAAAAAAAAAACTTTTTTAATTAGCAGGCATGGTGGTGTGCGCCTGTCATCCCAGCTACTCGGGAGGATGAGGCAGGAGGATCGCTTGAGCCCAGGAGTTCGAGGTTGCAGTGAGCTATGATTGTGACACTGCATGGCAGCCAGGGTGGCAAGTTAACTTTCTCAGCCAAGTGCCACCATTTCCTCACTACACATACTCACCACCCTTTTTCTCATGACCTTGCCTTCAGACTCCTAAAGGAGGTATAAAAAGCATGTGAAGCAAAGAGAATGCAAAATGCTTTATGCCATAAAAGACCTGTATTGGCAATGAGGAGGGCCCAGAAGTACCCCTAATTTAGCTATCTGAGTTGTGAATCAAGAAAAATGACTCAAAGAAGATATTTGCAGGGCAAATATGCATTGGGCAGGTAAATAAGGAGGGGCCCTTCCTTGGCTAAGGAAGTGGCATGTTCACAAAGAGATGAAACCACTGCCCCTTAGCTGTCCAGCATGGCTATCAAAAAGGTATATCTGGAGATGTGGAGAAAATAAACCATAGAGAAATATAATTGACCATGAGAAGCCTTTATGTCATGTTCAGATGGTCTGGTTTTTAATATGATCATATTTACATTTTAAGACAATTGATCCACTAAGACTGGGTAGTAGCATGACTTAGGGAAGGACAAGTCAAGATCATAATAGCTTCTAATACTTTCTTGGGAACTGATCATCTCAAACTTTGTAATTTCCTGTATTTTCTTCCACCTCTTCTCATTTTCCATTAGAGAGAGAATTTTCACAGTTCAGCAGGAAAGAAGAAATAAACTGAGCAAGAACCTGGTCCTTGGTTACTAGACTGAAATTTATTTCTCGGTTCTTCATTAACTCTAGAAATTCTTCTTTAAATAGCCACCATCAAGGAGATCCTAATAGCTTATTTTTGTGCAATTACTTTAAGGCAACAACATTTTTCCCCTATAAATATTTAGCGAAATTTAAAAAATCATCTGAGTGACAAACAACAAAGTATGTTTGATTTATATTTTGGACATGCCAGCAAAAAATCCTGAGCTTAGTTTCTAGGACTAGCTTCCTGATATTTTCACTGTTGCCATTATTGCATCTTGAAATTCCATTCGATTATACCTTAAACTATGCCATATTGACAAATTACTTCATACTCAATATTGTGTCAATGTAATCAGCTTTGCCATTTGTTATTTAACTAACCAGAAACAGTATCTGGCCATTAAAGCCATAAGATTAAAATATGGTCTAAATTAAATGTATTAAACTATTCTCAGTTTCCCATATATTTTATGATAATCTCAATTCTTTGAAAGTCTATGTATCATTATCAGCATCCCAGCTATCAGGGATAAGTACAAAGATGTTTCAAGATTATAGCAATTTTCTTTCAAATTTTCCAACATCCCCTGTGAAGTAGGTATTTTTATACCCATTTTAAACACTAGGAAACTGAAGCAAAGCGAAGCAACTAGTAATATTAATAAATGGTATTCAAACACACCTGACTCTAAATCCTGTGCTGTTCATGTTTAATCCCGAGTAGAAAATTCACATTAATATAAATCAGTGGTTCTCAAATAGAGGTGATTTGCCTCCCACTCCCGGGAGACATTTAGCAATGTTTGGAGACATATTTTATTGTCACAACTTTGGTGGTGGAGGGAGGGGGGCATCTAGTGGGTACGGGCCAGGTGTGATGCTAAATATCTTACAATCTCAACATTCCTGTTGAGCTACAAAGTTGTAGCCCTAAATGTTAATAGTGTCAAGGTTGAGAAACCCTAGTATAAACAAACTATTCCTCAACATGTCTTCTTACAGAAGCATTAATACCCTATTCCTGGTTTTTCATGAAGCCAACATTTACAGTCAATGAAAATAAACCATAACAAGATGTTGCTATGGTCTGAATGTTTGTGTCTCTTTCTAATTCGTATGTTGAAATCTTAACACCCAATGTGACAGTATTAAGAGGTGGGGTCCGTTTGGGAAGTGATCAAGTCATGAGGGCTCCACCTTCATGCATGAGATTAGTGCCCTTATAAAAAAAGGTTCAAGCAAGCTCTCTTTCCCCCTTCTGCTATGTGAGGACACAGCAAGAGGCACCATCTTTGAAGCAGAGGGCAAGCCTTTGCCAGACACCGAATCTGTCAATGCCTTGATCCTTCAGTCTAAGGTATTGTTTTAGCAGCAGGAACAGACTAAGACAGATGTGTATTTAATATATAAAGGCATGTACATTTTTAATGCATCTGAAAAACTTAGAATTTATACTATAAATTCAGAAATGATCATAGAACTTTAGAGGTTTCAACCTCAATTATTATACCGTGTCATATAAATACACAGGACTGGGGAAATATATGTTTGACATGTTTTCATTGTCGTATGATTGCTGCGATCTTTATTCCTTCTGCTTAAAGGATGCACAAGGGGAAAAAGGAAACCTTGATGCAGGAAAGCAGGGAGGAATAACATATTGAAGCTTTAGTAGATATTTTTTAAAAGGCATAAGAAAGCCACACCATGAGGCAAAGAACTGCTTTCAGGATTTTATTTCAAAAGTACACAAGGTCACAAAACTAGAGCAAGTTGTTTTTTTAAACAAATTTTGTTCTTACAAATTTCAAAATCTGCACCATTGGATATGTAAGTCCAAAATTTTAAATACAAAATCTAAAACTGACACTATCCATTCTCTACTTTGCACATGTGATGTGTCAAAATATTTTTCTCAGTAGTACAAGTATATTTATCACTAAAATTCACAGGGACAAGAATAAGTGAATCAATGAATTGTGGTTCTTGTAACACTTATGTCACTAAATAAGTCAGCAGAAAACACAAAGGTCTTTGATGGAACTTTTAGTGTCCATAACCAAAACCAAACCCAACTGATACTCATTATAATTGCAAAATAGGATATACATTTTGTAAAACTTGATTTTAATTAATAAGAGGCTAGTGTTACCATCTATAAATGATTAGTCTTCTCCAAAGAGAAATAAACAGAACCACAATTCATGAATTTATTATTTTTCCCTGCTTCTATGACATTTTTAAAAGGAAATTTGTGCTCAGTTATTAACTATTTTAGTGTCAAAATAGGTAAATGAGCAAGAAATTCTATTGCAGAACATGTTGTCTTTATTGCTGAAATATCCAAAGGCATTTGAAATATTAAAACTTGCCCAGAACATTTACACTACTACTAAACACAAGAATGTTATAAAGATATATGTACATATATATAATATATAATGTCACAAGCCACTAAAAAGTTAAAATTGTGCCAACATTTTCTACAAACTACTTATGTGACACATCAAAGCATTAACCACATAAAACATGGACTTTTTCTGTTCACACTGGAATAAGGCATCTGAAAGCCCTAAACACTGTTGAAGCAAAAATAAGAAAAAAAAAATCTAAACATTCACATAACTTCAAATATACATGCTGCACGCACAGAAAAAACACTGAGAATAGTTATTTTAAGAAGCTATACATTACAGAATTTGATAGTCAACTTCATGCAATGAGTTCTTTTTATATTTAATCAAAATGTTTACTTGCCCCTTTATTTGCTCCAAATTTGTAGGACTCAATCTTAAATTAAAAAAAAAAAATTTTAATTAGGTATTTCTTTTTTCCACAATTTTTATGGATAATGATTTGGGATTTTTCAACTACCCTCCCCCTAAGACACACTCAGACTGTGTTTCTATTGTAATAAGTCCATGGCAGATAGCTCAAATTTAAAGGAAGTTCTTTATCCAGAATAACTGCTCAATGTAATAAATAAGAGACATTTTTAGGGAATGGGGGGCTTTCTAACAAGGAAATAATATTAGTTAATATTGCCAATAAGAAAAAGAACATCTATAAACTACTCCATATTCAAAGTACAGAATCATTTCTCTCCAAATTACCTTGTGTAACCTAAAGAGACGGTATTGAGTCTCTCAAGTATAACGCAAAATCAAACGGTTTTGCTTTGAAGATGCAGTACTGGCCTTGACGGATGTTACCTGGCTCCTTAACTGAAATGCTTTACTAATTTTTTTGTTGAACTACTTGATGATTACCAACAGTAATTCCAGAACAAATATTTGATCTCGGTTTCAACAGGAATTATCAGTGAGGATTATTTAAGTTATCAGTACTATCTGAGCAACAGAAACTTACGGTGAGAGGAGCTGGAGACATAAGCCTAAAACTAAACTGTATCCTCTAAATTTAGTCACATCCAGTGGGGGGTCTCTTCAGGTTACACAAGTGATTTTTACAAGCTTGTTTCTCAGACTGTAGTTCATATGGATCTTAACTGAAAGCCTTTCTGAAAGATTTTGATTTACTTATAGCAAAATCCTAGATAAATATGAAGTGTAAAGGAATGAAAGTATTTTACACATCCACTTTCTGTAGTAATTTCTACTTAGATTGACAGCATAATCTTCACTATATGAAAATCAGGAATAGGAATGACCAACACTTTATTATTAAAGCTCATGTTCTGTTTATCATAATATTTTATAAATAGATTTTATTCATATAAAATAAGCCAAACATTTGGCAATCAAAAATAGCTACTGTTATAAAACTAGAAACACAGTCAAAGAGTGTTGGGGATGTTGACATTTTTAAATCGTTATGATTAACACAATTGTTTAAGTTACATCCACGAAGAAGAAGAGGAGGCAAGTCTGAAAATACGAGGATAGAAAGGTGTCACAGTGATGTGTTTTTAGTAACAGTACCTTCACCTCTAAGCACCTTTCAAGTAGGTGACAGCAGCTCATAGGCACCAGAAATTCATGATAGAAATTAAATTACCCAAAAGGCACAGATGAAAATGTTAACACAAGTATAAAAGTAATTTCATGTAAGGTTAAAAACCTATTTTAAAAATGCTTCCAAATATGTAAAACTATACACTAATCCATTACACAGACATTCAAGCTTAAGTTTACCATTAAAAAGTGTACACAATACTCTGCCTAACTGTAAATACATGCCAACATTAATTTATAATGTAGCATTTACCACCACAGCACCCAAATAGTTTAACAGAAACCAACTCCCTACTAAAATCTAGGGAAAAGGTTTTAGAGCTAGTGAAATAATTTATTGTAGACCTTATTTACTATAAAGAAACTATTGACTCATTCTCCTTATCCACATTCCCTCACAAAATCTTAAGGGAAATACAATAAATCCACTTTCTTCCAAAACAGTATTTAACACATTTGGCAGGTAGGAGTATTCCCTTTACTCCTTTTTCTTTCTTTCTTTCTTTTTTTTTTAAAGAATAAATCACTTTCAGAAAACTAAGACTCAAACTTTTTCAAAGCTC
>VBSM01000272.1:90373481-90385226 GCA_008086735.1 Cheirogaleus medius | reverse complement strand
GGAGTTTGAGGTTACCATGAGGTAGGCTGATGTCATGGCACTCTAGCCTGGGCAACAGAGCAAAACTGTCTAAAAAACAAACAAACACTTAATTTTTTAAAACTATTCACACTATAAAAGTCTACACAGCAATACTTTGTCACATCTATGGTTTATTTGTGATAACCCAATATTTTCTTAAATATAAACTCAAACATCTAATATATACATATCCATAAGTTTCACCATTTTCATCATTTTAAGTAGCTCTGCCATTTGGGCTTATATCACCTGACATTGACATTTGGGGCTGGATGATGACCTGGAAGAGGCCCAGAGCACTAAGACTGTGGTATGCTGTGTGGGACTTGCCTCTCTCTTCCCTCTGCTTCCACCATAAAAATAAGCACATTAGAACAAAATTAAGAGTAAATCAATCCAAAGCCGTACTTCTCCACAATGACTATTTTGATGTTGTTTAAATGAAGTTATTAACCAGAGCATATTCTTTCCATTATCCCAAAAATAAGCTTATTACATACAGACTATCACTTGTAATAAACTGTTAATAAAGCTGAAATCAACAGATTAAGAACTAAAGAAAAGCCAGATTACACTAAAGACCATTTACATTCAGGCACCATCCTAAGCTTGTAATCACATTTAAGTGCACTCCTCTAACAGATTAAAAATGGATAAATTTTCTGCACTTCTCTTAACTCTGAGGCTGGCCCTGTTTTGACCAATAAAATATGGTAGGGGTGAGCTGTGTGAGTTCCACGGCTAAACCTCATGAGCCCTGGCTGCACCCATTCTTGCCTCCTCAGATGCCTTCCACTGTGTGAACAAACCACACAGAGGGCAAGTGAGGTGTCTGACCGACAGCTACAACTACCCAACATATAGGCACCCTAGACAATCAGCCCAGGTCCAGACCAGCTGCCTGCAGCCCCACTGGTGAGCCTAGAACTAACTTCCCATCTCAGCTCAGCCTAAACTGGCAACCCACAGGATCATGAATGATTTTTGTTTTAAGCCTCTAAAGTTTGGGGTGGTTTATTACACAGCAAAGATTGCTAAGATGTTATCCAAACCCACTGATTCAGCCCAAAAATCCAACTACTATGGTCTCCATCTCATGTCCACATTTCTATTTAAAATGTGATTTGATATTTGTGTATAATAAAATGTTTCTCCTGAATAACACTTTCCATTGTTTCCAATACATTTAGATCCTTTCCTTCTTCATTCACTAAGGCATTCTTCTACCTCTCTACCCTACAATGATTTTTCTTGCCTTCTTGCTATGAATGCTCACAGTACTTTACTTTCTACCATTTGTATCACCCATTTGGCACTTATCATATGCTGCCTTGGATTTTTTTTTCCCTCTAAATTTTATGGTGAAGCTAAGGTAGCATCTAGGGTTTTGTCACATCTCCTAGATGCTGAGGAACTTATCTTCTTCCCATAGTACCTCGTATTTTTAGGACTTTTTAAAATGCATGTCTTGATTTACCATTATGTGATTAGCTCCATTAGGGTTGGGAGAAATTGTGGATACTCTATCTCCTGCTGTAGTTCCTTGCACATAGAAAAGAACTTGTGATTGGATTATATATTTGACCAATTTTAGAAATGTTGAAAAAAATCCATTAATCTGTCAGATGAAATTCCTGCTAATTCAAGTGTTCCTTTCTATAGCTACTACGTTTGTTGTCTACATTTAATTTGTCTGGTTATTAATACTTTATGTATCAAGATAAAAAATAATCTAAGCATACTACAGAATGAAAATTCCATTTCAAAATGAATTAAGACATAGCCCAAAAAAATCGAGCTACAAATATATAAATAAGAATTAAAAATTGCTATAATTAAAACTTCCTGATTACTGTGTGCTTTTAGAGTTTTCATTTTGTAGAAATCAAATTTAAAAGTTAAATTACCTCAATTAGATATCTAATGTATAAAATGTCAAACCCTACTAATTCATGCTCTCAGTAATTATACTACACAAAGTAATCAATAAAATGCAACTGTTTTCACCATAATATCTTTCATTCTTTAATATTTGATACATAAAAGACTACTTTTATTTTAAAAGATTGCCTTTAAAAAATAGTCATATATGTGTATCAAAATGATCTGGAAAGATATATGCCAAACCGTTAACATGAATTATTTTTGTGAACTGAGATTTTAAGAAAGATGATTCCCCATTTCTGCTTTATTGATCTTCACATGTGTATACTGCTTAAGAAATTTTAAACAGATTTGTAAATGGCTTTCAGTATTTCTTTTCCAAAAAATGGTTAAAACATTCAATTGTTCTTCATTATGTTGCACTAGAAATCAATTGAAATCTCAAGGTCCTGCAAAGCAGTTATGGTGTTTCCTAGCAACACTGAAGGGCCTCTTTTCACAGAGGCATAGTTTTTCAAGTGCTGAAGTACGCAATAGTCACAAATTGTATAAGACAAAAGACAGACACTTGGTCTCATGCAGTGTCCCTAGGATTCTTTCCTAATACTACCCAATTTTATTTATGCAGCAAATAAAGTAATAATTTAACTTGTAGGTTCAAATATGGTTTGAACAGTAAATCAAATATTCTTATAATTTAATTCAAAAATATTCAGAGTATGATAAAATATGCAGTACATTATCAAGCTACAAGTATTTGCAGAGCTCAGTTAATAAGTGCACAGCACTGGATTGTATAAACAAATTGAATCACATCTCATATTGGCAGTAACTGAAATAACATCTCCCAGTTTTCTGCTTGCTTTTTTATCTCCAATTTCCAAGTCACTTGGATCTTTAGATCTTCTCTTCTGCCCAGTCTGAGCTTCAAAGTGACATGAGTTCATCAGAGAGTATTTTTCAGCCCTTGATGTCACCTCCTACTAAGGCCTTAGAAGATCGTTTCTACCCTAAGAATGGAACATTACTGGAGATAATAGGAGGAGCTATTCCTCTAGAAGGGAAGCAATGCTTGGAACTGAATACATGTCTTTATTTCATTAATTTGCTTTTTCAAGTTTAAGCAATTTGTTAACCTGGATGGTCTTCAATGATCTTTTCTTTCTGGCAATCTTAAAATCACAGGATGTCAGAAAGTGCTCATGAAACATTATGGTTGGTTGTTTATTTTTTAAAAAGAAGTAATCATGAGAATTTTTAATCATGTTTGAATGAAGAAAGCCTTAGAGAAAAGTAAAAAAGAAAACCACAAAAGCTATGGAGAAGACAAAAATTTAACTATATTAAAATTTTTTAGTTAGAAAAGCACCATTTCATAAAACTAGAGTAATAATTGTTTCAGGCAAGATACTGAAAATTAGTGCTGAAAAGTATGATGAGAAACAGAATCAAAGTTATCTCCACCAGAACAAATGTACATCACGTGAATTTGTCCAAACTCATAGAATGCACAATACCAAGAGTGAATCCTGATTGTAAACTATGGACTCTGGGTGATAATGATGTGTCAATAAAAGTTCATCAGATCTAACAAACGTACCACTCTGGTGGGGGATGTTGACAGTAGACAAGGCTGTGGGGAATGGGGGCAGGGAGAATAAGGAAACTATACTTTCTGCTCAATTTTGCTGGGAACCTAAAACTGCTCTACGAAATAAAGTCTACTTAAAAAAAAAAAAAAAGACTAACGATACATAACCATATTCATAATTAAATATAAATTCAATGCCATATTTCAGATATAAAATTGACAGCGATTAAAAATTTTAATAAAAGCCAAGCTTGGCAAAAGTGTTGGCAACAGACCGTGGCAATATGGTGAGTAAATCAGTACAACCTGTTGTCGACACAGCAGAAGACCTGGGAAATGTCAACGTGTTAACCCGCTTTTAGGAACTGCAGCTGAATTCTCTCACAAGTGAAGAGCTCATATGTACAAGGATATTATTCACCGACATACTCTTATTCGCTGATGTACTCTGAAACAAAAAAATATCTGAAAACAACCTAAATATCCAACAACAGGCAGGAGAATTAAGGTAAGAAATCCAAGCTCATTTACCTGAGACAAAGAGCTAGGGCAAATATACCAGATAAAACCAGTCCCCTCCAGCAAAAGGACCTTGCTAAAATTTGGCTTTTGGGCAGTAACATCAACATCCACTTATAGTAATAGAATATGACTAAATATTGCCACCTTCAGGTTTAATTCCATTTACCTTACAGAAAATACAATCATCCAATCAAATTAGATCTTTCAGAAAGAATATAACATTAAAGTGTAATAATGAACATACTAATATAATGAAAATACATTTTGGGGGACTGTGCTATGGACTGAATCATGTCCCCTCAAAATTCCTATGTTGAAGCCCTAACCCCCCATGTGACTGTATTAGAGATAGGGCCTTTAAGGAAGTGATTAAGGTTTAAAGAAGTAATGAGGGTGGAGCCTTGAATCAGAAGTAATGAGGGTGGTGCCCTTATAGGAAGAGGAGGAGATTCTAGAGCTCCCTCTACCAGGTGAGGACAGAGAGAGAAGGCAGCTGTCTACAAGCCAGGAAGAGGACCATCACCAGAAATACAATTTGTTGGCACTTTGATCTGGGACTTTCTGTTGTTTAAGCTATCCAGTCTAGGACATTTTGTTATGGCAGCCTGAACAGAAGAAGACACAGTGCCTATAGTCCTCTGGAGTGATGAAGTTTTTCATCATGCATGAGGTAATCTGTTCAACTGGACATGAGGTTAATGCATTCAGCAAAAAACTCTCAAAAAATGTAAACACACTGGGAATCCACAAAACAATGGGAAAATGTGGTTATCAATCCATAGCCAAAAAAGACAACTATGAAGGCACTGTCTGGATGGTCCTTCCAACTAAGGAAGAAAAAATATATGCATAGAGAGGCATACAGAGATTGATGAATTTACTTAAATTTACTGCTTATCTGTAAGTCAGGCACTGTGCAAGGGGCTTTACACTTATTATTTCATTTAATCCTTACAAAACCTGTGGAACAGGCATTACAGACAATGACAACAAGGAACTGCTTTTCATGTGAAATCCAAGTAAATGTTGAATAACACCAGTTACTTAATCCAGACTAATGTGAAAAAAGAGGGAAGTAAGAGAAGATAATAAATGCACCGATATAAGAAAATGAGGCAAGAAAAATCAGGAAAAAAATGTTTTTATGTAATAGGGATATCTATGTAGATTAGATCCCCTAGAAATCTCAACTGAGGAAAGCACAAATCACCAATAGTTTTAAAGATAGGCTGGAAGACCCCCCCTTATAGCACAAGAAAATATGGAGATAATTTTAGAATTCAACCCATATAGTCTATTTGGGGGCAGAGGGACGAGGGACATCAAACTGCCATGGGTTTGTTCCCCCAACACAACCCTAAATTTCTCCTCTCAATCTCATATCTCTGTGATGGGACCTGGCACCATCACCTTCCACAATCAATCCCTGCATAAGATCATAGATGCAAGAAATAGGTGTATCACCAATTCATTTGCACAAATCCAGAAATAAGATTAAAGGGGCGGTTATCAAGGTTCACTTCTTTCCTCATTCAAACAAACACTATGTCCTGTTAATTCTGTCTCCATCCAGGCCACTATCATCTCTCATGCAGCCGTAGTGGGAGGTAGCCTGCTGACTGGCTCCCCTGCATCCCCTTTCCCATTCTAACCCGCTCTCCAACCTTCACCCAGAGTGTTCTTTATACAAAATTGTTTAAAAAAAAAAAAAAATGTCACTGCCATGTTTGAAAGTCTCTGGTGGCTCCACCTTCATTCAGATACCTTAACTCTTCTTCAAGGCCCTTTATGATCAGACACCTTCTATCATCTCTAGTTTCTTACAACTCCCCACTCCCACTGTATGGTACAGTATACCGCAGCCAGTTCATCATCATCTCTCCCAGTGAGTGCTCACAAAAGATACCTTCTTCTCTGCTCCAGCCCACCTTTTAAGCTAACTACTATAATCTCAGTTCAGTCATTTCTTCCAGAAAGGATTCCTTGTACCCATAAGTGGACTGAACCAGTATCCTCTATATACTCCTCAGGCCACTGATAATGCCTCCATCTCAAGCAATTATCGCACTTTACTTAAACTGCTGCTTTATCCTGTGTCCTTCCCATCCTCTCCTCCCAATGATTATTTCACATTTGACTCTGAAGCCAAAGACCCTGCTGGTCTTGATCATCACTTGTTTTCTTTAGCATAGCAAAAGTTTAGGTACTCAGCATTCAACAGACATTTGCTGAATGAAGGGAGATTTTCTCTGTTCTATCACTGAGGAAACAAAACAAACGGAACGTTTTAAACATGGTTTCTGTGTTTTTACCTATCCCAGCAAAACACTAAATGACAGGTCTAACCAGTCATGGCATATGCATAGGGATTTTAAAGACTGTGTCTCAATGTAGATTTCAAGCAGTGACAGGTGAGGTCTTTTCAGCTGGGTGCAGAGAAGAGCTATGAATTATGAGATAGGAAACTACATAGTCTGTCTTGAAATCTATACAGCCAACAAAGCCCTTCATTACAAGGAATAAATAAAACAGCAATAAAACAATTCCGGATGCCTAGAAGTGAGCAGATCACAATTCTGGGATCTGTTGAGGGAAGAGGTGGCAAAGAGAAGCTCACAGGCACCATACCTTTGTATAAGTGGATCTACCAGAGATGGTACAGTTCAAAATAACGAAGAAAAAATTAACAAGATAAAATGCAACTGAAAGATAAGTCTTTTCTTTATTAAAGATGGAAATATAATGCCTGAGCAACACAGCAAGACTGTTTCTACAAAAAATACAAAGGGAGAGGGAAGGAGGACAGAGGAGAGGGGAGGGAGGAGAGGGGAAAGGGAGAAGAAAGATGAACCACAAAGTGAAACTGTCTTGGTCTGGGGCCAACCATAAAAGGAGTAAATCAGAGGAAGTGCCAAGGGGGAAAAGGTAACTAAGGCCACATTTGCAGAACACACTGTTGGCGTAAGCTTTCCCCTTTATGTCTAAAAAGTCCCTTTTCTCCCTTGCTCCATCTTCTCCACAGAGAGCCTCTCTAGCCATTTATCAAAGTAAATCTCACCTGTTACTTCCTCCCTGAAGCTCCCCAGATTACACAGGCAGTTTAACTGCTTCCTCCTCTGTATTATACAACATTTCCTCTATTATAGGTAGGTATTTACAGGTCTCACTTAACCAGGGCCTCAGTGCTTCACCTGTGGAGGGTGTGTCCCAAGACTTATTCAATCAGCAACCCCTCCACACGCAGCCATGGACAAAATTGCTGAACTGCAAGTGGAAGGAGGGAGCTCAGAGGGAAAGTGAGGAGCTATTTGAAAAAGAACAGCAGTGGGAGAGAGGATCACCAGATCTCATGAGGAAAGCATGGGAGGGGAGCCTTGGGAAGACTATATGTCATATATCGAGGGAAGCAAAGAAACTAACCACACACCTGGACGGGAGGAACAGCTCAGAGGGCACTGCGCAAGCCTGGTCCAGTACTGATAGAAGCAAAGACTACATACTTATTATCTGAATAATAAGAAATGTTAGTAAATCTGGTAAGAAACTAATGTGTATGCTACTTTATATATAGTTGTGTTACCATGAGAGAAAATGTCAAGAAAAACTTTTATTGTGGTTATTCCAAAATCACAACTACAGATGAAGAAAAGTTGCCTGTTCATCTTTCAACTATCTCTAGGGCAAAATGAAGAAAAAAGAAATAAAAAAGTTACACATTGATGCATGACTTCCCTCTCAAAATATGGAGAGTCATTCCAAAGATATTAATAAAAAGGGAAAAATTTTGGCAATAAAAATAAGAAGAATTTAAATTTATATTCCAAAACTCTTACATATCTGGTTTCATGGAAAGGGAGTATGATGTTAATGTCAACTGTTATAAAGAATTTATTTAATGTTAAGCTTTTTGAGAAACGTTACAGCATGCCATAAGGGTTCCTATTTTAAAGAGAGGACATGTGGAACAGTATTGCTGAGTTCAGATCACAGAATTCAGGAACCTTACTATAAAAACACAATGGTCAAAAATGATTCAATAGAGCAACTTTAAGAATAAATTAGACAAATCAAGAACTAGTATGTTTAAGGGATTGATATGGACAAGTATAATCTTATATGTTTGATTGCAAATACTATAGATATCTGGGTTAGCAAGTCCTGAAATATTCTACATCCTGTACAAAAAGGCAACCACCATGCTATCTGGATCATTTCCTTTCCCCTAACTCCAACCTGTGTCAAGTTCCTTTTTCCCAGGAAGCTGCTTTGGGATTAGCAGTGAGTGTCCTGGTTTCTAAGAAAGGAAAAGGAAAAACAATTTAAATACATTAACACTAATTAACTGTACCACCTAGGCCAGGGGTCCTCAAACTTTTTAAACAGGGGAGGGCTCAGTTCACTGTCCCTCAGACCGTTGGAGAGTGCACACTGTGGGCCCGGGATGAGTCGGCTGCTAAGCAGGACAGGCAGCGGTCGCAAAAATACCCAGCGGGCCAGATAAATGTCCTACGCGGGTGGCATGTGGCCCGCGGGCCGTAGTTTGAGGATGCCTGACCTAGACCTTTAAATATGACTGAGGGAAGGAAGAAAATACAGGGAGGTAGAAATAAATCTCTATGCTGTCTAGGAGTTTTAGTTTAATTCCCATGTGTGCTACTCAGTATATACTGTTAATATGTACTCAGAGCTAAGGAAATTAATATTTACAGTCAGATACATTAATACCAATAAAAAATGACATAAGTATACTTATTTGCTTTTCTACATACTTTTAAAAATATCAATTCCCAGCTCCCCATCCCCAGTTAAAAATCAAAAAGCAGGCCCCCCAAGAAATAAACTGGGATGGAAACAGGGAAACCATCATCTTAACAATAAATAGCAACAGTGACTGAGTACTTTCAAAATACCCTATACATAAGAACTCTTTCAATTCTCCTAACATCTCCATGAGAGAGGTACTAATATTATTTCTTCACTGTTTCACAATAAACACAGACACTGAGAGGTATCTAAGCTACTAAGGGAGCAAAGTTCAAATGTAGGCAGATTATCTCCAGATCCACACCCATGCTGTATGTAGAAACTGACCAGTAGACACACTAGACAGAGATTTCATTTCTGAAGTCAATGGAAAACACAGTAAGTACATTATAAGAAACCCCATTCCAGTCACCATGGTGGAGGAAGGTTTGGAATTTATGCTATTCCTCTCCTACATTATATTTTTCAGTAGTATTTTAGGTAGCACATCATGCCAGAGTTTGAGTTAGCCTGTCTTTTTTCTTTCTGTTGTTTTTGAGACAGAGTCTTGCTCTGTCGCCCTGGGTAGAGTGCAGTGGTGTCATCAAAGCTCACTGCAACCTCCAACTCCTGGGCTCAAGCGATCTTTCTGCCTCAGCCTCCCAAGTAGCTGGGACTACAGGTGCACGCCACCACACCTGGCTGATTTTTTATATTTTTGGTAGAGACAGGTCTCGCTCTTGCTCAGGCTAGTCTTGAACTCTTGACCCAAGTGATCCTCCCAACTGACCCCCCACTTCTCCCCGAATGCTAGGATTACAGGCATGAGCCTTTTTTTTGAATCAGGGAAATACCAGACTAGGAATCTGTTGTCAAATCTGTCACAAAATAACCTCTATCATTTTGGACAAGTTACTTATCCAGGGCTCAAATATAAATTAAAGATGTTGAACTAAATTATATGCTTCAGATGTAAATATGTCCTAATTCTAAACCATCAATCAACCAACCGATAAGAAGCCTTCCCCTGACATCCACCTCTTTCCCTCCCCTCCACCTAAATCTCAATGGCATTGGCAGAAGTTCTCTGAGTCCACCTCTCAACAAATGCAGACATTTCTTAAACATCAGCATCCTGAATGATGGAAGCAGTTTTGCCCATTAACAGCACAGATCTCTAAAGTCAGATCTGGGTTCAAAGTGAAATTTAGCTTACTAACTTGGCCATGGGCAATTTCTACCCTCTTTATGACTATGTTTTCCTTTTTTAAAGTGAAGACTAATAGTAAAAATGCCTACTTCATTGCAGGGATTAAATAAAATAATGCATATAAACTCTTAGAACAGTTAGAGCAAAAATCCTGATGTTTACTCTTCAATAAATAGTAGCCAGTAGGCAATTTGCTGTCATCTGACAAGGCTGTTACTCCTACAATGATACAAACCCCTATGTGTTGGGAAGGTGTCTTTTTAGTGTTTTATTCCTAACACTTAGCAGTACCTTCCATAAGGGAAGAACTCAAAATCTGTTATTGTAAAGAAATGACATTGAAATGTATCTACTAGGTTTGGCAATTAGAACATCATTGGTGACCTAGGCCAAAACTGATAAAGTGAAGGCTTTGGGGAGTTGCAATGGGATATATCTGACTACAATGGTTGAGAAATGTGAGTAGAAAGAGAAGTAACTACAGATTTGAGGAACTTGGCTCTCAAGGAAAGGAGAAAAATAGTAGAGTGTTATGTGTGGTCAAAGTAAGGTTGTTTTGAAATGAGAAATGTTGAGCATGTTTTAAGTCAAAAATGAGCAAATAGAATGGGAAAAGTTAAACATACATACAATAGGACACTCAGAGATGGAAGGATCAGACCCCAGAAAAGAATGAGACCTAGAAAATAGGGGATAAGACACCTTTAATTAGGACTGGAGGGAAGGTTGTAAGGAGTGGTACAATCGTGGTTCAGTTTATAGACTGGTATACAAGAAACTAAGGGAATTTGTACCTAATAGTCTCTGCGACAAAAGAGGCATACAACATTAATTTAGAATAAAAGAGGCTGAAGAAATGGGGGTAGAGGGCTTTAGAGACTGGGCCAAGTCTGAGATATCCGTGAGGAGGAATGGGTAAAGAAATGAAGTTCTGCAGAGTAGCATCAGAAGTCTAAGATGAGAATTCATAAAGCTGGGCAAAGATACACTGGGGTTTATCATGCCATTTTCTCTAGTTTTACATATATTTGAAATTTTCCATTAATAAAAAAGGTTTAAAAAAAAGAAAACCACTATGAGGTGGCACTAATACACCCATCAGAATAGCAAAAAGAAAAGAGGCTATGGTGAAGATGCAGAGCAACTGGAACTTTCATACTCTACTGGGGGGAGCATCAAGTGGTACAAGTAGCTCTGGAAAAGGGTTTGGCAGTATCAACTGAAGTGAAACATACGTATAACCTACGGGACTCAGAAATTCCATCCATAGGTAGAGATGTATGCACACATGCACTAAAACACACACACGAAAACCTCACAGCAGCAGTGAGACAAAAAACACATCCTGTAAAATTCCATTTATATAAAATGTTAACACTAACATATATTGTTAGAAATCAAAAGTGGAAAGATAAAGTAGAGCGTGAAGGAAAGGGCTGAAAGGGGCATGAGGGAGCTTCTGAGATGTGAGTTATATCTCATTTCTTGATCTGAGTGGTAGGTACATAGAGCACTTTGTGACAGTGCTGTGACCTGAACATTAGTAATAATGCTTTGAACTATGTGCTCTTCTATGTATGAATGTCATACTTCAATTCGAAGTTTTATTTAAAAATAAATTTTAAAAAACAGAAGGAGGCTGGGTGCAGTGGCTCACACCAGTAACCCTAGCACTCTGAGAGGCTGAGGAGGGATGGATGCTTGAGCTCAGGAGTTGAGAGACCAGCCTAAGCAAGAGTGAGACCCTAACTCTACTAAAAAGAGAAAAATTAGC
>VBSM01000272.1:90355230-90368572 GCA_008086735.1 Cheirogaleus medius | reverse complement strand
AATTGCTTTCTGGGTTACTTTAATAATTATCTTAAAGTTCACATCCACTACCTGCTGGAAACCAAATAAACACAATCCAAAGTTCCCAGCCTCCATTATTTCTTTTAATGACAGAAAGCATTAATTCTCATACTAATGACAGATGAATGGCAGAAAACAAGGGAAGGGGGCAAACAGGAGATTAAAATGTGAGACTGAACACCCAGCAAAGCTGACACACACAAAGCTGACCTGTGTAGGATATGGAGCCAGCCCTGCTCACTCACCTCTTCTTCCAAGATGTACCTGTTCTTGATCTTCAAATGCTCGTTCCCCTCTAGACCCTTCCCAAGCCTACAAACATGAATTCCTGTCTAGCACACCTTTCGCCATTTACTCACTGAACATGCACCGTGCCACACATATACTGGGGATGTAGTGTAAACAGTCCCTGACCTCATGAAATGCAGAGTCTGGCAAGAGAAAACAATTACAGTAAAGGCATGCCTGATAAGGGGTAGAACATGCTGCAGTAACAGGATGTGCCTGGAGCACAGGGAAAAGTTCACTTAATCCGAGGCCAATTATGAAGATATTTCAACAAGCTTAAGAGGTAATGGTATAAATCAGATTACGGGTAGTGGCTGGAGGGACACAGCTACTTAGAAACTGGATGTAAACAGGTAAGAAAATAGGAATAGTCAAGTAACGAATCTGTATTTTTGCCTAGGCATTTTGTTGGCTGAAAATGCCACATAATGTGAGACAGAAGAGTGTATAAACAGATTCAGCTGGAGGTGTCTGTGGGACATCTAAGCAGAGATGTCAAGTGGGCGGTTTGATATGGGTAGGGCTTGGGAGAGGGAGATAGAAATAGACTGGAGGCTGTAAGCACATATATGGTAAATGAAGCCATAAACTGAGAAACCTCCACATTTATGATATAAGAAGGAAACTGAGCATACAAAGGAAAATGAGGAATAGCTCAAGAGCAGAGAGACTATACAACAGAGCTATTCTTGCTGGTAGGTTTAAAACGTTGAAGGTATGATGTGTCCACTGGATGTAGCCACAGTGATAACTGCAGTCTACAGCAAATAGTTTCTTCAGAGTAGAGAGGAGTGAAAATTTGATGGCAAAGGGTGGAAGAATTAGTGCACATTAAAAAAAAAAGCAGCAATTGTTTTCAGAAATCTGATTAAAAAAGGAAAAGAAGAGACAGAACAGTGATCAAAGAGGGATAAATAAGCTTATTTTAAGTTGATGGCATCCTGATATAAGAGAAGAGATAACAGAGGGACATCCCTTAGAAAATGTTCAGAGTTCAAGAGTCAGTCTTAAAGAGGAATACCATTTTTTAAGGAAAGATGATGATCTGGACTAGGTTCTAGGTCCTAGGTCTTCCATTCTTCTGGATGGAGGAAAGTTAAGAGAGTCCTTATCTTCTACCTTCTCCCCTGGGGATACACTATTTTCCTCCAGAATTAAGGGCACATGTGTACCTCTTCACTGTCAAGCCACCTGCAAGTGCAAAGTTCATTCTTCATTCTCCACTTACCTGATGCCCACTCCTCAACCTATTAAATCCAGTTTCACTCTTATCACTATAGGGACTGTCCTCCCCATGGAGCTGAAAACTTCCTCAGTGTTCAGTAGTCTCCTAATGGTCTAATGCTAAGACCCACTGGCCTCATTTCTCCATCTGTCTCTAGCACAGCCTCACCCTCTAGTTCTCCTACATTCCTTACCACTCCTCCTTGCTCCTCTACTTATGAGAGGGTGATGTCTCCTCCACTTCATGTTTCACCTTCTCTTCTAGTCCTACCTGCATTTCCTGGTTAACCTTACACAGATGCCACTATCAGCAGTGAATTCCCAAATCTATATGACCAATGTATGCCTCTCTCTCCCAAGAGCCAGTCCTTTGTTTAAACTTTTTTACTGGGTATTTATTACCTCCATTCCCCTCAGGCACCTCACATACTACCTGTCCAAACTTAAGTTCACTGTCATCTCCCTAAAACCTGCTCTTTTCTTTATTCCCTGGGAGTTAGTGACCTTGCCACATACTCAAGCCAGAAATCTTATTGCTTCTCTCCAACTTTTTCTGGCCATTCAACCAACCAGGCATCAGGTTCCACTGCATCTTCCTCAGAAAAGCTTTCCAGATCAATGAGGAAGCCCAACACTGTCCTGCTGTGTTTAAACAGAGACAGTTTATGTCCAAATCATCCCACAGATTCCTATTAGATCTATCAGTTTTACCTGCCTTGAGAACTACACCGTTTAAGAAAATAAATCTCATTGTATAACTTCACTTTTTCAACACTTCCACAAGCTTCTCAGAGCTGTTGGAGTGGGAAGCATAACTTGACCTATCATTTCTCACAGAGCTCTCAGCACAGCCTTTAGATCTTTGCCCACACAAAATGGGGTCAGCAGTGACATCATGTGGAACTTGTTAAAATAAAAAATCACAGACCCCACCCCAAACGTCCTTATAAGAATGACTCAGATGCACAAAGTTTAAGTCATGTTGGTTTGATGCTTTACACGCACTGAACTACTCAACTCCCAAGACACATCATACTCTTCAGATCTCCATGTCTTCACAGAAGCTATACCATCCGTCTGCTTGGAATGTTCTACCAAACCTTTTGCAACTTGCAATGTCATATTCTACTGTAGAGGACCCATCACAGGAACAATACATAGTAGGCTCTAAATATCTGAATGAACAGACCACTTAATTAACAGGTGAGTTCAATTGGAGACTTGGCAAGTCTTAAGTACTCAAATGGAAGTTGAAAGTTAAGCAGTTGGAAATAGTGGCCCAGAATTCAAAGGAGAAGTGTGGGGCTGAGCTGCAAATATTTTTAATTTACTATCGATTACTTGGAGATTACAGTGATGGCTAGATGACATAATTAGAGTTGACGATGGACACTGAAAAGAGGCTAAGGGCCAAATCTTGGGGAAGTGTGACATTCAAGGCACCTGTAGAAGGCAGTGAAAAGCATGTCAACAGGGTAGGAAAGAACCACAACCGGTATCAACAAGCTCCAAAGAGATAAGTTGGTTTGGTACATAGGTTACTGTTAATCTTTGGCAACTGAAGCAGGGAGGTAAAATAGAACAAAAGGTCAGAGATAAAGCAGAAGTCCAACTTCTTTAGACTAAAAACTAAATAAGACATGGCTAGTGGAATGATCACTGTAAGGACCACCTTTATGGAATGAGTAGGGAGTGAGAGAAAGATGGAACTGATGAAAGCTATGTCATATACACAGGACTGGTGGCAAAGAACTTGAAAACTTTCCCATGATGCAAAAAACACTTGCTGAACACTAGCCATCTTCCAGGTGCCACAAGCTCATACAGGGGCCTTAACAATGAATACAGGTAATGGCCCAGTTCTCTGACCTAGTGCAAGGAGATAAATTGGACACTTGGTGGAGACTCCACAACAGACTCAGTAAAGAGCCAATGTAAGGAGGCTTGCTTTGGAGGAGAGGCAATTTTTGTTCTGATGATGGTATAATGGCAGGGATAAAAATATTAATATTAAGATAGAGGCATATGCTGAGGATAAAGCTCACACCTCATCATTGTAAATTTTTTTCTATGTAAAAGAAAAGACTACTGTAGGAAAAGCGAAACAATAAATATCGAACTTTACTCAATAACAGAGTAGGATTCTCGTTTCTTTTTTTTGGTCTGCTATTTTTCATTGACAAAAATTATATATATTTACCTTATACAATATGTTATTTTGAAATATATATACATTGTGGGATGGCTAAATCAACTGAGTTAACATATGTATGCATTACCTCACATACATTTTTTATGGTGAGAACACTTAAAAGCTACTTTCTTAGCAATTTTCAAGAATACACTGTTATTAACTATAGTCACTGTATTGTACAATAGATTTCTCGAACTTATTCCTCCCATCTAACTGAAATTTTGTATCCTTTGACCAACCCTCCCTCTTCCCAGGATCCTCATTCTTGACACATAAAGTAACTGAGGCACACAGAGATGATAGGACTGTGGCCACCATCAAATGGCTATCAAGTGGTTGGGAGAACACTTTTAGTTCCACTCTTGTTGGCAATTTGAAAAACAGCACCCCAAACTTTAACAAGATCCCTAGGTGATGCTGATGCTGCAGGTACATCAGTCGCAGCAGTTTACGACACCAATCTAAGCCTAGTGCCCTCACAATGTCTCCAACTAAGACCATAACATTAAAGAGCTAATAATAAAAGCATTCAGTTCTTGGCACACAGTCAAGCCAACAGCAGGTTCTTAATAAATGACAGATGACCAGTGGTAGAAATTAGGATAATGATTAGAGGTAATCAAAGAGGAAAGTGGCAGCTTTAGAGGCAAAATAGCATAGTGACAAAAGCAGATTCAAGAGCACATCTGTAATCTTGGCAAGTTAAATTACATAACCACTCTGTGCCTCAGTTTCTCTACTTGTATAACAGAGATAATTGTAATAAATAACCTCTAGGGCTGCTTGGTAGATTAAGTAAGTATACGTAGAACATTAGATGCCTTTAGAACAGTGTCTGGCATCTAATAACTGTTAAATCCAGAGTTTGATTTTACTATTATTGCTACTGCCATTGCTTTATTACTACGATGATGACAACTACTACTACTACTACAATTACTAGTAGTATGACATGCTAGTACATAGGCAATAAAAATGCATGAAAAAGGGTCCCATCAGCAACCAGAGTATACTACAAAACTCTTTAAAACCTACATCAAGACAGTTCTAAAGGAATAACTATCACTGATGGTACTACAATTTTTAACATGTAAGCCTCTTCCTGGTTTTGCTCATGTAGAAGTCAATCATGTTAACACTGAACTTGATTGAGTTCATAGCAAAGCAGTTCTAAATCTAAGAAATACTCAAAGCCATACATCAATTCGTTTTTGAGCTATTTCTTAAAGCTGAAAAAATTGGAATAAAAATAGTTGTCTTGTTTAGCTGAAGACATTAGTCCTTTAATGAGAAGTTCACTGTACCCAAGTGTACACTGTATGAGCACAATGACTCTACATATATCAAAATATCCTTGGTTGGGATTGTGCCTATCAAATTGAGGCATTCCAGAAAAAATAAATCCAGACAATTATCTGAATGTTCTTGGGAAAAAAACAATAAAGTTCCTCTACATGGTTTATATTCTTCCACTTTTCTGCTTTAGTTGTGGTCTAAAACATTTTTTTTCCCCCAGAGAACACAAAGCACTGTGTTCTCAACTTCAGTTAGGACTTAACAAAACAAAGGTGGGAATGTACCATGTAAACTGGTTATGTGACCCTTCACCTTTTCCAGAAGCTTTACTTTGGAAATTTCAGCCAAGTCTAAATGATATGTATCAAAAAAGTGGCGGTATTGCCATAGGCTGAGATAGAAGATTAGACTTGTTAATAGAATGGTGATCCCGTGAGTAAAGCTCACAGCTATGGCATCCAACAATGGAATTAACATTTCAACAGGAAGCAGAGAGCCATCCCAACTGAAAAGGCCACTCGATCCAGCTTCAGGGTACTTAACAACAAACAACAAAAATTATCCTTCCGGAGGCTACACAAAGTGTGCCTCCCAGGATCCCACCTATGGATTTTTTTTAAAATGAATCATTTGGTTATAAAATGCAGCAAGTAACCAGTTTGACAACCACAAGGTCAGCTGGTTAAAACACAGACATTAAAACAGATCAGTTTTGTAAGTGTCAAAACGATTATGCCTTGTAAAGGTCCATGCATTTTTTTAATTGCCTTTTCCCCCTCCCAGAGAAAGGCGCGGTCGAAAATGTACTTGGCAAATCCTTTAGGAATTACCCTGTACAAGTCATCTCGTCTTATCTTCAAAATGAACCAACTCATTACAAACTCAAAACCAAGGTCACTAAATTCTCCTTTGCACTTTGCCCCCTCCCGGGACTGCAGAAATCAATACTGCATTTCTGCAGGAACCTACTTTTGATTTCCCACGGTCTACTTCATAATGCACCGTCTAGCTAGCAGTTCTTGCCTGGGCTACTTTCCTCCGAGACTAAGACTGGCAGGTTCCTGCTCGGCGCCTCTTTCCTAGAGGTAGCCTGGACGATCCGAGGCACAGAGCAGCTCAGTGTCCATTCAATAATGGCGTTTGTAATTCAGTCTCCCCGCCTGGACTGCTCCACACCTGAAAACTCGCCGCCCAAGGCTCTAGAGATTGGGTAACGCTGGACAGACTCACGCGGAGGCTAACAAGGGAAAGGGCACGAGCAAATAAAGCAAAGCCCGCATCGGGGCCAAGAATGCTCCAGGAGTGCCGGGAGGCGCGCCCGGCACGCCGCGCCCGGAGCCCCTCCGCCGCCACCCCTCACCCCGGGCTCGGTCCCCGAACGCCCCACGCCCTGCGCGCAGCTCCGTTCAGCGCCGCTCCCCCTCCCGGCTCGCGCGCCCGGCCGGGCAAAAGCACCGCAGTGCAATCCCTCCCGCCCCGCCACCACTGCGGCAGCGCCCCCAAATCGCGCCCGCCCCCTCCCCCACGCCCCATTGTTCCTGGGTGGCCGCGGGCTGCGAGCGCCCCCGGGCTGGGCGGGTGCTGAGGACCGAGTGGCCCCCACTCACCCGCGACTCCGCACAGGAGCACGAAGCGCAGCAGAAGCGCCATGGTGGCTGCCGGGCCGTGGGCGGCGGCTGCAGGTAGGTGGCTCTCGCTCCGGGTCCCCGTCTCCCGGCGCCTGGCGCGCTCCCGACTAGCTCGCGGCGGCTACGGCGGCGAATGCGGCGGCGGCACCTCTGCACCCCCGCCCCCGCTCGGCAGGTGAACTTGCGTCACTTCCGGCGACGGCCCGGGCTCCCGCAGCCGCCTGGGGTTACCACGGCAACCGGGTGCGGCGCGCGTCTGCCCTGGGGACCCTCCCCGCGCCGAGCTCTGCGCCTCGCGGCGCTGGGTGTGAGTGTGCGGGCGTCAACTCCCACGCCCCCAGTCCCAGGCCCGGCCGCCGCCGCCGCCACCCCTTCAGTGAAATCAGGGTGTTGTGAACGAGGGTCGGTCCGGCCAGTCTCCCCGGGTATCTGAAACTGCGGTCGCGTCCCCTTTGGGGCGCGGCACCGGGCAGTGCTCGCCCGCCTGCCCCGGACCCCGAGCGGCGGCGGAAGCACACGGCCCCTCCTGCCCCGGGCCCTGGAGGTAGGGAGGGCGGGGGGCCTCCAGCCGCGCGTCCCACCTCCCGCGCTTTGCCGCAGGGCCCGACCTGGGACCTGGCTGCTCTGGGGCGGGGGCGAGCGGGCAGACCCAGGCGTGTGCTCGCGCACTGGGCGGACGCGCCGGCTGCGCCCGAGGCGCGAGAGGGCTTTTCTCCATCTTCAGTACTGATCGAACCCCTGAGCTGCAGCCATGGGTTTGGGAAATACTGGAGTTTTTTACCCCCTTGCGTTTAAAGGTGATCCTAGCCCTGAAATTGGCGAACAGGGACCAACTAGTGAGCTTTCACAGCGGGGCTAAGTCGGGGTAGTTAGAGGCATGAGGTAGGGCGGGGGGTCCGGGGAATTAAAGATCTTGAAAATCTCCGTCTACCCTGCAGTGTCGTTTCTGCCTCCTGGTGCCCGCCACTTTTACTCGTTTGTCATTTGGCGGCTTGTTCTCACTTGCGTTTTCCAGATAATGTTTATTTGTAACTGCGGAGAGACTTTAAATTGCACAACAGTTTCATATCGGAAGTGGATTAGAGAAGAGAAGCAGTAAGGCGCAGTGAATAGCGCTTGAGCTCCAGCAGGGCAGTAACCGGGCAAGTGACTCAGAAATGGCACCTACCTCAGAGGGTTGCTATGAAAATTAGATGAGATACTGCACAACAAATGTTTGGCACCGTGCCTGGCACATAGTAAGTCCTCAGTAAGTGGAAACTAATAAAAATAATATTGGAAAATTCTTACTATTTATTGAACCAGAAAAGAGAAAGAGCAGAGAAAATAAGTTAACAGGAAGACCAAAATCACGCAACTGCAATTTAGCCTGGTGGGTCGTGATCCTGGCTGCACATTAAAATTACTTGGAGAACGGTTTACAAATACCAATGCCTGAGCCTCACTCCAGTGATTCGAATCTAACTTGATCTGAGTGGAATCCTGGCTTACCTAAGAAGAGTCCAAGTATAGATAGAGATGTCAGACAACATGAGTAACGGCTAGGAACTTCCTATTATTATAGTTGAATATCATTGCATGTATGTAATATTTGGAATGTAATGTTTTGGGAATTTAAATTTTTACTCACCACATTATACTTTATGAAATTAAGTGGTGGAAGGGTGCAGTGGCTCACGCTCGTAATCCTAACACTTAGGGAGGACGAGGTGGGAGGATTGCTTGAGGCTAGATCAATTGGAGTAAGAGCCAGACCCCTCTTACAAAAAAATAGGAAAAATTAGCCAGGCGTGGTGGCAAGCTCCTGTAGTCCCAGCTACTCGGGAGGCTGAGGCAGGAGGAGTCCAGGAGTTTGAGACTGCAGTGAGCTATGATGACGCCACTGCACTCTAGTCTGGGTGCCAGAGTGAGACATTGTCTTGTCTCAAAGAAAGAAAGAAAGAAATTAAGTAGAAAAGATCAAATGTTGAAGTTCTATCTATTTCATACTGTTTTATGAGAACTTTTCTTAGTATTGACTGCTTCATACTAGTACACATTTGTTATAAAGTTGCTACCCCTTCGATTGGCTGCATTGGAAGAAAAAATTAAGATAAAGTTGCCACCCTTAGTGTCTCCTCCAGTGGAAATCAAACCACCCTTCAAGAGTCATTTCAGATACTTACTAGAGTAAATCTTAGGAATTACCCAAAAGTAGCCAGGCATGGTGGCTGGTGCCTGGAGGCTGAGGCAGGTGGATTGCTTGAGCCCAGGAGTTTGAGATTGCCCTGAGCTATGGTTGATGACTCCAGGGCAATGTAGCCCAGGCAACAGGGAAGCGCCAGACCCTGCCTGGAAATCAAAAGAGAAAGAGAGAGAGAAGAAAAGGAAAGGAAAGGGAAAGGGAGAAAGAGAGCAGGAGAGAGGGGAGGGGAGAAAAGAAATGAAATTATCCAAAAGGATTTTTTCTTAATCCTCTTCCTGGTACTTTTTATTATAATCCTTACCTTTACCTTCTGCGGTAGGTATTTGCATACCTATTAATCACTTCTCTTACTCTGAATATTTCTAGAAGGCCAAAAAGGCACATTATTTATCTTTCTTACTCTGGGAAGTACAGCACATAGTAGGCCTTATGTTTTTCAACAATACCTAGTGTATTTTCAAAAAAAACCTAGAGTATTTGTTGAATTCAATATTTTCTATATCATATAGATTAATAATTAATACAAATTATATATCCATGCAATTACAACTCATCACACCTTAAATGTATCATTTTAGAATGTACTTTTTAAAATGTACATTATAAGCTGAATAATTTACTTAATGTTTTCTGCTTTAGATTACTGAGCACAATTTTTTTTTAGTGTAGCATTCTAAGATTTAAGTATCCTCAGCCAGGCGTGGTGGCTCACACCTGTAATCGTAGCACTCTGGGAGGCCAAGGCAGGAGAATTGTTTCAGGTCAGGAGTTTGAGACTAACCTGAACAAGACTGAGACCATGTCTCTACTAAAAATAGGAAAATTAGCCGGGCATTGTGTGTGTGCCTGTAGTCCCAGCTATTTGGGAGGCTGAGGCAGGAGGATCGCTTGAGCTCAGGAGTTCGAGACTAGCCTGAACAAGAGTAAGACCTGGTCTCTACTAAAAAAATAAAATAAAATAGAAAGAAATTAGCTGGACAGCTAAAAATATATAGAAAACATTAGCCGGGCATGATGGCGCATGCCTATAGTCTCAGCTACTAGGAGGCTGAGGCAGAAAGATCACTTGAGCCCAAGAGTTTGAGGTTGCGGTGAGCTAGGCTGAGGCCACGGCACTCTAGCCCAGGCAACAGAGTGAGACTCTGTCTCGAAAAAAAAAACTGCTTCCTTGACTGAAGCAGTTTATCTTATTTAGGGAACTATTGTTCTTGAGAAAGTTATATGAAATCATCTTTAGTCTTTATGACTACATTATTTTATATGAAAAGTAGCTAAAATTATAGTTATATGAAACTTATTAATGAATTACACCTTAAAAAGTCTTCGTAGTTATTGTCAGTTTGGAAATTATGTCTTCTGGAAGCTATAATGAGATAATCCCATTAACTCTTAGAACATACAAATTGTTCTTCGTTTTGTGTTCTCAGACCAAGGTAACAAATAGTGCACAACCATTAAATGAATTAGTAAAGCACCTCATACATTATATAGCCTTTAAACCAGCAGAAGGGTCATTCCTGGTCCATCAAGAAGGTAATAATTATAGAGACATAAGTAACTGTGATTAATAAAACATCCATCCTTACAAAACTTTCTGAGCAGGACTGGATCTGTCAACACACTCACAGATGATCAAAATTCTACAAACATTATAAAAAGAAGAAAGAAAAAAAAATAAAAATAAAATAATTCTACAGACACATTTAAAAGTTAATTTATACTTAAGAATGAAAGGATTTTCAATCTCTTCCGAGCCTGAAATATGAAGGCATGTGAAATAAGAAACTTTATATCAAACCTGACAGTGCTGATTTTTGTATTTTCTCAAAAATGATAATGCTGTTCTCTATAAAAAATAAAGGTTTCTTGATAGTGTATTCTGTTTACATTACTAGGATCATTGGTTTTATGTATTAATACCATCAGAAAGCTATTTAATGCTATTCATTATAAAGCAATGAATTTATAAATATGTTCAGTTTTATTATAATTTTTTGCCATGTGCATAATAGTCATAAGTCAGCCCTTAGCCAGTGACCCAAATCCTAATAATGCAGATCCCAAAATGAATGCACAAAATTATAAATTTATATAGTACAGACCAAAATTGACAATTTTATTAATGGCCTTTTCAAATATTCTTATCTAAGAATCATCTATTTCTTCCAATTGCTTCCTTCTCTTTGTTTTAGTCTCTGTCACTTCATACTAGTTGCTTTCTTTTAATTTCTGTTAACTAATGTTTTTCTGCTCAAAGTTTAAAATAGGGCAGGAAAAAAGTGTATTGAAAGTTCTGGGCTTGCAGGTGATACTTTTTTATTGTGGCCTCAGATGGGATCAATTTGGGGAGATGCCAATAAAATTACCTTTAGAATAGACCACTGATCTTCACCACTCAGTACAAATACAGGGTGGTCAGCTTTCTGGTAAGATGGTTGGAAGAGGACTCGGGCATCAAATGTAGTATATGAACTTTCATTTAATCCCTCCGTATATAATACAGTATTCCCACCCTAACCCTGCTTAATGTCCCCTCTTCCAAAGATCCTCTTTTTACTCCAGAGAATAAACATCTAGTCTTATGCCAGAGTGCACAAGGGGTAGAAATGGGATCTCAATGTTTAACATCTTTTTAAACTAACTTTTAACCAATCCCCATGCTTTTAGCCTCATCTTCGTCTCATTCTGATACCACCAAATCCTGAAATGCTTGGAAGGGTCACTTTGAGCACTGCTGGCTTAAAGGTGTTCTAGTCAGTCAGCTCTCATCTCTCTGCTTTCCAGTTACCACAATTTTGATATTGTCTTCTGTTATCTGTGTCCTTGTGTCTTGAGACTTTTTTCTTGTTTTTATTTCATTGTTATCTTTTGTAATTGCTCTTTTCTATTCAAGTTTCCACACAGCACTGACTGAGGCCTTTTTAAAAAATCCATTTACTGTGATTTTAATGAGGTTTTCAGAAGTAGAGGTAAATGCATGTGTTTAATTCTCTGTCATTTTCCAGAAGTCTGCCCTCAATTAGCGTGAAATACCCTCATAAGGATTTAAGTTTTATTTTATGTTATATATTTATTTATTTATTTATGTTGTAAGACAGGGTTTTCTTCTGTTGCCCAGGCTGAAGTGCAGTGGCACAATCGTAGCTCACTGCAACCTTCAACTACTGGGCTCAAGTGATCCTTCTACTTCAGCCTCCCAAGTAGCTAGGACTACAAGCATGTATCACCACACCCAGCTAATTTTT
The DNA here is from genome assembly GCA_008086735.1 of Cheirogaleus medius. NCBI lineage: Eukaryota > Metazoa > Chordata > Mammalia > Primates > Cheirogaleidae > Cheirogaleus > Cheirogaleus medius. Next base: position 90,356,491 of record VBSM01000272.1, on the reverse strand, counting down.
TATAGAGATGGGATCTTGTTATGTTGCTCAGGCTGGTCTTGAACTCCTAGCCTCAAGTGATCCTCCCACCTTGACCTCCCAAAGTGCTGAGATTACAGGTGTGAGCCACCACATATTTAAATGTTAAAAAGCCTAAAGAAAATCAACATTTTTACTCTTTCCCTGATTATTCCAAGGATCCTAGACTGTTTTAACTCATGTCATATCCCTCTCCTAATTTATATTATAATCTAATGTTTTTGTTCTGTCCACCTTATGAATTATGCATTGTTATTTTTTATATAGTCAATGTTCTGTTAGGTTTGTCTACATGTCTTTGTTCACCATTTCTTCTTGTATATCAAACCACTTCAGCGATATTCTTAGCAAATTTGCCTTCTTGCAGAAGTATGTCCCTTACAAATTGCTGAGGATCTTTTTAAGGTAAACTTTGTTTCTGTTTGTCTAAAAATATCCATCTTTGGTGTCTCTCAATTATGGAAAAATCTCAATATTTACATTTTTGTTGAATGTTGCTTTTCCCACATGTTCTCTCTTATCATCCTTTGAGATGATATGTATTACAATGTCTCATTCTATCCTTTATATCTTATTCTCTCATATTTTCCATGTATTTTATATTCTAAGCAGAATTCTCAGTAATTTTTTCAGTTTTATCTACCAGTTAACAACTTTGCTTTTCAGTTGTATTAAACTTACTATTCGGTTCTCTTTATGGGTTTTAATTTAAATTATATTTTTATTTATAGATATTTAATGTTTTTCTTTTTTTCATGCCTACCTGGTTTCTTATTTGTTACTTATGCTTCCAACTATCTCTTCTATTTCTTTAAACATAGTAAAGATATTTAATTTAAATTATGTGTGTGATAATTATGTGATCTGAAAACTTGCATGTCTCATTTTGTTGTTGTTTATGCAGATTCTTGCTTGTTAGCCTTCTTTTTTCATGTTCGTGGAACTTTGTGTGAATTATTTGAGGGTCTTAAGTGCTTTCCTTGAGAGAGAATTTGTATTAACTTCTGCCATGATGCTAGGGGCACTGCTAACCCAGAAAAACTTCTAAAATGATCTTTTGGCATTAGGGTTATTGATTACACAGGTAAGGTAAATTTGGATCAGAAACCAGCATGCAGAAGGACTTGTAGTTATAAATTCTCAGAAGAGATTCATGACATCTCCTCAACAGCCTTTTTTTTTTGAGATAAGAGTCTCACTCTGTTGCCCAGGCTAGAGTGCCAGGGTGTCAGCCTAGCTCACA
>VBSM01000272.1:90339478-90355130 GCA_008086735.1 Cheirogaleus medius | reverse complement strand
TTTTTTTTTTAGCTTGTTTTTAGTTTATTCAATTTCTTTAAAAATGTTGTATTTAGTTGCTTTTGTGGTATTCCCTAGTTTCTGGGTAGAGTAAGCAAATTGTCAGGGATATTCTTTGCAAGTTCTTCTCAAAATACCTAAGATAGGTCATTTCCAGGGCTGAATTCTGACTTTCAGAGGCCCTGGGTACTTTTACCTTTGTGGACCCCTCCAACCATTAAAAGTATTAAAAATTATCTTTTATGATGGTGTTGATATAAAAACAAATTTAATCCAGGCTAGATCATATCATTACTTCTTCTAATTTTAAAAGAAATTAAAATTTTCACATGCCCTGGGTAAGTTGGTTCTGGGCATTGTTAAGTGTCTCCCTCCCTCCATCCCAAATATAAGTTGTTCTGGTGACAACAATAATATTAAAGATTTTCATTAAAAGGAAAGGAAAGGAGTGAATCTATACATTTCCCTCCCATCCCTGTTTCTATTTTACCTCTTTTACCAAAAGTCCTCATCCTTATGGTATCTTCATCTCCGGTTCCTTTTCTCTACTTTCCCTCTTAAGCCAAACCAACCCACAAAGTACTAAGTTTGCACATACTGAAGATAAGAAAAAGATAAGATGTTTACCCAGGAATAGAAGTTTATTGCTTTTTTTATTTAAGCTCTTCTTCATCTTCCTGTTCATAAGTGGTATTTTGTCTTAGAGGAGCTTTCATTTGCTTATTCATATGAAAAGAAATAAGACTAGCAGAATAAATCAGCAATTTATATCCTCATTCTGGGATTTTAGACTAACTTTGGTGGTGACCTTTAGGAAGAAAGTTAAAAGAGAGAATTAAAATGGCTGGTGTTTGTGACATACACACCCACAGGGCATTTTGAGAATAGATGGCTTCATGTTTGCATAGTGCTATGGGCATTATAGATCAAAGATCCTGGGCTTACCCAGCATTAAACCCATTTAATTCATACCCAGATTATAAACTTCAATATTACAAAAGTGTGTGGTGCCTCATACACTTTATATTTTGCTGGTTTCTTTTGGCTGGAGACAGCTTTTTGTCTGATAGGTAATAACAATGCTTTACATTTATAGGCAGTGTAACATCTTTCATCCAAGGAGTTCAAAGAACTTAGCAATCATGACTCATTGTTCCTTAAAATATCTCGACAAAAAAGGAGGTGACAAGCCTTGAGGTAAACTGGTTATAGGTAAAGAAACTAGAGTCATGGAGACATTTGGGGAGTCAGAGATGAAATTCAGAATAAGTCTCACTTTCTTTGATTAGACCATAACCAGGAGCACACATTTCCTCCCCATAAAGGTATTGCCTCAAGGGCTTCAGCTGTATTTATGATAAAGATAATACTTAACTCGGAAGAGTTTGGCGCTAACCTGCCTCTCTAAACTCATCTCATACTCTGCATCCCCCCTGTAGCTACCGGTACAGCCACTTTGCAGGTGCTGTTCCCTTTGCTTGGAATACTTGACCTTCTCAAATTGAGTGTCCCCTGGGTCATCCCATTTCGGATCAAGTGTCTCTTCCTAAGAGACCTCTCTGATTAAATTAAATGCCAGTATTATGGTTTCTCAAAGCACTGGGCACCTCCCCTTCAGAGCATGGGCCACTGTTGCAGTTTCATGTTTGAATATGTTAATTGATTTATGCCTATCCCACTCACCCACCAGCAGGCTCTGTGGGGGCAGGGAACTTTTCCATTTTTCCTTGTTTTGTAGCCACAGCATCCAGTTTAGTGCTTGGTACTAAAGATGGGCTCAAAACATATTTGTTGACTGAATTAATTTAGATTTTAGAAAAAGTAGTGTTTCAGAATTTGCACCCAGACCCTGAAACTTCAATGTTAACGTATGATTAGGGAGAAAAATGTTTAGCATTCCAAATCATTATTCTAATGTATATTTGAATAGAAAATGAAGAGAATGCTTTAACAACGTAATTCAAACTAAAACTATTAAAACTCTAGTAAGGCCGGACATGGTAGTGCACACTTGTAGTCCCAGCTACTCAGGAGGCTGAGGCACAAGGATCACTTGAGCGCAGGAGTTCGAGGCTGTAGCAGGCTATGACTGTGTGTGTGAATAGCCACTGCATTCCAGCATGGGCAAGATGGCGAGATCTTGTCTCCAAACAAACAAAAACAAAAGAACCCTCTAGTAAGATGTCAAAAAAGGAGAGCTCAGAAAAATTGTAATTAAAGGAAGCTACCATAATCAATATAAAATTTATCTCTGGTCATGGGAAATCTGAGATTAGACAGGAAAGTCGGTGGATTATTCCTGTAGTAGGAGTCCCCACTCAAATCCAAGTAGTAGACTCCTCTCCTCATATCCCTTTGGCTGCTGGTGAGGATGAATGGACTTATTAAATAGATTTTTCTAGAGCTCCTGGAGAGAGAAGACTGGATGCATTACAGCTGTCTATTCCCTGGCCTTATTGAAAGGCTCATATCTGAGAGTCCTGGAGAAAAAGCCAGGCAAAAAAAGCCAGCAAAAGCCTTGTTGTACTGCCCAGGTGCTGAAGTGTGACAGAGTGGGCAAGAATCCCTTCTCTCAGGCTATTTGATTTAGCAGAAAATAATCCAAGGTGTTCGTATGTGTTTCCTTTCCTTTTAAACAGGAGCCTATCTTAATCTTATGTGTGTTTTAGAAGGAAAATTCTCAAAGCAGTGCCAAGGATGGGTCTGAAGAGGATGGGAAGAAACAAAAAGGAGATCATTGAAGACATTATTGTCATAGTCATAGAAAAAGCTGGTGGGGTCTGAACTCAAGTTGTGACAGCGAGAGAGGTTTGGGAGATATTTCAGAGTATGGACTATGCCAGGCATGGTGGCTCACGCCTATAATCCTGACACTTTAGGAGACCAAGGCAGGAGGATCACCTGAGCCCAGGTATTGGAGACAAACCTGGGCAACATAGTGAGATGTAGTGTCTAAAAAAAATTTGTTTAATTAGCCAGGTGTGATGGTGCATGAGCCTGTAGTCTTAGCTACTCAGAAGCTGAAGTGGGAGGACCACCTGTTCCCGGGAGTTCAAGGTTACAGTAAGCTATGATGAGCCACTGCACTCTAGCCTGGGTGACAGTGAGACTCTCTCTCTCTCTCTCTCTCGACAGTGCAGTGCAGTGGCAGGTAGAGTACCATGGGTAGAGTGCAGTGATGTCATCATAGCTCATGGCAACCTCAAACTCCTGGGCTCAAGCAATCCTCCTGCCTCAGCCTCCCCAGTAGCTGAGACTACAGGTGGGCACCACGACTCCCAGCTAATTTTTCTATTTTTAGTAGAATGGGGTCTTGCTCTTGCTCAGTCTGGTCTCAAGTTCCTGAGCTTAAGTGACACCGTCTCTTAACAAAAAAAAAAAAAAGAGGAAAGGCTAGCAAAATTTGAGCCCAGTTGGATGTGGGCAGTGAGGAACAAGAAACAATCAAAGCTGTCTCAGGTTTCTAGGTTTGGGCAATCAGTGGACAAGGGTGCTGTTAACGAAATAAGGAATAGTTGAGAAGCAGGTTTAGTGGAGTACAAATGTTAGGTTTTCAGCGCCTGAGGGACATCCAAATGGAGATGCCAGAAAGAAAGCCGACCTGGCCAGAGATCCAGATTTTGGAATCTAGATTATACTCCTTTGAGGAATTAGTTTGTTTTTTATACTGGTTGTAAATCTAAATATATTTTCTCATAGCAACCATGTGGTAAGTGTGGTTAATTTCCCAAGGAAGCCCATAAACACCCATTTAGCCTATAGGGTTTCTGATAGAGCATGATGAAATATTTATAAGAATGTTTCCATGGGGCCTTGCATTCAGCAGCCAAATTGGTACTTCAGTAAAGCATCTTTTCTCACTCAAATCACAGAAAAAAGTCACAGAGCTAAGGCTTCTTTGCCAAACCTTACTCTCTTCCCAGTAACAGCAGAGCATAGGTTGTTTAAGGGCAAGTTGCATATTCTATAGTGTGGAACTAGTATCGTTTGTAGTTTTAGGGAGAAAGGGACACAATTTTCATTTTAAAAAGTGAGAGGGAGAATTGGCAGAGGTTTCAGGTAGGGACAAGTGATCTAGCCTGGATAGATGCTGGTGGGGATGGAGTGAAGGACCCTGATTAGGGTTGAAAGAGTGAGTAGCAAGAGTGGTGAATCAGCAAGGATGGGAAGCCTGGGAAACTCAGATCCTGTGCAGCTTTGGTGGCCTTATTATTGGATTTCGGAAGATATCAGCCACGCATTCTGCTAGTTAGTAGTGAAGAAGAAGAGGAAGGTGACATGAAGGGGGTGCTTAGGAAGAGTGGGAGTGGGCAGGGAAATGCTATTCTTTGGACACCAGATGACCCCCTGCTAGGACAGCAATTCCTAGGTATGTTGATTTTTTTTAGGATTGCTGGTGGTGAGAACGTATTATCCCAGCTCACAACTCAAACTTTAAAGGACTAGGAAATTTGTAAATTTCTGATAAAGGATGAGCTCTACTATTATGCAAATGGATATGCTGTCTAGGTGATCTCACCTGTCCCTATTTTTATAGGTTTAAAAGTCAGGTAAGCCAGATACAGTCCCACAAGCCTGTAGTCCCAGCTACTCAGGAGGTTGAGCCAGGAGTATCTCTTGAGCCCAGGAGCTCAAGTCTAGCCAGGGTAATACAGCAAAACCTCATCTCTTAGGAAAAAAAAAAAAAGTTAAGTATTTCTTATTCAAAATCATTTGAAAGGTACAGTTAGAAGAAATAAGTTCTAGTATTCAATAGTACAGTAGGGAAATTATAGTTAATAATAATTTATTATATATTTAAAAATAGCTAGGAGAGAAAAATTATAATGTTCCCAACACAAAGAAAAGATAAACTTTTGAGTTGATGGATATGCCAATTACCCTAATTTGATCATTACATAGTATAGATATATCAAAATACCACATATACCCCCCCAAATATGTACAACTATTACATATCAATTTTTAAAAGGCACTTGAGGCTGGGAGTGGTGGCTCACACCTGTAATCCTAGCACTCTGGGAGGCCGAGGTGGGCCAGATCGCTCAAGATCAGGAGTTTGAGACCATCCTGAGCAAAAGTGAGACCCCGTCTCTACTAAAAATAGAAACAAATTAGCTGGGCAACTAAAATTATATAGAAAAAATTAACTGGCCATGGTGGCGCATGCCTGTAGTCTCAGCTACTCGAGAGGTGAGGCAGGAGGATTGCTTGAACCCAGGAGTTTGAGGCTGCTGTGAGCTAGGCTGATGCCATGGCACTCTAGCCCAGGCAACAGAGTGAGACTCTGTATCAAAAAAAAAAAAAAAAAAAAAAAAAAAAAAGGCACTTGAAAGGTTTAAGAAGTCCCCCTTTTATGTAAACCTAATTGCATATAAAATAAATGGTGGTTGATTTTATTCTTTTTTGGTTTTACTTTTTTCTATTTCCCTGATAGTACTATTGCTAAGCAATGAAGAAAAGGGAGAAGAAATATAGGAGGTATCACTAAAAGGAGCTTAATTTCTATTGTGTCAATGAGTCTGACCAACTTCAGACTTGGCAGGAGATGCTGGTGGAGGTGGGGGTGCCAGTGGACCCTTTGTGGAAACTTAAGAAAAATGAGAAAAGAACAGTTAAATGTATTTAATATGTATTGATTCAAAAAAATTTAGGCGGTTGCAATTTGTAGCATTTTAATGTTTGTGTTATTCAGATGGTGATTAAGTACTCTCTGGCTCGACCAAGTAGAAATGCATTCAGTGCATATGTTGGAGTCTGTTAACATGGCAGGATTTTTCCAGACTGTGTCCTGTAGATGTATTAAGCCACATCTTTTTTGAATTTTTTATTATAATATTATATATTTCCTACTTGCTTGATTAAGGAGAGAAACGGCCTTGGAATGAATAGTCTGGCATATCCCCTATGGCTCTCAACACATGGCTGCTGGTTTCCTGAAATTCTTTCTGTGCAGATGCTCTATCATGCAGTAAAATTGCTTAATGGACAGGATAAAAATCAAATGGACAAACACTGGCAACTCAAATAGAACTCAGATGACAACTCAAAATGGATAATTAAGTTTGGTCTGCAGAACTGCAAAAATCCATCTGGCAAACAACATGCCTGCGGTTTCCAGGGTCCAACTTCTTGTAACAGCTATGAAGACTCCAATTAATTTCTGAAGGACGAGAGCCAAGTAAAGGGAGAAAGAAGGAAGGATGTCAAACCAAGTCTAAAAACACAGTAAACCAAAGTACGTTGTGATCTTCAACAAAATGAGGAGATCAGTGTAACATTTAGCCTTCATAATCTCAGGTCAGCTCCTTTTTCACTCATTTTATTACCACCCCAACCAGGCCCCAAAGGGCTGCTGAGAATTTTGATGCAACTATGCTGGGTACAAAAGGCTAAAATATTAGGAAGAATAATGTATTTTCTCCAAAGCTACCTCTAGTGTGGTGTGGAGTACAGTGGATTGAAATACAAAGTAGGGACTGATTCACCATCAGAGGAGAGAATCAGTGAAATACAGGTAGATCTCCAAAGATGGATAAAGATCTGGGCCCATTGAGCAGGCATTCTGTTTTTGAATTGGTTGGCTTGTATACAGATGACCCAGTTGATAGCCAAAATGGATAATCAATAAGAGAACCAATAGGGTAGCAGTTTGACTTGGGCTAAGTTCCCCACAGAAGCTGACCCGAAGGTAAAGATTTGAGTTCAGGTTAGAAGATGATCTCAAGAAGCACAAATAGGGGAATAGAGAAGTGAGACGAAAGAAAAGACCTCGGAAGAAAAGTCAGTGGAGGGTATGTTGATGAGCGGGTTGACTCTGGATGTCAGGTCAACCCCAATGGGAGACCCTGGAAGACTGTGTAGAGCAGGTCTTGGAGTTGTCCCATCTGATAGGTGAGGAGCTTGGGTATCTGTTCAACAATTTCCACCTGTCAATGGTTGAGGAATCTTCCTAAAGGCATTAACTCCCAGATTTTCTTCATATGTCCCTTCAGGGTCTAGCACACTCATACAGCTAAAGAAAGCCCTCAGTCAGTCGTTAGTGCGTACCCATAGGAAATATGGGAACAGTAAATGCTGAATGGGTATGGGCCAGGCACCTACAGTGTCTGCTACATAGTTCTTCAGTATTTTTGGTGATTATCAATCACTTGTAGAGTTTGATTAAAGGATCCTCTCACTAGAAAAAATAATAAGAGCATATATGTATGTGATTTTGCATTCAGTTTATTGAGATTTCTACCTAAAGTGCCAAAGAGTCTCTGTCTTAAGGAATTTATGCTGAGCTATGCATACTTTGTCTCAGCATGCTGAGAATTATCAATCTTTGACAGTCTTGTGGAAGAAAGTATTGTGAAATCAGAATGATAGACTTCATAGCTATATTAAAATACCATGTTCTTCGTGGAGGAATAGATAACATTCTTAGCAGGGCTCAGAGATGTGAAGGAGAGAGACCCAGGTGTTCAAGTGGCAGGTAGTATAACTAAGATATTGTTGTAAAAGTGTTGTGCCAGAGAAAGATCTAGAGACTAAAGAATAGTATCTCTTCAAATTGGGTGAATTGTAAAACCTGGTTTGGTACTGATAAAGCCATCTAAATTCCTAGAGAAGTGGCACAACAGTCTATTTTATTCTGTATTTTACTTGTTGGTTGAGTAGGTAATGCAACTATATGGCTCCGACTTCAATAGGGTAAAAGGATATAAAAGTAAAAATTTTTTCTCTATACCTGACTGCCAGTCATCTAGAATTCCTCTAGAAGCAATAAAGCTATCAGTTTCTAGCATAGTAGTGTGGGTGGCTGTGGAAGGGAGATTCCCAGTACCTAGGACAATGAACCATTATTGAAACAGTATCCACAAGTGCTATGATGGCATCATGACCTTGAATCAAAGGCAACATCATAAAACCAGTAAATATAGCCAATGTGCCTGCTCTAGGTGAAGAAGGAGGCTTTTTGGTTTACTGGTTAGGTTTCTGGGCTGGTGCACACCTTGCATGTTGATTTGCAAATGTTCTCTCACTGTGATGGCTCAAGAAATCACCAAACATCTCTTGTGGCTGGGTTGTGTCTTAATGAATGCTTAGTAATCCAGTGGTAGAGACCATGGCACCAAAGTCCTATGTTCTGGTACACCCTGATGGGTCAGACAGGCAGCAAATGGGTTCTATCTCCCTAGATAGAGCCTTTTTCTTCATTGGGAGATGCTTAGGGGAGACATAAAACACCTCTTGAAGATGTAAGAATTCTCTGATTGTTTTCCAAGAGGACCTGCTGATCCAGAGGAGAATAAGTGGTGGCAAAGTGTTTGACCTACATGGTTCCTATGTGGTGCCTAAGTTACTGTGAGTGAGGGGTGGGAGATGGGAACTATGGTTTATGGGCCAGAAGTTCCAATTTGGGGGGTGCCAGGAATAAAGGTGTTTCAGAAAATTAAGCTAGAAAATACTAGAAATTGTTCCAATTTCTTGGTTAATTCAAACAAATAAATTATGGTTTAAAACAACCAATAAGGAGGAATAACTGTTCATAACTCAGCTTCTTGATAATCTGCCAGGATTTGTAGTCCCTGGTAAATCTCTTAATCACAGCCTGACTTCCCCTGAGTATGACCACTCACCAAGCTCCTAAGGTCTACCTGATGGCCAAGGAGTTTTAGCCTTTGGTTTGGAATATGAATGTGAGTGTGTGTTTAAAAAGTATTATAGTTCTGCTTGCCTGAGTCATTTAGGAAGAAGTGTACACACAGGAATAAAAAGACAGGCTATGGAAAGGTATTAGTTCTGGTCCTTCTAGAAGCTGATGTCAAGGCAGGATTAAAAGTGTAAGAAATTTCTTGGGGAAAATACCTGTGAGGGAAAATGGAGAGGGAAGAGGGGAGGTTGAGAGAGCCTTGGATGCAACACTGATCTGACTGAGCCCTGGGATGGAAAGAGGACAGGAAGGAAGAGGGGGTGGGAAGAGTCTTAGACTTCAATATAGTTCTAAGAAAGTTTTGTCAAGGTCGATGGGGAATCCTCAAGCCATAATGACCAGGTAAAAAATGGGTCTTCCTTTGTTTCCCTGCCATACTTGGTCGTTGGCTGGGAGCAGCTCATAAGACACTTGAACTCGGTACACCTGCTGGTGGTGGATTCAGAGCATAGCACCTGTGGTCATCCCATGGGACCCTTGTAGAAAGGGTTGTTTTTACAATTTTGGATATCTGCAATAAATTTGTGTAGGAGTTTGGAGTATTTTAGGATGGTAGAGGAGGTGAGGTGATATTGCAATGAATAACAACAGCCAAAGCAAACCTACATTTATATGTACACCAAGCCCTTCCTAAGTACTACACAGGCATGAAATCATGTAATGCTTATATAATAACATCGTAAATTGATACTTTAGGCAGGACTTTGTCAACTGCAAATGACAGAAACCCAATTAAAATGAAGTTAAGTGAAAAAAAGCATAGAATTTATCTGTGCACATAATAATCGAGATGTTTCAGAGCTGGGATTAGAGGGAGGCCAAGTGAGGTAAAGTCATACAGGTACAGAGTAGGATCCTATTTTCTTTTAAAAATTAGATATTTTTTTATCATGGATTTTTTTTGGCATTTTGATTTTTAAAAATATCATTGAAAATGTTATTTTCTTGGTTACTGAGGGTTTTTTGCATCCCCTTAACTTTTGCTTCTGAGATGAATGCCTCACTTAACTTACCCAAGTTCCGATCCTACTTCAAGCATGGCTGAACACAGAGGTACAAATGATCACATTGTGACTCAGCTTCCTTGGCTCTGCTTTTATTTGGTTTGGCTTTATTTTAGGTAGGTGCTTTCTACATGTGGTTTTTAACACTCACAATCTTAGAAGGAGAGAGGCCTCGCCTCTCCTAGTACACTTACTGATCTTTGAAAAAACACTCTGCTTGAATCCATCTGAAACCTAAGATGTTCTGGAAGAATTTTTGAATATAGGTTTCAGTCCAATCTAGGAAAACATGGAGTTTCCGGATTAAATTTCATTTCCTTCTTCTTGGAAACTCAATCTTTTTAAAAAATCATGTTTATAATTTTTAAAATTCTCATTGGAAAACAGAAATAGTTTTAACTAAGTTTTCATATTGTCCAGGTGAGAAAAACAAAATGTCTTTCATTGAGGAAGCTCTTCATGAAATATTAATATTTTTTTCTCTGTAAAATAATATGTAAAAGATATTTTGTTAATTAAAAAAAGATACAAAACCATTTCTATGACATACCAACATTTGTGTGAAATATATATGTGTGTGTATGTATTTAAATGCATATGGTTATTTCTGAAAAGATATAGAAAAAACCCTATAATAATGATTGCTTCTGAGGAAGAGAGTTAGGTGACAGGAAGACCAAGGGTAGAAAACAACATTTTCCTTTTATCCTTTTTCCTTTTCCTTTTTTCCATATATCCTTTTACATCTTGATTTTTGTACTATGTGTATACATTTTTTTAAAAAAATGACTTTTTACATAGTTATTTTTCCAACAGATACGTGATGGATACTATTACAGATATTAGGGAATATGACAGACAATTTTCTGTGCTCCTGGAGGTATATTACCAGGCCTTTATTCAATAGATTTAGTAGAAAATGAAATCCACTGTGAGATCCGTAGTGTGTAATACAGTCAAATGGCATAAATATATTTGAAAGGTCAGGATTGGTATGGAAGGCAGTTTTTGTTTTTTCACTTCTGACATCCCTGATTCAAAATAAGATCCAGCAGAGGTACTGATCCAGGCATGCTAGAGTTTTGACGAATGTTCCGAGGTTAAAGAGACAGAAAACTAGTGTTAGTGGATAATGGCAGTCTGTCCCCAGTAGTAAATTCAAAGTGGGATTCATTACTAACCCCTGCCCCTAGTAATAAATATGGATTATCTTATCAATAATGTTAGGGGCTGTTCATACATTGATATCTAGAATTGCTAGAGCACCTGGGTGTCAGGATCAAAGAAGGAGTATATAGATTTTATGAAGGCCTATGTTCTGGGGACCAAAGAGCTAACCAGGTGCCTCAGGTTACCGTGGTAGGAGGTGGTTCTCTTAGTTATGAGGACGCACAGGTGCCTTCATAAATTTGCAGATTCCTTAGCTGCTACTCCAGGAGGCAGTAGGTGGTCTTGACAATGATAGCAGAAGCAAAAGATCACAGAATGCTTGTGCTGGGCTAGATGATTGCATGTATGTGCCTCTCAAACTAGGAGGCCTAGAGAAGCATTGAAAAGAATGATGATTCATTGATAATGAGTAGAATTACCTCCTATTTCCTCTTAATGCTAAAACCCTTGGGTCCAATTTCTGGGATTAAGAACTGCAATTCCCTGATTTACTCACTGCATGTGTCCATTACAGGAGGAGCTTGAGGGTAAATGGCAATGACTTCTATGAACATGGTAATGTCAATACAATTTCCAGAGCCTGCAGTGCTTCCAAGTCAGTATCAGGAGTTAATGGAGGGATACATGGATGTGCAGGAACCTTGGGGCCAAATTACCCATAGCGTTACCAGAGGTAGGAGAAGGTGCCATCTTGCTGCCCCTCATCCACAAAGTAAGAAATGACTAATGTGGCTAGATTTGCTCCTTCTGATGACTTTTTCCCTGGACTACTTATCTTAGAAGTCTGGAAGAAACAGCTTCTCTACCTTCATTTTCATCTTTTTTAATATCTTGGACTTTGCTAATATGAACACAATTACCATTGATAGGTTGGTTATTCATGTCTTTCTGGACTTGTTAGATAAAATGCCTGCTTGAAGTATTTACTTCAGTGTTTCCTACTCTTTATCGTTTTAAATCACCATAAGATATTCTCTAACATCTATGCTGCTAAATCAAGAACTAAGCCACAGAGAAAAGCCAAAAGACCAATTTATCTCATTCATTTTGCAAATGTGGATGCTGAAATTCAGGGCAGGGTGGGGAAGGGGAAAGAGCTACTAATCTATTCATATTTAAAAAATAAATTCAAATATTTCACCTTACAACAGCATACTCAATTGGATTAAAGAATTTAAAAATGAAGTAATAGACTAGCCAGAATAATATATGTATATATATGTACACACACACACATATAAAAATATGTTTGACATTTGGTGAAGGTTTGAGTGTATGCTGCTGCCAATGTCAGAAAAATACACTGCCTAGGAGTGCTGGGAGACTCTGCAGGACAGGAATGCCTAGGTCAAAAAGAAAGGACAAATGGTTATATGTATGTATGTATATATCTATCTATCTATCTATATGTATGTATGTATCTCTCTCTCTCTCTCTCTCTATATATATATATATGTGTGTGTGTGTGTGTATGTATGCCAGAAGCAACCTTTACTATTTTTGGTAAATTTTATTGAAATATAACATACATGTGGAAAAGTACACAAATCATAATGCGCTGGATAAATTTTCAAACCAAGTGAGATTTCCCATGTAATTACATAAAACCAAAGGAAGAAAACATAAAGGAAATGATTGATAAGTTTGACAATACAGACGGTTTAAAACACCTGTACATCAAACAAATGTCAAACTAAATTATGGGGAAAATGACAAACTAGAAAAATACTGTAAGTATGTGACAAAGGACAATTACCATAATCTTTATTTTTTCGAAGTAAAAAAAATCATTAAAAAACTTGAATATTACAGTTAAAAAATGGGTGAAGTACAGAAGAGGCAATTAAATGTACGAGGGAAAAATCTCTAGTAACTAAATTGGCAATAATGAAAAACATATAATGCTCTGTGGTGGGAGGTGCTGGGCACAGGCTCTTGTATACATTTCTAATGGGGGTATAACCTAGTGAATGTGGGGTGAGGGGACATGAGGAGGTGGCCGTGTGTGGTGTGCAGTGAGTATCATGAACCTACAACCTGTATTGACACTTTTACCCAAACGTTCTACTTTTAGAAATTTGCTTGCAGTAAATAATAGTAAAACACAAGAAATAACTTAAAATGTCTAAAAATAGTTTGGTTAAACAGAGTATAGCTACGTTGTATGATATTCAGCCATCACAGAAGGATATTGAAAAAAATGAAAAAAAAGTGTTAAGTGAAAGTTAAGTGAAGACATCAAACTGTAAAACTGAATGTGTGCTAAAAACCCAGTTTTTGAAATAAATTGCACAGATATAGATGTGCTGAAAAAATACTTGTAAGTCTTACATCAAAATGTGAACAGGTTTAAAAGTGGATGAAGAAACATGGATGATTTTTATTTTTCTCTTTGTATTTGTCCATATTTTCCAAGTTTGCTTAACAAATACCAATTAATTTTGTAATAAGAAAAATATATACACTCTGGAAGGCTGAGGCGGGTGGATCGCTCAAGGTCAGGAGTTCAAAACCAGCCGGAGCAAGAGCGAGACCCCATCTCTACTAAAATTTGAAAGAAATTAATTGGCCAACTAAAAATATATAGAAAAAAATTAGCTGGGCATGGTGGCGCATGCCTGTAGTCTCAGCTACTTGGGAGGCTGAGGCAGAAGGATCGCTTGAGCCCAGGAGTTGGAGGTTGCTGTGAGCTAGGCTGACGCCACGGCACTCTAGCCCAGGCAACAGAGTGAGACTCTGTCTCAAAAAAAAAAAAAAAGAAAAATATATATAAATGATTTTAAAATTTTCTATTGTGTGACTACATAAATTCGATTCTCCACTTCACTTATTTACATTCCTCTTTCCAAAATGAATTCTATAGCAAAGAATAAAAAGGCAACTTACTAGGGCAAATTTAAATAACAACTTTAGGGGATGTATGTGATGTACAAACAACAGGAAGTGATTTTGTTATATATAGTTCATCTTTTTGGTGCATTATTTTTCTTAGCATTCTTGGAACCCACTACAATCTGTAGCTACATAAATCTGTCGACAACACTCCTGGTGAGAATGTAATTTGGGAGGATTTTATGGAAAATATGCAAGGTATATTCAGAGCTGTATAAATAACAAGGACAATAACAAGGATTGGGTAGTTAACCTATTGAGCTCTTCTTCTGTATGGGCACTACTAAGGATATTATTTATATTATTTCATTCTCACTATAGGAGAAAGTATCATTATTATCTCCATTTTAGGGAAAACCAAAGCCAAAGAGATTAAGTAATTTAGGTAGAGTCTCACAACTAGTAAATGGTGGAAATGAGAGACAAACCAAAGCAATCTTATTCTGA
Organism: Cheirogaleus medius; assembly: GCA_008086735.1. Taxonomy (NCBI): domain Eukaryota; kingdom Metazoa; phylum Chordata; class Mammalia; order Primates; family Cheirogaleidae; genus Cheirogaleus; species Cheirogaleus medius. The sequence continues at coordinate 90,340,919 of VBSM01000272.1, read as the reverse complement.
AACTTCCACTTTTGAGGATGAAGTTAGGCCCTGGGGTTTCTCATCTTGCATCCAGTCCTGCCTTCACCATTTATTAATTGTGTGACTTCTGGAAATGGTAATCTCTTAACCTAGGTTTTCTTATTATATATAATGAAAATAGTACTAACATCTTAAGGTTACTGGGATAATTAAAAGAGATAATGTGGGTAAAGTTCTTAGCAAAATGTCTGGTACTGAGTAAGTGCTCAATAAGAGCTACTTGTAACTATTTATTATTATTTTAAACTACTAAATTAATTATTCTACTTTAAAAATATTCATGCTCATTGATGTACTAATTCTACATTTTGGAATCTATTCTGAGGAAACAGACATAAATATGCAGACAGATTTATGTACATGGATGTTCTTTGACCTTTTATAAAAATGAAATTAAAAAATAACGGTGCAACAAGGGAGAAATAGCTAAACAAATGACTCTGTATCATGGACTATTAGCAGACATGAAATGTCTCAGAAAAATATTTAGTCACCTGGGAAATAGTTTATTATATAAAAGAAGTGAATAAAGGGAAACACGAATCCATAAATACTACATTATCTTGATTTAAAACCATTTCTCAATTAATGTAAGAAGTATTTATTGAGTGCCAAGTATGTGCAGGCACTGTTCTGGGCATTGGAAATACAGCAGTGAACAAATAATCACTATCATTTCAAGGAGGAGATTCATTCTAGTGGATTATACATACAAGGAAGTGGAAGAAAATGCATAAACTTCTTTACAGGGCCTCCTGCTGTGTACTGGAATATACACTGTCATAATTCTTTACATTAACATATTTTTCATTTTTTAAAGAATCAGCATGTGTTAATTTTATAATCAATAAAGTGATAATATATGTAACAAATATATCAGTAATTGCATGCATTTTATGAAGAATTTTTTGATACCTGTTGCTATTTTAAAAACTGATTTTTTATTCACATTTTGAAATACAAAACAATATGAAGGAGAAAGTCACGACCATAAATATTCCCACCATCTAGAATAAATCACTAAACATTGTCATATTTGCTTCCAATATTTTCTCTTAATTATTGGTAAACATTACTATAAAAACAATATAAGCAGATTACAAAGAATTTATGCAATGCAGAAAAGCACAAAAATAAAAGTGAAAAAAAATTCTTTTTTTTTTTTTTGAGACAGAATCTTGTTCTGTTGCCCAGCTAGAGTTTCATGGTGTCAGTCTAGCTCACAGCAACCTCAAACTCCTGGACTCAAGCAATCCTCCTGCCTCAGCCTCCTGAGTAGCTGGGACTACAGGCACGCACCACGACGCCCAGCTAATTTTTCTATTTTTAGTAGAGACGGGTCTCAACTCTTGCTCAGGCTGGTCTCAACTCCTGAGCTCAAGTGATCCTCCTGCCTCAGGCTCCCAGAGTGCTAGGATTA
>VBSM01000272.1:90267700-90306356 GCA_008086735.1 Cheirogaleus medius | reverse complement strand
CTGGCTCTATTGCCCAGGCTGGAGTGCCGTGCAGTGGCATAATCATAGTTCACTGCAACCTCAAACTCCTGAGCTCAACACATCCTCCTGCCTCAGCCTCCTCAGTGGCTGGGACTACACGTATGCACCACCCTGCACCAGGCTAATTTTTTTATTTTAAGGGGTCTCACTGGTCTTTAACTCAAGTAATCCTCCCTCCTTGGCCTCCCAAAGTGCTGGGATTACAGCCACTGCTCCAGGGCCCAAATTACATTTTATATGGCACACCAACATAGAAATTAGATTGAAAGGAAATTTAATTAGCATAAATTTATTTTATAAGTTAAAACAATGAACATCATGACATTTGTTTGAATACGAAGTTGATACAGAGATCATGGATGACAATTGTGTCTTGTATTAGCCTCAACATTGCAATTCTTTTATGTTTGAATTTTGCTTGTTATACAGGGGCAAGATAATTTTGATTTACACAGATATGTAGTTGCTAATGGTAACAATTTTAAAATTAATTACCTGGGAACCTTGGGATACTGGTCCATAAAAAGAGATGTCAGAGAAAGTTTTTTCCTTTGTTCTGTACAAAAAAAGGAAATTTCAATTTGGGTGACTAGGAGGATGATGGTGCCAACAACTAAAACTGAACATACAAGAGAGTAATTTCCAGTAAAAAAAAGTGAGTTCAATTTGGGACATTTTTTGTTTGAGATGTGTTATTTAGGAATATAGGAAGTTTCCTATAACTATGGGAATAATTGGTTCATTAAAGACCAAACATGAAAGATGGCTCTTTTAGGATTGTGTAACCTAATGTAATCTTTTCCTCTGACCTCCAGCTGTGGCCTCTTTTTGATAAAATTTTAATGATTCCTTTAAGAACCTCTTCACTTTTGAAAATTGGTGCAACCACTCAGCATGTGATTCAGAATTCTGCTGTTTCATCATTTCAGATTTTTTGACTTGGCTACAAATGCTTCCAGGCCAATGTCATTCTGTGTTTAGCAAAGTTAAAATATCTCACAGAGACTCTTGTGTTTTTTCTGATTATCTAAGTTAGGTCATGCCACCATTCTTCTCCCTCAGTCAGGCTGAGTTATTATAAAATGTATTTTAATGAATGGCTTGTTATAGAACAAAATGTTGTTTTCCCAGCAGTATGGCACCATCCCCATTTATTTATTCATTTACCTAATTATTCATCTGATGGAAACATGCTATTTCCTTTCTTGATTTTGATTTTGTATTTTGATGGAACTCAGAACTAACTTTTCCCTCCCCCTTGGGAAAAAGGAAGGTGAATCTTCTCTTCTGGGAGGTGTTGTAGATAATGCAATATTTCTAAGCCTTTTTACTACCCCAACACATAGAAGGAATATCATACCCATAATATATGAAAGGCTCACTAAGCTTGAGCTGTGGAATCCCATAGACTTGGATACAAATCTTCTTTCTACATCTTACTCAAAAGCTATGTGACTTTGTCCAATGTCTTGTCCTCTGTAAGGATACAGTCTAAGCTACTTTAGCAGTGAGAACTCAAAAATATTGTGGCTTAAGAAGAGAGATGTTTTTCTCTCCTGTTAATAGTCTTCAGCGAAGCAACACAGAGCAGGATGGACATGTGAGTCCATCCTCAGGAAATGGCATCTGTCACTGGGGCCATGATGGCTGCTCTAGCTCTTGCCATCACGTCTGCATCTCAAACAGCAAGAATTGAAAAAGGAACAAGAAAAATACATCCTTATTTATTTTTTTAAAACCATTTCTTAAATTCAGTTCAAATGAACCCTATTTCTTTGAAAGGCAAGATTTGGCATATAAAAGGCCAGAGCCTGGGGTGTTAATCCACTGACTTCCATCCTGCATTACTTACTAACCCCCTTGCACTTCCAGGCTGTGCCCTTGCTCAGGTGTCCCCAAGGAACACTACAGCACCCACTGGAGGTTGGGCACTTTTATCCCACTGGCAGAAAGTTACAAAGTCATACCTGGTTGCAAAGATGGTGGGAAAATGTAATCTATCACTAAATGGCCATGAGTACAGCTGAAAAATGGAGGTTTCATTATTAAATGAAAAGAAGAATAATGGATATTGGTTTATGTCTTAGTTTGGGTTCCTGTGAAGCAGAGCCTAAGGTAAGGACTTGGATACGGGTAGTTTATCTGTATTTACTTAACAACTGATTATGTTGATCCCAGGAAGCAGAAGTGAGGAAATGAGTAGAGTGACACAAGGAAGAGAGAAAGCCAGTGAAGGGCGTGCTGCTCAATTGGAAACCACAGAGCTGGGTCTTGCTCTGTCATCCAGGCCCAATCATAGCTCACTGTAACCTCGAACTCCTGGCCTCAAGCGATCCTTCCACCTCAGCTTCCTGAGTAGCTGTGTACCACCATGTCTGACAAATTTTTAAAATTTTTTTGTGGAGACAGAGTCTTTCTATGTTGCCCAGGCTGGTCTTGAACTTCTGGCCTCAAGCAATTGTCCTGCCTCAGCCTCCCAAAGGGCTGGGATTACAGGTATGAGCCACTGTGCCTGACCTGCAACTAAATTTTGTATGGTAAAAATTTAACAATTAAAAAATGTAGAGGGCCCGTTTGTCATCTGTGGTGAATGTACCTTGCTCTTACTCTATAAACCTACCTTGCTCTTCCTCAGTAAACTTCTTTTCATGCTGGCCTTGCTATCGGTGCGTCTGGTCATTCTTCGGCCAGCAACACACCAAGAACTGAGAACACACTGCCAGCCCGACACATGTGCCGCAGCCTGGAGTGAGCAGCAGGCTAAGGACGGCACCTGGGAGGAAGTCATGCCTGCCAGAAAAGAACAGCATAACTCCAGGCAAATTGGGGCTTAGAATGGAGAGCTTGGGAGCTCAGGAGATGAGGTTCGAAAGATAGGGAGGTCACTAGGTCATGTTGTATCTTGAAGGCTTCACAAAGGAATTTGAAATTTGTTCTGAGACACTGGAGAGTTGCTGAAGGGTGTTAAGTGAGGTTCATTATCAGATACAGGTTTAAAAATGGTTATTCTGGCAACAGGGTGGGGATGGTTTGGAGAGGAGAGACTGGTGAGGAAACAGAGAAGAATTTGCAAGCCCTGGCAATGGTCTAGGTGAGAGATGGTGGGAGCAGGAGACGAAAAAAAAAAAAAAAATGCCAGAACTTCACGAAGTCTCTGGTGTCAGGTGAACAAATTGTGCTCATTCATGAATTTCCCAAGTGTGCCTATGTGTGAAAGACACTGTACTAGAGGTCGTGAGTAAGATTAATCACAATGTGAATTTTATAGTTTTATAGTTTATATGACTTGGGGGGAGGGTATTCTCCACAGGAAAATGACCACAAGAGCTATAAATTATTTTATTATTATTATTTATTTATATTTTAAATCTAAAGTGTTTATGCCACTGAAAGTTTTGTGTTGAAGTGGAGAATTGGGCTCAGGTGGGGAATGAAAGAAAGAATTATTAATAGATTATATATAAACCATTGTGTTTATTAAGGAACTAAGATGTTCATACAGTCTCCAAGTATCTCTTTACAGATTATTTTAAATTTTATTTAAAAAATCATGATACTGTAACATTGACATCATTTTTGGTATATTTATGAATGTTAACACAAGTATAAATTTATGTAACCATCATGACATTTTAGGAAATAGAATGGTTCTATTATATTACCTAAAACCTCTTTTGTGCTATCTTTTTATATTTGTACCTCCCCCAACCATAGATCTGTCCCGTAGCTTTGTCTTGTAAGAATGTCACATAAATGGAATCATATAGTACATAACCTTTGGAGACTGGCTGTTTTTCACTCAGCATAATGCCTCTTTGAAGTTGTTAGGTGTACTGATACTTTGTTATTTTTTTATTGCTCGGTATATTCCAATGTATGAATGTGCTGCTTTGTTTATCCATTCATCCACTGAAGGACATTTGAACTGATTCCAGTTTCTGGGAATTATGAACAGAACTGCTATAAACGAGATTATTAATTAATCACAAAAGTAGAGAGAGATACCTTCACAGTGAAGAACTGATGATTAAGCCTGACCTCACTAACAATGGGACAAACTGACCTCATGGGCCTCCGGATGTGATGCACTGCAAAGGACACAATATTATTTTTGTACTAATCCTGCCAAAATGCATAACTTGTGTTTTAGCATGAGGAAATAATCAGACAAACCCCAGGTGAGAGCCATTCTATAAAACAACTGACCGATACTCTGCAAATATGACAATACCATGAAACACAAAGAAAGAATGGGGAACTGTTCCAGATAGAAAAAGACTAAGGGAGTCCACTTGCTCAAGGCTTCTTGGGCGTGGCTCTGGGTCATGGTCCTCAAATCTGGCTCAGAATAAATCTCTTTAAAATTAAAAAAAGAAAAAAGAAAAAGACTAAAGACCAACCAATGTAATATGTGATCCTGGATAGGAAAAACTTCGCTAGAAAGAACATTATTGAGAAAATAATGGTTGGAAAATAGTGTTGGATCAGTGTTAAACTTCCTGATTTTTGAGAATTGTATTGTGGTTATGGAAGAATATTTAAGAACATGTCTTTGTTTTTAAGTTCATGATGGAGTGTTTAGGGATATTGTAATTTATTTTCAAATGGTTCAAAAGAGAGCAGTAAAAGAGAGGGAGAAAGAGATTGAGAACTTTAGAAAAATTAGCAACTGGAAAATTTGGTATAGGTATTGCAAATTCATTCTTTTTTTTTTTTGAGACAGAGTCTTGCTTTGTTGCCCAGGCTAGAGTGCCATGGCGGCAGCCTAGCTCACAGCAATCTCAAACTCCTGGGCTCAAGCAATCCTCCTGCCTCAGTCTCCTGAATAGCTGGGACTACAGGTGCCTGCCACCACACCCAGCTAATTTTTTCTATTTTTAGTAGAGACGGGGGTCTCGCTCTTGCTCAGGCTGGTCTTAAGCTCCTGAGCTCAAGCAATCCTCCCTCCTCGGCAGCCCAGAGTGCTAGGATTATAGGCATGAGCCATCTTGTCTAGCCAGTTTACAATTTTTCAAAACAAAAAGTTGAGGAAAAAGCTATTTTCTAAAAAGAAGAGTCAATTGCAGTTGTGAACATTTTAAAAATAAGTAAATTTTTATTAAACTTTGAAGATAGTTGTGGGTAGTTTTATGAAGAAACTTAAAAGGAGCTTATTGAAAATTATGCAACCTGTAGAAAAGTACCAGCGATTCAGTATTAAAGATATATGAATAAGATACTATTAAAATATATGAATATATACCAAGAATAATTTTCTGATTTTGTTATGTTTTATGTTTCAGACAATCAAAAACACAAGTCTCAAAAATATTTATTTTGGCCGGGCGCGGTGGCTCACGCCTGTAATCCTAGCACTCTGGGAGGCTGAGGCGGGCGGATTGTTTGAGCTCAGGAGTTTGCGACCAGCCTGAGCAAAAGTGAGACCCTGTCTCTACTAAAAATAGAAAGAAATGAATTGGCCAACTAAAAATATATATAAAAATTAGCTGGGCATGGTGGCACATGCCTGTAGTCCCAGCTACTCGGGAGGCTGAGGCAGGAGGATGGCTTGAGCCCAGGAGTTTGAGGTTGCTATGAGCTAGGCTGATGCCACGGCACTCTAGCCCGGGCAACAGAGTGAGACTCTGTCTCAAAAAAAAAAAAAATTTTGTTTTATATGTATATGTCCTTTTTAGAAAAAAGAATTTTGCTTTTGAAAAATAATTTTTGAATAGAAAAGGTTTATAAGTCTACAAATATAATAAACCAATTCATATATATGCATGTACAGTTGGCTCTATGAATCTGTGGGTTCCACATTCACAGATTCAACCAATTGTGGATTTGTGGATATGGAACCCCACCCCCCATATAGAGGGCCAACTGTACTACGCCTTTTTATATAAACATCCTCGGATTTTGGTATCTATGGGGGTCCTGGAACCAATCATCATGGATACTGAGGGACGACTATATATACATGTATATTAACATATATTCATATATGTATATATGGGGGGCACACATATATACACACATGTGCATGCATGTATCAATGAATTTATATATATAAATTTGGATATATATATCTTTATCAATTTGGATTGAAAAAAAGAAAGTATCTAGCAAGTGGCACAAGAAAAGACACATCACTGGAAGAAAATTCTCAAGCCCTTTCCTCTACAAGTCAGATGCTGAGGTCCTCATAAGTAGTACTTGCAAAACTTTAGCTAGATCTAGTTAAGGTTCTAGCCATTATGAATACTCTTTTCCTAAATAAAGCTGTTTTATAGTCTTTTGTGTAAAAGTAGGCTCACAAGGAAACCCCCAACAAAAAAGATTAACACCTTAGAAATTGTTTACTTAGACTCTAGAAAAAGTCATATACAAAGGCTAATTTCAAATTTTTCATGTTTTATGCTTTCTGTTGTTATTTCTCCTATCATCTACGTCTGATGATGTGTGGGAGAGGAGATGGCCATGCCTGGAGGACATACGGCTTAGTACTAAGTGACAACAGGCCATGGCAGAACGTGGAGAAAGAGCTCAGAACACTGGGATCTTCACAAAAACCTGTGATAACTCTTTTCCTAAATGTGTTAGGGATGGGTGGCCCTAAATGGGGAGAGAAACTCTGGCTCAGATAAGTCAAAGGTGAAAACAAAAATAGTTTGGTCTCTTAGAGGTAAGGAAATAACAGTTCAGAGACCTGGCCAGTTTACACCAGATACAATAGACAAAGGTCTAGGTTCTGAACTAAAAATGAGTGCTTCTGTACCGTGTGGGGTTACTGGGGTTGCCTAGAAGCAGAGGACCAGTTCTGAGGAGATTGCAGTGATGTAAGCACGAGATGATGAAAGCTGGCCCCAGGTGGGTTTAGTGTGGACTAACGCAGGAAGACAGGTGTCAAAAAGAGAGAAGGCAAGGTAGAGAAAGGGGGGTGGAGCAAGAAGGCAAAAGGAAGGAAGTAGAGTGATGAGGAAGTGGAAAAGGAATGGAGGTGAGTGTGAGGGATAATGGGCTACATTTGCTTCCACAACACTTGTTTTAAAATGTGAAAAATTAAAATGTACAAAATTCAAGTAATATAAAACTTTTCAATCAGAAAATATCTTAGATTAACACAGGAAAGAAGGTAAGTGTGGTGGCAACTCAGGTCACCATGAAGTGCTGCCAAGAGAGAATGTCAGGAAGATACAGGAGTCAAATTGTGACCTTTTGCACAAGACAGGCCTTAGAGTTTTGTTGTTAACTTTTCATTTTGTTCTCGGGAGTCTCCTTATTTGACCCAAACACTTTACTTAAGAATAAGTGTTGAATTGAAATACAGAAAATATGTATTTTAATCTAAATTAACCAAATTTTGTATTTTTTCCCTGAAAATACAATATGCACAATATATTTATGCTGGTATTTTTTTTTTATTTCAGCATATTATGAGGGTACAAATGTTAAGGTTACATATATTGCCCTTGCCCACTCCCCTCCTCGGGTTGTATTTGGTTTTAAAAGCACCAAGAGGGAAAGGCTATCATTATTACTAGAAAAAATTAAATCTCTTTTTTCTTACTAAAGAAATGAAAGTCTTAATTAATTTTAAAATTCCAAAGCAACACATGTTAAGGTAAGTCATATATGACCAATTGCTTCTTTTAACCACTTGAAAAAAAGAAAAACCTTTAAAGAATACTTTCAGGCTGGGCATGGTGGTTCATGCTTGTAATCCCAGCACTCTGGGAGGCCAAACTGGGAGGATCACTTGAGGGTAGGAATTTGAAACCGGCCTGAGCAACATAGCAAGACCTCATCTCTTTAAAAAATTAAAAAGTTAGCCAGACATGGTGGCTCACGGCTGTAGTCCTAGCTACTTGGGAGGCTGAGGCAGGAGGCTTACCTGAGCCCAGAATTCAAGTTTGCAGTGAGCTATGATCATACCACTGCACTCCAGGCTAGGTGATAAAGTGAGACCTTGTCTCTAATAAAAAAGGAAAAAAAAAAATACTTTCAAAGTTACAGATGAGCTACAAGAAATTTATAAATAATTTTTATGTATGTATCCTTTATCCAGATTAATAAATTAACAATTTGCTATATTTGCCTTACCACTGTCTATATTTATAATACATATTATTGTTAATTTTTTCTTTAACCATGTAAGAATTACTTGTAGATAAGTTTTTATATTATATATCTCCTTTTATTTCTAAATACTTCAGTGTAGATTTTCTAATAAAAAGGACATTTATTTGCTAAAATTCACATTCAGGAAATGTAATACCATTACCTAATATACTGTCAATACTCAGATTAGGCAATTGTCCAATAATGTCTTTTAAAGCATCTATTTCTCTCCACAATATCTAATCCAGGGTCATATGTTGCATTTAGTTGTCATGTCTTTTTAGTTTCTGTGTTAGTTATTTATTACTACATAAGATTTACTCCAAAACTTAAGCTTAAAGTAACACTTACAGTCTCACCATTTCTGCTGGACAGAAATCCAGGTGCAGCTTACCTGGGTGCCTCTACCTTAGGATCCTGCAAACAAGGGGTAAGGCAGGAGTAAGTCTCATCTGAAAGCTTGACTGGGAAAAGATCCACTTCCAAGATCACTTATGTGATTTTTGGCAGCATTCAGTTGCTCATGGGTTGTTGGACTGAGGACCTCAGTTTTTTACTGGCTGTTGGCTGAAGGCCTCCCTCAGTTCTTTGCCACATGGACCTCTCAATATGGACCAGCTCATGTTGTGAGCAGCTGGCTTCCATCAAAACAAGTGAGAGCGTTAGAGACTGAGCAAGACAGAAGGAGAGTCTTTCTATAAACTAATACTGAAAGTGGCATTCGCCACTTTTGCTATATTCTGTGCATTAGAATTGAGTCACTAGGCCCAGTCCATATTCTAGGGGATGAGATTATAGAGGATATGAATACCAAGAGGCAGAGATTACTTGGGGGCATTGTAGTGGTTGTCTACCAAGCCAAGCCCTTCTTTAATTTGGAACAACCTTGTTTTCTCTTTCATTTCACTGAAGGGTACAGATCAGTTATTTTGTAAAATGATCCTCAACTGGGTTCATCTTATGTTTCCTTATAATTAAACTCAAGTTATGCATTTTTGGCAGGAAAGTTATGAAATTGATATTGTGTTCTTCTTTGTGCATCTTATCAGAAATCACATATCAGTTTGTCTCATTATTTGTGATGTAAAATCTGATCGATTGATTCAGTGGTGAACACCAAATTTATCCACGTCAAATTTACCATTTTTCTTTTTATGATTTCAGATAATTGTGTTTAATCAGTTTAAAAATTTCCATTTAATTAAAAAAATCTTTTCTATTTCTCTACTGATATTTTCTTTCCTTTCTTTCATGAAGAGGCTAATTTCCTTTTTTTTTTTTTTGATACAGAGTCTCACTGTTGCCCAGGCTAGAGTGCTGAGGCGTCAGCCTAGCTCACAGCAACCTCAAACTCCTGGGCTCAAGCAATCCTATTGCCTCAGCCTCCCCAGTAGCTGGGACTACAGGCATGTGCCACCATGCCTAGCTAATTTTTTTTCTATATATTTTTAGTTGTCCAGCTAATTTCTTTCTATTTTTAGTAGAGACAGGGTCTCACTCTTGCTCAGGCTGGTCTCGAACTCCTAAGCTCAAACGATCCGCCCACCTCGGCCTCTCAGAGTGCTAGGATTACAGGCATGAGCCACCTTACCCAGCCTATTTTCCTTTATTTCATTAAGAATAGCTATGATAGCTGTTTAAAGCCTTTGTCTGATAATTTCAACATCTAGGTGACTTTAAGGTTGGGGCTGTTTTTTTTTCCTTTGAGAGTGAGTCACATTTTCCTGGTTTTTCCACATGTTAATTAGTTTGAAACTATATCTGGACATTGTGAATGTTATGTTGTGAAGATTTTGGATTTAGTTATATTCATTCGAAGAGTTTTGGTGTTTTTGTTTCAGTAGGAAATTAATTTGATTAGACTGAAACTGCAAACTCTGTCTTAGCTGTGGAAATAGACAGTTAAAGTCTTCAGATTTTTTTTGGCTTAGATGCAAGCTTTTTGGAATCTGAACCATGTATTGTGGTTTTGAGGTCAGCCACAAATTTGGATAGGGATCATATCAGAATTGGGCTGCCTCTCCCCTGGCTCTCTCCCCTTTGGAGTCTCTCTCACTCTCTGTGAGCCCTTAGTTACCCTGGGCTTCATCTCCTGGATCCTCAGGCCAGAAATACAAACTATAGAGAAATAATTTGAAATGGTATAGATAATCTCTCTTCCAATTATCCTCAAGTTTTTATCCACCTATGATCCCTTAGCCTCCACTGATGATTCTTGCATGACTGAGTTATTATTATGACCATTGCAAAATAGTGATTTCTATCTCTATTATTCCTTCATTATTTATTAATTATCACTAAGGTTAAGAAAGGGCTTTCCTTTCACTTCCATTTATTTATTTGTTTGTTTATTATGAATAAATATTCATGGATTTAACTGTAGGTTTAATGATTTTGTTTATTAAACTATCAGATTCTGTAATTTTGACATCTTCATTGAATTTATTTAATTTTGTAATATATCCTTTTTTTGAGCCAAGGTCTCACTCTTGTTGTCTGAGCTAGAGTGCAGTGGCATCATCATAGCTCACTGCAACCTCAAATTCCTGAGCTCAGGAAATCCTCCTGCCTTAGCCTCTCAAGTAGCTGGGACTACAGGTATATACCACCATGCCTGGCTAATTTTTGTATTTTTTATAGAGAGGGGGTCTCACTCTTGCTCAAGCTGTTCTCAGCTGCTGACCTCAAGCAATCGTCCTGCCTTGGCTTCCCAGAGTGCTACAATTACAGGTGTGAGCCACCTCCTGCCCTCTGGTTCCCCGCCTGTCCAATCTTTTTGCTATATTTAAATATTTGCTGAAATTACCTTAGGCTATAGTAATTATGAACTACTGTTTTCAAAATAGCATTTACTGGCCTGCATGGTGAATCATAGCTGCAATCCTAGCACTTTGGGAGGCTGAGGTGGGAGGATTGCTTGAGGCCAGAAGTTCAAGACCAACCTAAGCAACTTAGTGAGACCCCATCCCTACAAAAAATAGAAAAATTGGCCAGATGTGGTTGTGCATGCTTATAGTCCCAACTATAAGGCTGAAGAAGGAGACTGGAGGAAGGAGGCCTATTTGAGCCCAGGAGTTTGAGGTTGCAGTGAGCTATGATGACACCACTGCACTCTAGCCTGGGCGATACAGTGAGACCCTGACTAAAAAAAAAAAAAGCATTGACTACATCATACTTTGATATTTATATGATTTATAAACCACAAACTGTCCTAATTTGATAGGTGTTATTATAAGAGGATCACAGCCAACTCTGTAGTCCTGTAGTTACCATTGTTGGGTGTAATTTGTAGAAATAAGCCTTTTTTTCCTTGAGCAGCTGCTAAATCATATATAAAAGCAAGTCTAGAAAATTTTTTGAGTAAGGTCATTATTATTGGGACCAATATATAATTTCTGTTGCAGGACAATCTACTGAGATATTAATTTATGATTTTTTCTTATTGCTGCACGTATTTTGCCTGCCACCTGCCTAAGGCAGTCATCCACCTGATGTTTGTGTTGCTGGTTATCCAGAGAACAACGGTTATCTGTTATCTAGTTATCTGAACCTTTGAGGTTTGTTTTGTTGAAAGTTAGGTTTGAATCTGGATTATGCTGGAAGTGGAGATATTTCTAGGGTTAGGGGAGGTGGAAATGGGCGGATCTGGGGAGGTATTTGGAAGTTTGGTGGATTCCATTAGTAACCTGTACCCATTCAGCGCTTCTAGGTGGTGGCAAGACCTCTAATAGAAATTGTGGGCTGGGATTGCTGAAAGCTGACCCTAAGTGAGGCTCTCAGGCTTGTCACAGAACTGCCCACTTCCAAGGGACCAGATGAACTTGGACACGGGTCATATCAACCCTGACTACAATGGTTTAAAGATGAGAAAAACCTTCCATGAATATTCTGGACTCCACAGATCCCAAATAACCCAAAGGATAATAGAAACTTTTGTACATAAGACAAGAGATTAGGTTTTATTTGATTAGGAAAAAAAATAGTTATGCTACTATGTTATACCTGAGGGCTTTTTGGTAAAATTATTAACTGCTACACCTTCACGATGATTATGTGGAAGATACGGAGATATTTATTTGCACCTATTATTCAAGCTCGGTACCTTCAAGTTCTGAAGCCCAAGACTTAGTGATATGTAAAATGGGATTTGTTATGCCATTGATGTGGTGAGAAGAATTGCTCTATCTGCAGCTCCAGGTCTACTAATCCTCTGAGATTTCTGTAAATTTGTAATCCCTGGTAACTTCAGAACTAGGGTAGTAAATTCTTTCCGGGTATGCAGAAAATCTTAGTTATCTGGGGAGCTTTAGCCTTAAGAAAACTAAAATTGAATTATAGGAACATTTAAGAGCATCAGAGCCATAGTATCATATCAATATTTTCCGTTTAAAAGGAACCTAACTTTGTTATTTTTAGGTATTTGTAGCATTTAAGAGAACTTGGGAATCACATTATTAATGAACTTATTAGATGAATAAGCATACCAATTAATAGTAAGGTTTGTTTCTTAAGTTAGACTATTAAAATATTTTAAAAGGATAGAGAATATAATAAATTTATTAATGTAGTTTAAAATGTTTGAAGCTTATTACTTATTTAAGTGTATATATGGGATTAAACATAATTCAAAGAACTCTCAGAAGTTCCTATTAAAACTTACTAGACATAAAGAGGAAAATAGTATTTGCAAGCTGAACTAAAAGCTGAATAAAGAAGTTATTTGAATTTATAGCTTTAATAAATTGAACTAATTTTAGTAAGTAACCACTGACATAATTTTTTCTATATACAAAATTCACTCTTGAGGACACCAAAAACTGAGATCAACACAAAGTAAGAGTTTTAGAAGCCTAGTTCCTAGGTAAGTACACTCTTTCTATGGGAGAGAAAACTAAGCTGGGTTAGTGACCTGTTTATGGTCTTAGAGTTCTTCTGTCATCATCTGCAGTTTTCTTTGAAGTTCTTCCTTAAACATGGCACTGTTTTTGGCAATGTCGGCAAATACGTTTCTTCTCTCCAAACGTGCAAATTTTTTGCCTCATGCTTATATTTTCTCTACAGAATAATTTTTGAAAGTCTCCCTACTGTATATATAGGCATCCTTGTGCTTGCCAGCAGGGATACCATATCATTCTGTTAGGTAATGGGCACACGAGTCCCTTTTCTAGAAGGTTGGGAGGTTCCCTGACTCTGTCTTTGTCCCCTGAGGAGCTTCCGGCATTTGCTGTGTCCTCCTCTCTGCCTTCATCTCCTGGTCTCTCCCAGCTGTGTTGTTTGCTTGTGGAAATCCTAGTCATCCACTTGCCACCTACCACGTGAGTGGGAGGCTATAGCCTGCCTATTACTCCTCGACTTCATGCATAAGTTACTCTTCTTTGAGACAGATGACAGTGGAAGCTTTTCGTAAATAATGCAGGACTGTGAAGAATAAAAGAATAAAACATTTATTTTTAAAAAATCAATAGACATTGTGGGCTGGGCTTGGTGGCTCACATCTGTAATCCTAGCATTCTGGGAGGCCGAGGCGGGAGGATTACTTGAGCTCAGGAGTTTGAGACCAGCCTGAACAAGAGTGAGACCCCGTCCCTACTAAAAATAGAAAAAAAATAGCTGGATGCAGTGGCATGCACCTGTAGTCTCAGCTACTTGGAAGGCTGAGGCAGGAGGATCACTTGAGGCCAGGAGTTTGAGGTTGCCATGAGCCATGATGACTTCAGAGCACTCTAGCCTGGGAGACGGAGTGAGACTCTGTCTCAAAAAAAAAAAATAGACATTGTGTTAGTTCAGATTCTTTTGGTTCATGGTGCCATCAGGGTCTTTATAATTTTTTTCACATCCCTGGGTCAAACAAATAAACAAACAAAAGAACCCCCAAAACCTAATAGTTTCATTTATTGTTAGGTTCAAATACCGTATTTATGTTTTAACAACCAAGTAGGTATTTGTAAAGCAAATATATATAAATAAAGAAAAAGTAATACTTAGTTTTTTTCTCAAATAAACGCAGTTAATAATGGGATGTGTGTGCCTGTTAGGCATTGCTCACATTTGTTAACCCTGGAATCTGACTGGACACACCACTCTCATTTTCTGTTCCAATTGATTTTTTTCCTGTGGTACTTGCTTTTTTATTGAAGCAACTATTGAAAACCCAGCCTTGCAAAGAAAGCACTGTTGTTGAAGGGAATGTAGCAGGATCTAATGAAACTGGGAACCACCTGGAGGTGGTAGATCAAGTGATGTTCAGAAGATGCCACTGTGCTGTCCTGGAAAATTTAAAATATGCTGCTTGGTCTTCTGAGTTCTCTGTGGCCCCTGGTGTACTGCAGGGCACAGTTTGGGAACTAGGGTGCTAGATGATGGAAGAGGAGAAGACATATTCCATATAAGGAGCCTAACTACAGTGCAGCATATGAATGGGTAGTCAACTGGGTATTCTCCCATCCAAGTAACTAACCAGGCCCGACCCTGCTTAGCTTCCGAGATCAGACAAGATTGGGTGTGCTCAGGGTGGTATGGCTGTAGACACAACTGGGTATTCTATAAGGCAGACTACAGTCAGGACATAGTGGACTTTCCCCTCCTTTTATCTGTTTATTATCTGAATCTCCTTTTACATTTGGGAAATCTGCATTATATAGGTCTTGCCAGGAGGCAGAGCTTATCTTCCACTACAGAATCTGAATAGACTTAAAAACTATTTCCCAACCTCCTTCAAAGCTAGGGCCTAGACCTATGACTTGGGCATGATAGTCAGACCTGTGAGTCTCAGAGTGGCAGTCAGAGGAAGTCAGAAGCCAGGAGGCAGGCACACTGGGGAACCCTCTCTGGCTGTGGAGTGTTAGCATGCATGCTGGCAACCAAGGAAGGCAGTGGTAGGGCCAGTGTCAACGCTGGCAGTGTGGGTGGTCTTGGCAGGTGGCCCTGTGATGCAGTGCTGTCCTCACTGGACTGGTTCTATGGCTTGATTTTGGCTGTGGTTTTGATGGTGTAGCCTCCCCTTTTTACTGCCCTTCCTGAATGTTGTTCTCTCTAGTCTTCCTGAGGATGTGGACAATCAGGTGTTCCTCTAATAAATTCTTTTTTCTGTTTAACTTAACCTAACTACTCTTAAAGATGGCACACACACAAAAAAAGGAATATTGCCCAGAGATTTCCAATACCAGAAGAGAGGCAAGATTATAGAGAACGTGTGGTACTGACTTCATCAGATAAAACAAAGATCTGAGAAAGTATTGAAATTTGCCTTCTGAAAGCTCCAAATAATCAGTGCAGAACCAGCCCTCAAAGGTTGATAAAGCTATATAGGAGGAGGGTTTAGACAATGTGGACAAATTTGAGAGAGGAGACTTGGAAATTTAGCACATCAGGCCTCATTACATGAGTCTGAAAATGATACATTTGTGGTAAGTAGCAAAGTTTGTAAAGCATATGTCATTAGGAATAGTGCTCAGAAAATGTGCAGATCCCCAGAAAGGCAGGATGATACACACTAAAGGGGAACTATCGAAGACAACAATAAATAGAAATCAGGTTGGAGATAAACGTTAGGCTGATAAGCGGATGAAATTTAGGTAGAATTATCTGAATAGGAGAAATAAGGATGGACAAGGGTTGTTTGAAATATGAATGCTTTTGGCAGACCCACAAATCATTAAATTTATATTTCTCACTAGCAGACACTCCATAATGCCAAACCTAGAAGGCTGTGTTAACACACTAAGCATCTGGCTCTGAAAGCAAAAAAAAAAAGGGAAGAAAGAATCTACCTGCACTAACTTAAGAAGCACATGAAATATTTGAGACTCAGGTGCATCTGCCTTTTCAAGAGGAGAGGATCAAGATCAGGAAATGGAATCCTTGGAGCATACCCATGACTGAAGAAAAAGTTTTGGCAAAAAAGAGTTGTTCTGGCCGGGCACGGTGGCTCACGCCTGTAATCCTAACACTCTGTGAGGCCAAGGTGGGAGGATCGCTCAAGGTCAGGAGTTTGAAACCAGCCTGAGCAAGAGCGAGACCCTATCTCTACTAAAAATAGAAAGAATTAATTGGACAGCTAAAAATATATAGAAACAATTAGCCGAGCATGGTGGCACATGCCTTTAGTCCCAGCTACTCGGGAGTCTGAGGCAGGAGGATGGCTTGAGCCCAGGAGTTTGAGGTTGCCGTGAGCTAGGCTGACACCATGGCACTCTAGCCCGGGGAACAGAGTGAGACTCTGTCTCAAAAAAAAAAAAAAAAAAAAGATTGTTCTGCTGTTTTAGAGTAACATGAGTCCCTCAAGATGAAGAGGTTTGGAGGTGCACCCAGCAGTCTTCTCTTGCTTCAGTAGAATTGAATAGGACATGCATTTTTAGCCTATGCACTCTTTGTCAGATATACTGCATCCATATTTTTGAAATTCACAGATTGTTTGGCCTCCATGATATGAAGCAATTTCAGGTGTGACTCGTTTCATCCCTTGATAATTGAAATCATGATGTCACCTATGCATGCCATTTATCAGGTACACATAGGCTCACGGGACTTCCATGCTCTTAGGAAAGATATGTGGTGGGAGTATTTGGCTCCAAAACCTCTCACATATTAGGCAACATTATAATTTATATTGCCTATTCAAAAATAATTACTGATTTCAGCAGTGCTATGAAAGGCACATGAATATCCTTAATGTGAAATCTCATTATCAGTTCTCAAAACTCAGTTTAAAAACAATTGCCTAAATTGTTGTAATTATGCTTGAGGGTTCTAACTTATCCACCCATCTTTTTGACCTATATGTTCTGTGTAAACTGTTCCTTGTATGTTTTTTTTTTTTAATCAAGTCCTCCTACATCAACTCTTTCTATCATGAGAAGAAATAAATTCATTCAGATAAGGAAATGCTTACCTTGTAATACTAGGGGAATAAAAAGCTTTTGTACAATTGAAATTAATGGTTTTGAGTTTGGGGAAAGAGTCAATTATTAGACTCCTTTTTTTTTTTTTACTTATTTTTTTTTCCTCTCAGGTCTACAAGGCAGGTATGGACTCATTTTTTTCCTTCTACAATGGTCAATGAGAGAAGGAAACCAGACTCTTGGGAAAGAGCCCTTGGTGGTTAAAGGAAGTTATCTTATAGGAGATGTGTACTGAGACCATGGGCCAACCAGCCCATTTGAGATTTCCTCTGGGTACTTGGCACAAAGTTTAAGAGAATCATCCTCATCCCTTTAGCAAATGGATGTGAACAAAGTCCTTCACATCTGATAACCTGCATTTCCAATATTACATCCTACCTTTTTCCTCCCACATATTCTAAGCAACCACCCTGTGGAGTTCTCCATAATTACCTTTCTACATCAGGACCTTTTATGACTTTGTCCTTTGCTTTTGCTCTTGCTTCTTTAACAATATCTTTCTTCTTCCTCTTTAGTGCAGAGTTATTTGTTTTGTGACTTGTGCTCCCACAGTGCTTGGTTCATAACTCCGTAAAAGCACAGGGTCTGCTTTATTGTATAATTTCTGTTTCTATCTTTTAACTTCATATACTGAGAATCGTAGTGACCAGTTCTATTGCTCAGTCATTTTTGCTCAGCCACACTGCAGGGATACTAAAATGTTCTCAATAAAAGTTGAATTAAATGTTATATTTATATAAAATATATAAATTTATATTATATAAATTTATATTATATAATTTATATTTAAATTTATATTATATAAATTTATATTTATATAAAAGTTGAATTAATGTTATGTTAGTGTATGTATGGTCAAATTCATTGTCTAGAATGTCTTACACTAGAACATGTATGTCTTGATTTTCACTTTTATAGCAATGTGTTATATGAGATAATCACTTAAATTCACTGAATGTTTTATTTCATCTATAAAAAGTTGCATTTTTCTAGATGACTTTTGAGGTGTCGTTTGGTTTTATACTGAGTTTGTAAACCAGGCCTTTTAGTGTGATCTTGGAAAAGTTACTTAATTTCTCTGTTAAAGGAAGAAAATACTTCCAAATTCAGATGGTGGATGTGAGCATTAAGCAAGATTATATCTAGAATGGATTTAGATTGGTTCAGTAAATAAATGTTTATCAAGCACTTGCCTAGGTGCAGGACCTGTGCTAGGTATTGGGATGTAGAGATAAATAAGAAACTATCTCTATCCTGGGGGAAGTTACAATCTAGAAGCCTTGCCCAGCACATAACTTGGACTCAGAACTATGCATTCCTTTCCTTCTTTTCCTTCCCAGTCTGTCAGTTATTTACTACTGGGATTTGGAACAAAATGCTGAGAAAGCTTTACATTTTATATTTATTCCTCATAGATACTTAAATACAGAAATGAACCTTACTTCAAAAGCTTAAGCCCAAGCTCATATCATTCCTTAATAGAGAAAGGGATGACATAATTTGGAATAACAAGGCCAGATAAGAGCAGCCCTAAATCGCATGGGAGTTCTGTGCTCTCAGAAATATGTTGTGGGAGTAACTGGGCCAATGTTCTCTTAGCCTGAGAACAGCATTTAAGATTTCCTTATCTTATAAAGAACAAAATAATAATTTCTGTTGTATTAGCAGAGAAACAAAGTAAACACAGTGACTAATTTTCCTAATGCAGTGCTTTTATATGTGTGTTACATACAGTAAAACAATTGCTTAAGAAGTTTATGCTGTTATTTTCAAAACAAGCCACTCAGTGGGTTTGGCCTCCAGGAAAATTGCTTACACATTTAAAAAAATTTACACTGGCCAATCAGTTTTGACACTTCCATCCTGTCCTACTGGTTTGCTTCACTGCACCTCATTTAGCACCATGTCTTTATGTCCATCAGCTATATATGCCTCAAGTTGTTGCCAAATGACATCAGATCTCTTGCTGCAAATGAGCAATCCAACGATTTATTCACAAAGTTATACTTAACTACTTATAGTTTTTAAAATACTAAGCTAAGAAAGTCAGGAAATGTTGAGCTTTTCTTTTAAAGCATCAAATATCTGGCTGTTGTTGCTGTGGAATTTGCCTAAATATATCGATATAGTAAGTTATATTGATAAGGAATGATAAGTAGGAAGAAGTGGTTTCACTTAGCAAATTATAACTTTAAAAGCATTTTTTGGCTGGGCGCAGTGGCTCCCGCCTGTAATCCTAGCACTCTGGGAGGCTGACGCGGGAGGATTGCTTGAGGCCAGGAGTTGGAGACCAGCATGAGCAAAAGCGAAACCCTATCTCTACTAAATATAGAAAAATTAGCCAAACGTGGTGAACGTGTGCCTCTAGTCCAGCTACTAGCGAGGCTGAGGCAGGAGGATTGCTTAAGCCCAGGAATTTGCGGTTGCAGTGAGCTATGATGACACCACTGCATTGTAGCTCAGACAACAGAGTGAGACCTTGTCTCAAAAAAGAAAAGAAAAAAAGAGAGAGAAAAGGGCATCTTTTTCGAGATAAATGATCTATGCATCCAACAAACTTAGATATCTTTTATTTTCAAGCACTAAGAATAAAATGGTGAATAAAGTTGCTTGAAGTTGCTAGCACTCTAATAAGGAGAGACAAGTACAGAAACATACTCTCACAAAACAATGTGAAAAGTACCTCCACAGAGGCAGTTGGAAATTGCTACAGGAAAACAGAGGAATGAAGGAGCTGCTACTTGGGATGTCTCAGAAAACTTTAGAGGAGGGAATATTTGACTTCCTAAAAGAAGAGAAGGGGCTCATATGTTGGAAAAGTAGGGGAAGAAATTCTCAGTAGAGGAAAAAGAATCTTCAAAAGCATAGAGATATACAGGAGTGTTCAGGGATGTCAAGGATGTGTTTGGAATGCAAGGTGGGCAATGAAGCTGTTATGGTTGGCTGTGCCTTCTGTGACTAGTCCTTTTTGCAGTTCCAAGGAATTGGGACATTATCTTTTGTGTGGGAGCCATCAGATGTTTTTAAGTAGCATAGTGAAAGTCTCATATTTGTAATGGCATTGGTTGGTCTGCCCACCTGCCCCTTGTTTCCAGGTCTGCTACAAGAGTCTGTAAGGACTTCTAGACTTCTAGGCCTACGTGCCATTCATGGTCTCCAGCTTTATCACGTAGTATGTAGAAGCCTAACTGTGGAGCAACGTGTCATTTAGGATGTGTAGCTGAAGGAGAATCTCTGTAGTCTCAGTGGAAAAGGCATGAGGACTGTCCTGGAGTCTTAGCAAGGGATACATGATGTTGCTGCAATTTTATAAGATGGAATGAACTGTGCTTGTAGCTCTTAACTGCATTTGCAATTGTAAAGATTCTGTTCCTATGCAATGTTATGAATTGAGAAATGTGTCAAGAGGCACCAATTTAAAGTTAATGCTTTAATAGAAAGCCATAATTTTGTTATTCAGAGAGTTGAAGTCACTACTTTTTACCCATTCTAGACCTACCATATTGAAAGAAGAAGCTGAAGAGACTTGGTAGTCACAGATGCACATAAGTGACAGAGCTTATGGGAGACTCCCCGACATCTCCGCCACCTCCCCCAGTTGAGAAGTATTGATGCAATATGAGGCATCGACCGCAGCTGGAGAGTTGGGCATGTCTTATCTAAAGGAAGTGCTGTTTTCTTGCCAGTGACTGGTTCAGACAATGGTATGTGACCCAGTTCTGGTCAATGAGATGCAAGGAGAGGTTTCCTGTTGATGTTTCAGAAAGTTCTCTCATCCTTTTGAAAGTGCTGGAGGAGAAACCAGTTTCTCTGTCTCCTGGTGAATGTGAATGGGTAGTGCATGGCCCTGACTGCCATCTTAAGACTTTTAAGATCAAGTTTGGTTGAAGCTCTGTGCTGGGCATAAAAACAGAAAGATCTAAGTTTTGATGTCATGGTTGAATCTTTAAATCAATCACCTTTGAAACCCATCACACCTCTGGCGTTCCAGTTGTGATACTTAAAACATTTCTTTGATGTAAAATGATTTAAAGATTAATATCTTTGGCACTCTGCTTCTACTTCATTGTGCTATGCCACCCCTCCTTTAAAACCATGCCACTCAGCTGTGCTTTCTTCCCACCATCATCCCTTTGACTCTTTGCTCATTGTTTTATACTCACTTAGGAAATTGACACCTAACAGATATGTGTCTTCTCTACTCAAGTCCTGCTGTCATCCTGGGTGGCATCCATATTCTCAGGATGTCATGTTTGGCCTCCTTACATAAAGTACAGAGAACTGCCCTAGTGACCTTTACCTGTGTTCCTCCCCAGTGTTCATTTCAAAGTCCCATTCTCTAAAAATCTGTGATTCCAGTTTCTGACCACAAAGCCCTATCCCTCTTTCTTCTCTCATCTGCCCCAACTGTCCCACCTCCTTCCTTCTGACAGAAGCTGTCATCACTCCCTCCCAGCTCTGGCTTCCTTCCTGGTTTCCCATTTGTGCAGTTTCTTCCTATTTCACTTCCTTCCTTGAACTAGGCCAAAACCTAGTTTCAACATCCCAATTGCCCCTCATCAGCACTTTCATTTCTTTCTACCCTTTGGCCTTCTGCTAATTTTTGATAGTCCTTAGCTTTTGAGTGATCTGTTATTTTTATAACAGTCTGAGCAGGATGTTCCTGGAGAAAAGGCACATAATTAGATGGAATCCATTTAAATTTGTTATTTTCAATTCATCTGAACTTAAGTACCATCCAGTGTTTTTATTTTACTTTTTTAATTCATACTTTCCCATGGTATTGACCACTCAAAACTGTTACCTACTCTTCAAACCTCTATCCATTCTCTAGCTTCCTCTTTCTTAGTAGAGGGCCTGGCTTCCTGCTCCACGTAGGAAATAGAAGCCACTGATATAACTTACCTCCTATATTCTTACCTCCAACCTTGCTGCCTCTTTTCCCAGCTTTCCACCTTTTGCTTCTGTCTTAAAGGAAGAAGCACCTTCCCATTTAGTGGAGAAAGAACCTTCCTTCCATATTCTTGACCTCATTAACGTTTGCGGGCTCTAGGGTTTTAACCAGTGATGTTCACAGCTTCTCAGTCTCTGCTTCCTCTCTCTGGTTCTGTGCTCGTGGAGACTGGCACATGCTGGCTGGGCCCTGGCAGACTCACTAATGGCCACTTTCTGAGTCACACCTGACCAGAACACAGGGCACGGGGAACCCTCATCCTCACCAGCTGATGGTAAAGGGTTAATATTCAGATGCCTGGGGAGAGCCCCAAACCAAGTATCTTCCCACTGGCATTTACTTTTTTCTTAACTCCCTGTGACTGAGCTTTTGCCTCAAGCTGCTGGTTAGTGACCTGATCCCCCACTGGGATTAGAATTTCTGCATACCTTTGGCTGCTAGGCTGGTGTTTTCAGTTAGGTTGCCTTTTGTTGCAAAACTTCTTTTGCAGTAACTTAAGCAAGAAGAAATCTTGTTAGAAGGATATGGAGAGGCAGGAGCAGGGTCTCATGCCAGTAATCCCAGAACTTTGGGAGGCCAGGTTGGGAGGATTGCGTGAGGCCAGGAGTTGGAGACCAGCTTAAACAACACAACGAGACTCCTTCTCTATGAAAAATATAAAACTTAGCTGAGCAGGGTGGCATATGCCAGTAGTACCAGCTACTTGGGAGGCTGAGGCAAAAAGATCACTTGAGCCCAGGAGTTTGAGGTTGCAGTGAGCTATGATGATGCCGCTGCATTCTAGCCTGGACAGACAACAGAGTGAGACCCTGTCTGAAAAAAAAAAGAAAAGGGATATGGGATACAGAGAGCTCCATGAATCAGTGAGAGATTGCAGGAAATTTTTGACAAAGGGACAAGAACCAGGGCAGCTTCAGAGGGTTAGGAGGCAGGCAGCACAACAGATGTCTGGCTGGTCCACTGTGACTTTTCTGTAGCCACTGTTACCATTACAGTGGCTAATAATGGATTCTAACTGTTTTCTTTGTGTTACTTATTCAAAATTCCAAGCCCTGAATCAGAGCATCAGTGAGGCGAACCTGAGTCACTTGCTGTGTCAGGACTACCAGGGTAGGAGTGAAGATGATGGCAAGGAGAGAAAGATGATTTTCCTTCATGTTCCCCAGTGGGAGACAGGATGTTTATCCAATAAAAACTACTCTACGACCTGTCCTTTTGGCTTTCCAACATCCATGCACATCCTTTCCACACTTACAGTTAGGAAAACGATGTTCTCACTTAAAGTGAGAAAACGAACTCATCCTCTCCCCAACGGGGCAAGAGTTTCTGGCTTGCTTCACGTGTACACAAACCCAGTGGTTTGATTTTTTTACTTCATTTACTTGAAAACAAAAGTGTTGCAATTTTATTTCGAACACAGGTAACTACATTTTAAAATGGTGCCCTCTGTTGCCTCTGAAAATAAACGCAAGGAAATTTAGAACTATTAGAGTAAATAAAAAGCAGCATATTTACTTCAAAATATGATAGAGTACCTCTGACCTTATTTCCAACTAATTTTTCTCTTTTCATTTCACCAGATCTGTTGCCAATAGAAAAAGACACATGATTGGGAGTTCAATGTTGAAGTACGAACATTTCTTCCATTAAACCATGGGATGACCCAAGGGTAAGTAAGTTTCTGTGAATATAAATGATGAAGCATCAGTCTACCAACAAACACACACCAGTTCTCTCAATTTCCCCCACTACTGACTCCCTTTATGTGTTGACACTTCCTAATCTACTGTTGAAAGTGAATGCTAAATAGCACAATCATAATATGATAAACACAATGCTAGGACACAAAATATTCCAGAGAAACCCTCTGAATGTTGAACATGAATGCCTGCCCTTTCCTCTGTCTCAGCCTCAGGCAAATGGGTTGGGAGCCTCTGGAAACATTGTTAGAACCAGTTATTTTCTTCGCACTCTATCATTACCATGAAATCACATGGATTGGGTTGGTAGCTTGTTTACTTTCTGTTACAGTCTGGCAACCTCAGGTTACATGCCTTTAATTAAAAGTCATTTCTCTAGACTGTTCAGACTCTAGACCAGGACATCAATAAAGATTTAAACATTCCCACTTGCTGGGATTTTCCTTATCATTTTGATTATCAGGGTTGGAAGACAAAGCCAAATGCTTTTAATAGAAGTGTTCAATAGGCTTCTTGGAGCTTCAGGAATATAAATCAGTAATATATTACCTGTCATTTTCAGGTAGACCTTAGTGGATATGAAATTTAGTGTCCCTAGTCTTCAATGCAGGATAATAGCATATTATAGTAATAGTAATAGAATATTTTATAAACATTCAAGGATTTGCTGATTGTAACGATCACACAACTTCATTAGTGTATCCGTTATTTATATTAATACCATAAGTTAGTAATTATACAATTCATATTGTTTTGTGTATCTTATTTATTTTCATTGCTATGTTTGATTTTTCACAATTTACGTCACCATTAGTGGATTCACCAGCCATGGAAATGTGCCGCTCAGATTTCCCGTAGTGGGGAGTATAATTCCAGCTTCTCCACTTTTATCTCCCTGAAACAACACCATATATTCCCTAATGTGTGTTAAAACCTTAGCCCTAGAGGGCAGTTTTTATTTTTGGCTTCTAGAAACAGCTCTTTTCTTCTTTGGAGCAGAGCTGTGTAAAACAAGTTATATAAAACGTGATATCCATGTTTTTTCCTATACATGTCAGATCAGTCTATCATGTTTTTGTACATTTAGGTAGGATTCTCAAGCATTGGTTACTATCTGCTCTGTAATTGCTACAGATTTCGAGTACATTCAGTATTGCTTCCATTCCCTCTGTTAGCTTCATGTGGCCTCTTAAATTATCTGTCTTATCCTGTCTCCCCTGAGTAGGTTATAAATTCCTTAGGAGAAAGGACCTCATTTTGTTCCTTTTGTATTTTGTCTGTCTTCAATCAAAAATATCAAGAATAATAAACATCAATGAATGTTTTTAAAACTCACTTTTGAAATGTATAATTCTAAAACAATTTGTGAGGCAATTAACTCTCAAAAGAACTGTATCTTTCACCAAAACAAGGTTCAGACTTTGAAACAGAAGTGGTGAAATTTTGTTTACAGTTCGTGAGAACTGATAAAGTACGGAAAGTGTCTTATTAATGTGAATCTTGTCATCGAGATCATATGAGCATCAAGGTCCCCTCTGTGACCTGCTTTCTATCACCTTAGAGTAAATCTTTTTACTCCAGTCATTGCCGTGGCTACCAGTCATGGCAGGGGAAACCAGACTGCCCCTGTGTTGGTTGCACTGTGAATCTCTTGCTTTCTGCCCTGGGCTCCTTTGTCACAGCCCTGGAGAGATTCCTGTGGGAACCTATTCAGACCTGCTGCTGCATGGACAAACCCGAGAGAAAATAGTAACACTCCATGGAGCAACACTTGACCAATGGAAGATGGGTGACTGGACATACACTCTCCCCTCTTATCCCTCTGAATCAATTCTGCAGAGCTTCTCAGAGAGTCTCCAGGAGGTGGTCAGATCAAGGCCCAGCTGGCCATGGTGATGAGCAGTTTGGTAATGCACCCTTGCTTTGGCTTTCTCTTCTCAGTTTCACTCTACCAAGCCCCTTACTCCTTCTGTTCCTTAGGATTACTGCCCCCAGAATCACTTTCACCTTGCTTCAGGAAGTCCAGACTAGGACAGGGAAACTAAACTGATATGTCATAGAACAGTTGGTGAAGAGGCCTAACTTTCCTGAAGGGGAGAGTCAACTTAAATTAATTAGAAAATCTTGTCTAGAACATACATCTGGTTAAGAAGAAATTGGCCAAGTTCAAGGAGTGATCTCCACAACTTAATTCTGGTGAAGGAATTTTTAAGCCACAAATGCCAAAGAGGGTTGAATTGATAGGGAAAGTGGACTGGCAATGTAGATTAAAAATGAGGCAGAACTTTGGATTTCAAAAGCAACTACATGTGTTTCTCCCATATTGTGAGCTCTGAATTCTCAACAATCTCTTCTCTTTTTCTCTATTGAAAGGAATGCATTTTGGCATTGTTTTAAGGGATATACTGGAACCGTGTGGATTGATGGTAATTAAATTAGGAATCTGGTGTCCAGTGTGGGCAGACCAGATGGCTAACAGCTCCTGCAAAATGTTCCTTGAATAAAGCCCATTCTTTTGCAACTGATAAACTAGTATGTGACTATAAGACACTCAGGAGGTCAAGGCTAAAGAGAATAAAATGTTCTCTAGGCACTCTAACCCTCGCTGTTTTTTCTGCCTTGACCAAACTGCTGACAGCACATATCTCTATTAGCTGGGGAATTATTTTGTGTCCTTTTCACTGTGGTTCTGATAAGCTCTGCTCATAGTGGAGGACACTGGTTTGATTTTTAACCATAATTTTTTGAGAGTTATCTCTCAGGGAGCTTGAATAGAAACTTATAAGGCAAAGAGAAATCTAATCTGTCTCTTGAGTGAACATTTATGAAAGAGAACAGTGTATAAATTTATCATATGAGGAGCCAACCTTTATATGAAACATGGTTTCTCTCAAGTTTAAACAGATTGTTACATAACAGGTGGTAGCAAAAATAGCAAGAATGGCAAATTATCAGGATTCTACTTGTGTTGGGCTAGATCCTGTGGCTACTTTCCACATACCATTTCTAGTCCTCAAAACAACACTCCAATGTAAATATTATTATCCTCATTTTCCAGTTGAAGAAAATATACTTCCAAAGACATAGAGCCAGTACATGGCAACACTTCAATTAGAATAATCACCATCATGATCATAATCATACAGATTGCTGTCATTTATTGTGTACACATTGATGACCACATCTGGGGTGAGCACCTTACGTAAGTTTTTAAAATTTAATCCTCATAGTAACTCCTTGAATTAGTCATATCATGCCCATTGTAAATAAAGAAAATGAGGTGTGGTGTTTTATTGTTTTTGTTTTTGAGACAGGGTCTTGCTCTGTCTCCTGCGTAGAGTGCAATGATGTTATGAGAGCTCACTGCAACCTCAAACTCCTGGGCTTGAGTGATCCTCCTGCCTCAGCCTCCCAAGTATAATAGCTGGTACTATAGGCACGCACCACCAAGCCCACCTGATTTTTCTCTTTTTTGTAGAGGCAGGGTCTCATTCTTGCTCAGGCTGGTCTCCAATTTCTGGCCTCAAGCAATCCTCCCTATTCACTTCCCAAAATGCTAGGATTACAGGTGTGAGCCACTACACCCAGCCTAGAAAGTGAGTTTTGAAGGTCAACTTCATTAAGGTCATACAATGGGTAAGTCGCAGCTCTGGGATTTTAACTGAGCTATGAAGGGCTCTAAAGCTTTCATGCATCCCACTGAAGCTTTAAAAACAGATTTCTGATATCCTGCCCTACGCCTGTCTTGAGATTTCTATCAAGCATGAGACAGGGTAAGTTCTATTTTTCACTATTGCCCCTAAGGGTCTGACTAATGCTGCTCTCTTCAAGGAACTGCTAACATCTCCAGTTTAAGCAATGTTCAAAACAACTGATGTGGATAAAACCCTTTCCTCTAAGGCCTCTCTTATATACGGTTCATTTTCTGGACTAACAAGATCTAGAGATAGCCCCACAGGGTCAACTAGTGAAACATTGGTAACTTCAGGGCCTCAGTAACGCAGCAAGCAACATTTAATGGAAAATAGGCACATTTTATGGTAAATCAGTTCCATTTGTGAGATTTCCTCAGTGTCTAAGGAGCCATGACAAGCTGGAAAACTACATTGACAATTGATTCAGATATCTACTGTTACAGTCTCCTTTCTTTTGACATGGCATGTTTGTTTCTTAGATGGCAGAGTTATAGATCTCCAGGACTTAAAGTGGGGAGAAATAATTTCAAATGTAAGTTGCATAGCAACTTTTTGGGTTTTAGCAAAGTATCTTTGACATTTATGCATTCAGAACAGAACCCAAGACAATACAAAAGAGAGAAGCAACAGTCTCATTTTTATTTCTAGATTTACCAACAAAGTGTCAGACAATTTTCTTTCTTCTCTATTTGGATTCCCAAAACACTCAGCCTCTCCTTTTACACTTACCTCTTAAAATTCCTTGCCTAAATAAAAAGCATGACTTGTTGAAAGTTCCTTAAAACTAAAAAGTAAAGCACATTAGCTAATTCCCAAATAGCAGAATACAGTGATATAAATCTATAACATATAAAAATACAGTTTTCATACACACTTGCATACATAAACTAAAAAGGAAAGTGCATGGGCAGAAATGGGATCTACGCCTAATTAGCTGTGTAGCTGTCTTGGAAAGGGCTCTTAACCTCTGTGAACAGTTTCTACATCTGTAAACTGGGGTTATTGATTTTAAGGATCTCCACTATCATTCCAGGTCCTAAGCTTTTTGTATATTCTATGCTACACAAACACAAGATCATATTATAGATGATACCCAAGGAGAAAAGACAAGGAATTCCTGATTATAATCTGCATTTGTATGTCTCTTATATGGTTTATGATTTTTCTTCACTGCTTTTCCTTCAAACTTTCCTGGACAGGGACAAAAATGAGTTACCATCATCATGTAATCTCTGTTAAGAGACCCTTTCCAAAGAGGAAAATTCTGCTTGCTGGCCCTCCCTGGCCTTTGATTTGACAGTGTCACCAGGAAAAAAATCTCTGCCCGTGATTTAACAAAGCCCAAACTCTGGAGTGAAAGAGCAGAACCCAGGGGGTTGATCTGATTTTCCAGATCCTTTAATGGGAATGGAAGGCAAGCTCATCAGGCGT
Source organism: Cheirogaleus medius (assembly GCA_008086735.1). Taxonomy (NCBI): domain Eukaryota; kingdom Metazoa; phylum Chordata; class Mammalia; order Primates; family Cheirogaleidae; genus Cheirogaleus; species Cheirogaleus medius. The sequence goes on along the minus strand of VBSM01000272.1, from coordinate 90,277,555 downwards.
TCTTTCATAGGCTAATTTCTTTACTTTCTCCTCCCATTTCAAATAAGGAGAGACGGTGTGGGACCTGGGTTATGTGAAAAGAAAAGTTGGCAGGCATGCCGGCACACTCTTTCTCCATGCTCAAGAAGTAAGAGGAAAGGGAGTGCCAACGTCTGTTGAGTGCCTTCCTTACTAAGGTGCTTGCTACGCTAAAGCATATGTAAAGAGGCCTTACCTTCTTTATTTTACAGATAAAGAAACTGAGGTACAGAACGGTTCACCATCTCAAAAATTACACACCTAAACACTCAATGGAGTAAGAAATCAGTCCTAGATGTGTCCCCACTGTCTGCCCTACCACGTGGGCTCCACTGTGCTATAAAAGCAGGTGGCAGCCCACTGCCGTCAGTAATTTTTGGCACCAAGTTAGGTTGTTTCTCTGTATTTAAGTTCAAGGGTTTGAATTGAATTAGTAAATGTTTCATAATTTATATAGGAGTCCTATTAAAAAAAGAGTGCTTTGGATGCCCTTGTTAGGAAATTGTGCCAGTTGAGGTTCTTTGTATCTATCGATTTTGCATGGCTTAATAAGCATCTGGCACTCAGAGAAGGTGAGAAAATATGTGCCTAGAATGGGAGGCTTGGGGGTCCCAGGGATATACATCTACCGGGAAGCAACCTTTGATTATAGCCTCCATACAGGGCTTTTCATGACTATATCCTTGATGGAAATTAAAAAAAGAAAAGGCCCTTTCCCAAACCCCTGAGGGAGGTAAGTTAATGAGGAGAAGGTTATCAGGTACACCACATTTTCTTTAGGTCTAATCGGAACATGTTGGTTAAGATTTCTTAAAATCAAATTACAATCAGACAGTTGGTGCCTTCATAAAAAGCAATACCTGTTTGGGTGAAGTAGTAGTAACTATAAGAACATAGCAAAAAAAAAAAAAAAAAGAAAAAGAAAAAGTGTGGGTGGATTTTTCCCCCTTTCTTTTCACAATTTCCTTTTATGGATTTCTCAATAACATCTGTCGGTTACTAAAAACCCAACTAAGAAAATCAAAGACTCACTGTTCATGGCTTTGAAAACAAACACTTCTGAATAGCTCATTTCTGAATATATATTTCTAAGACATGCAAAAGCCTCTTCTCAGTTTGACTTCATCTCTCTATTCCTATAAACATTAGGAGTATTATTTATTTTATATAGACTCTGCCTGTCCTTTTCCTGCAACCCACCAAAGCACAATAAACGACCCCTCGGAAAATCCAGTCAAAAATAGCTCCGATGTGATATTTCTGTTAACATTTCCAGTTATACCAGGTGAAAACCAGATACGTTGCTCTCTCTTTCTCTCCCTTCTTCCTCTCTTTTATCTCTCCTTTCTTTTTATTTTTACTTTTTATTTGTATTAAAGATATAAATGTATAAAGCTCAAAGAGTGAAATAATTATGAACAACAGCAGTTCCCTTTTCTCTGCTCATCTTCTTCTCCCCAGAGGAAACAAATTCATGCATTTTAGCTATTAAATTTTGGATTTACCTTTTTGTTTCTCAGTAACATGGTCATATGGCTACTTCATGATTTTTCAGTTGTATTCATGATCTATCAGTTTCTCATCGTAGATGAGGATTTTGTTCTCTTTCCTCACCACCTCTGTGTACACTTTCCATGCACTTATCTTTTCACTGTGGTATGTAGAGGCTTTTCTTTCCTCTTAATTTTTTTTTTGCAAATGATCTGGCTTTAAGATTCTTATTTTTTCAATTAAAAAAATTTTTTTGGAGACAGGGTCTCACTGTGTTGGCCAGGATAGATTACGGTGGCTATTCACAGATATAGTCATAGTACACTACAGCCTTGAACTCCTGGCCTCATGCGATCCTCTCACCTTAGCCTCCCAGGTGGCTGGGAATATAGGCATGTGCCGTGGTGCTGGCTTGTAGAGATTTATATGTTAATTTTATACTACACTAACCAATGTGTGATCAGTTTCTCATTAATGTTTGATATACGGTGAAAGTTCTTAGAATTCACATTTTACTCTGCCTTTGCCTCTAAATTCCTTTGTGATCCAAAGAAATGGAGTTTTAATGTTCCCACTTAATTTCTGCCAGATTTTGGGAGAACGTACTAGACATTCTGATTCTCAGTCTCCTTGTCATTAAAATGAGGGCAATAATATTAGCCTTATAGTATGGTCACAAAGAATATAGATTGCGACCATATTAAAACCCTGTATGTCCACTGATGCAGATTCTACTGGGAAAAAGTTATCCTCCACAAATACTCATATAACAGCACAGAAATAATATGAAAAGGATGGGCATTGCTTATTATAGGGTCAAACTAGAAATAAATAAAATATTCATCAATAGGAAATTGTTAAGTAAATTATGGTAACTATGCAGTCATTATAATGAGGAAGGCAGATCTTATGCATTGGTAGAACAATCCTACAATTATTTAAGTAAAACAAACAAAGGTAAGTTTATATGTATAGTATGATATCATTTAGGTAAAGCAATAAGTCAGTATGGGTATACATATAAAGAATACATATTTGTATTAATATTTCTAAAGAAAATATCAGGAAGGAAATATGTTGAACTGTTAAAAATGGTTACTTTTGGGAGGGTGGAATTTGGGAATGGTTAAGTAAGACTGGAAACTTTCACTTTCTATTTTATACATTTTCATATTATCTTTTTTTTTTTTTTTTGTAGAGATGGGGTCTCACTATGTTGCCCAGACTGGTCTCAAACTCCTGGCGTTTAGCAATCCTCTTGCCTCAGTCTTCCAAAGTCCTGGAATCACAGGCATGAACCATATTAGCATGGCTGACCATGCTCAGCCCATGATTTTTTTATCTTTATTTTTTTAAATAAAATATTCTTGGAAGAAAAGATTAAATGAAATAACATAACACTTGACTCTTTATAAAATTGAAATATATTAGCGTTTTTCCTTTTTCACTATCTTTTTTCCACCCCCAACCCAAGCCTTGTTCCTATTCATATTGTCTGGTGTAGATGGATGGGCTCCTGAGAGTTAACAGCCTGGAAGGCTGCGCACAGTCAAGCTTCCTTTGTTGTGAATACAGCCCAGAGCAGCTGGGCGAGATTATTACAGACAGCACACTAGCAGTGAGGTTATTTTCTCTCTTCCAACGTCCTTTGAGAAGGACATGTAGTCATTGAGCCCAGTGAATACTAGAGTGGAAATCCAATCATACTTACCCAGGCTGAGGGTGTTGTCCTACAGACTGCCAGTGAATATCTGTTCCTTAAGATAAGGGAGCTGACTTTAAAAACCACCATTTCAAAAACTGAGGTGGCTATATTCCCACTAGGTCTTCAGAGATATTTGAGGCAGATTTCTTCAAGCCATACCTAATGATTATAATAAAACTATTGTGCCCCAGGATCTTTCTATTTCTCTCTCTCTTTTTTCAAATTATATTTTAATTTTTATGAAGATAATCATGTGTATAATTTAAAATGTCAAATAGCATATGATGAGAAAAAGGAGTTACTTGTTTCAACTTTCCCACCTCATGGAAACTACACCTAAGAGACAACACCACATTCAACACTTTTAGTTATCTTCCCATATTTTAAAAATAACATACTTTTACTTCTCTTTCTTGATTTTCTATTTTCAATGCTATCTATTTATTTCCTACTATAGAATATAGGATTTACTATCTTTTATGCCCATCCACCTTCCCCAACACACTCTTTCAGTTTCTCCACATTCTCAGTATATTTAGTCACAATTTTTGGTTAAGTCAACATCTAGAATTTACCCTATTATGACTGTGTAATTATTTTCAGAGGTGAGTTACATAGTGGTTGGGCAACAATTCTCCATGGCTTATTTGCATTTTTGGACATTTTTGGACAGAGCAGAGACACTGACAGCTTTTGTTCCATACTGCTATTTCAAGGACGTAAGTATGGTGAACAGCCTTGGACTATAGTGATAATGCCTCTCTTCAGAGAAGAAAACAGCCGTGTTTACTCTTCAGTATGATAAAGATATGTCTTCCTTTGTGGCAAAAGTCATGTAGGTTTGCTTTCAGCCCATTATAAAAGATTGGGATTCCCCAAGCTCAGGGTTCCTTAGCTGTGATACAAACCCATTGCATATGCAGCATCCACCTGGGCTACTCTTTGTCACCTCCATGAGACTTGAGGGACAAAGGCAACCAGAGCGACCATGAACCTCATGATGCTTGCTGTTCTGTGAGTAATAAAATCTTCTGTTTTGGACCCAGGAGTCTCGTGTCTTTTCCCAGCATCCATGAAATAACTGCAGGCTAACTTATTGGCTTGCAAGTAGGATAAATTCTCAGACCCTTGCCAGTTCTTTACCATAGTCAACTCTGGCTTCACTTCCATTCTTGTACTTTTCTTGTACTTCTTAAAATTTCTCAGGCTTAATACTTGTTTTTTATTTTTGCTTTTGAAACAACAACAAAAAAATAGAAAACAAAACAGACAAACAAAAAAAGAAACATTATCAGGGTCATCATATAGAATGTGACATCTGTACTCATTACAAACTGTTAAGGGCATCAAAGACAGAAATACTGTTTTAGGTTGAATGAGTCTGAAAAGACATAAGAACTAAATGCAATACATTGTCTTTAGAATAATCCTGGACCAGAAAGGGAAAAGAGATTGTTTTGGACAGTGGGTAAAATTTGAATGGAAGAGTGTCCTTGTTTTGGGAAAAGACACACTGGATTATTTAAGGGTGATGAAACGTCATGTCTGAAGCTTTCCTTTAAAAGGTTCAGAGTACAATGAATGAAAATGGGTATATTACTTCCCCTTACACATACACAGAGAAAGAGAGAGAGAGAGAGATCATGCATATTCAGAAAAATGTTAACATTTGGGGAATTTGAGTGAAAGGCATATGAGAATTCTTTGTTCTGATCTGGAAGTTTTATGTAAGTAATTCCAAAATAAATTATTAATATTTTTTAGAAGGGTGAGGCACTAAATTGCTGATTGAAAGATCTATGTGTGCGTTAAGCTTATGGAGTGCTGGCTTTTATTGTAGATTGCTCAGGTAAGAGCTGGCTGTCTTGTGGGATTTCTGGCTGTCGATATTTATAGGGTTGGACAGTTTCCCTAGAGGACTCTTCCACTATCTCACGTGATGGAGCATAAGCCCAACAGTCAGTGTTTTCAGGGCCCAGTATGGGAAGAAGACTAGAAATCTCACTCTGCCAAAAATAGACTCACTGAACATCTGTGTTACCAATAGGGAACTTGCTATCTTCTGTGACATGTAGTCACCTGCTTGCATGGACAGTGGGAGGGGACTAAAGAGTCTATTAATTCCTTTGTCAGACTTTTAACCGATTCTCCTGTTTTCAGTCCTACGTTCAAACTCAGTGGCTTCAGAGGCCCGTGGTTCTTCCATTGATAGAAATTTTCTGAGTTTCTGTGGCATGAATCAACTTGCTTCTAATAGGCGTTTTTCTTCTTGAGATACTTAGCAGAGCAAAGAAAACTGAGCACTAAGTCATTTACCACTTGGTTATAAGCTGTCCATCTTCCAATATTTTGTGGACAATAATCATCTTCTATAATCACCTCTTTTGTTCTCTTTGTTTTTGTGGGATTATGCCCTTTAAAAATCACTTTTGTTATTTTAGTAGAGTTTCAGCAAGGAGCAAAGAGAGTATGTTTTTTTGTTTTTCACCAGCTGCAATTAACAGGAAGACCTTTTATTACCTGAGCTTTCTTTTTATTGTTTTTATTTATTAAATTAAAGATTTTTACCCTGAGCCTTCAGCAGAAGAGGAACTTTTTGTTGAAGATTAACTTCCTGTGAATGAGGAAGTAATTGTACTGTGTAATCATTTGGCACAGGCTCCAGGCCAACGCTAAAATACCACTGTATTGGAAAGGGAGAGTTAAAAGAAGATTTTTGTTGTTGTTGACTGATCTTCCAGGTGGTAAGAAGATTTTTTTTTTAATATAAAAAGGAAAGAGTTACTTTTTGTGGATACTGATTTTTTTTCCAACTGAACTTTTAAATTGTATTTTTTCATTCTTGTATTCTTTTTTCTTCATATGCAGCTGTTGTTTGGTTAAAATGGGTAAAAGAAAAATGTCCAAGCTTTAGGATATCTTTATATCAAATAAGCATTTATACAGAAATAAAACTTTTATTTCCATGCCATAGATGGATATAATCTCCTCATTTTTATTTTCTAATTTCCCTAGAGTATGAATAATAAAGAAATTGTTGATATATCTAGAAAGGCTTCTTACTTTATACCTTAATTTTTATCTCTGAGAAAAAGTTCATTGAGCCTGTGGTTCCCAAATTGTGCACAGAGGCAGCCCAACTCATTGGGGTCATGTGACATGTTTACATTTTTCAAGGAAAACAAGCAACATCTATTGCCCACTGAGTGAGCTTCTAGCTTAAAGTAGCTCAAAGTAGTTTCAACCTTAGATTATGCTACATTGCTTTTATAGAAGATATATCTTTGTGAAGCTGAGTTTTCAGTGGTTGCTGTGATAAAAAGCAGATACCACACGAAAATAAATGTGGAACAGGAAATGAGGGTGATGGTGGCTACTTTGATTCCAAAGTTTGGGTACCTACTGTCAACAGGTGCATGTACCTCACTGGTAAGTGTGGTGGTTTAAATATGTATCCAGATTTCTTTGACAATCTTGCCTTTAAGAGATGGATCCCAATTCCTCCCTCTTTGAGTATGGGCTGGACTTAGTAACTAGTTTCTAAACAATAAAATGTGGTAGAAGTGACAATGTGTGACTCACAAATCTAGGTCATAAAAGGTGTTGCAACCTCCTCTTTGCTTTCTCCCTTTGATCAGTCAATGTTGGGGAAGCCAGCTGCCATGCTGTGATGAAGCTCAAACAGTCCTGTGGAGGGGAATTAAGCCCGTTTCCCACAAGCCAGCTGGGAACTGAGGCCTCTGGCCAATAGCCACATCAATAAACTGTCAATGGAAAAGAACCCAAACTCTCTAAAATAATTTAAAGAAGATTTATTCTGAGCCGAATATGCCACACCCAAGAAGCCTTGAGACAGTGGTCTCATCATGGTTAGGTTTGGTTCTATACATTCCAGGGAGATAGAAATTACTCATAAAGTGATAAATCCAATACATGGAAGGCATACATTGGTTTGGCCCCAAAAGGCAGGACATCTCAAAGTGGAGAAGTACAGGTTATTGGTGGGTGTAAAGATTCTTTGATTTATAACTGGATAAAAAAATGAAACTTTGTCTAAAGGCTTAGAATGTTTTAAGATAGGAAGTCTGTTAATCAGAGACAAGCCTTGGGAATTGATGGCCTACAGGTGAGGTTTAAGGTTTGTCTTGCATAGCCTTAGGCCTGTTAATGAGTTACAAAGGATATCTCCTAGAAGGGAGGGGAGCATGGCAAGGCATGTCTGACCTCCCTTCTCATGGCCAGCAACTCAGCTTTAGGGTATTTCTAGTGTCCCCTTGGCCGATAGGGGATCCATTCAGTCAGTTGGGGGGCTTAAGATTTTATTTTAGTTTACAGAACCATAGTAGAAAAAGATCCTCCAGCCTCAGTCAAGCCTTCCGGTGAATGCATCCCCAGCCTAACAGCAATCTCAGGAGAGAGCCCAAGCCACAGCCACCTGACCAAGCCTCTCCCAGGTTCCTGACCCTCGGAAACTGTGAGATAATAAATACTTGTTGTTTAAGCCACTAAATTTTGGGGGTAACTTGTTACACAGCAATAGATAACTAATAGAGTCAGTGAAATAGAAATATTATTTTTTCTTTTCATTTATGTGTAATTTTTCAAACAGCTAGTAAGTCATTAGAACCTAAATACTAGTTAAGTCGCTTAAACCTAAATACTTAATAAACAGAACTTTGGGTGTTTGTTTGTTTTTTTTCGGCTTGGGACATGGTGAAAAAGTTACTGAGACACAAAGTGTTTGGTGCACTGACAAAGTTTGGGGACCTCAGCATTAATTAAGTAAAACATAGTTGCTAAATCTTTTTTTTTCCTTTCATTTTTTAGGCATATACAGTAATTATTGTCTGTTTTTGGAATGGAAAATCTTCCTACTTTTGATACTAAACAGTTTTTTTTTTCTTATTATGTTGGGGGAGCCATGAAAATGGAAAAAAGAAATTACATTTTGAATTTACCTCCATAAAGGAAATTATTTCTTTATTTGTGTGTAAATTGACTAATATTCAATACACATGAATGAAATTATTGGCTTATGGATATCAAATGCGTAAGGGATAATGTAACATTTGAGAATAAACTAACACATAAAACAAAGAATGGAAATATTAGCTTTGGACATAGCAATATATGAAGGCAGTATGTTTAGTGGAAATAAGAAGAGGCAAAGCACCCTCTAGTGGTAGTTATTGATATATTTAATAATTCAATGGCAGAAAAAACTGCAACACAAGTGTCTTCGTATTAAAGTGTTTGAAAGGTACTTAACCTGTTCTTTATTTCATTGATATTAAATTCTTGGTTATGGCTTTGAACTTGAAGTTTTTTTTAATGTAAGCATAACATCAACAACTTTTAAAGCCAAATTCAGCAGCATTGGGTAGCTTTATTTTATGTAGGACAAAAAAAAAACCCAAAAAACAGAAACCTTTTCATGTTAATACATTAAGAAAAAACTAATGAAGTATAAAATTTTCTCAAAGCACATTGCATCAGCACTATGCAAGCAACTTGAAAGCATAAGGTGTGCCTCACATTATAAATTAAATTGGTTTATAACGCAGCATCTTCTAACTTTCTTGTCCATCTATTAGATGAATATTTAAAACACTAACTTTGTGCAAAACACTTAACTGCGTGGAGGGATGTGGGGAGGGCTAGGGAGGGATTCAGAAAACCAAATAGGTGTGGTGTGGCTCAGAGGATGATGAGTGGAGTAGGGGATGCCAGGGGAGCCCTTGCAAAGCATCTCACCTGGGCTTAAGGGACCAGGCAAGGCCTCTAGGAGGAAGCATCTGAAAGCCCTGAGGTAGAGCTGACCTGGTAAAGTTCCACTGTCTTGATTTATCCTCGCCTCACAAAGTGAAGGCTTTAATAAACTGTTGTTGCTTGGACTAAAAATGAATTGCTTTAACAAAAGGATAACAACCATGGATTTGCTAATTACTCTATTTGTACTTTTCATGAGAATATCTATTCTATTTGTGTCTTCATCACCTCTCAGAACAAGGAGTCATTTTTTACTAGGGAGACTTCTCCAAGAGTTTACTTCACCTTGTCTTCAAAATTGTCACCAATCTATTCTCCAAGGATGATTAATAATTCATGCCATATGAATAGAGGAGGACTGATTTGACAATGGAGTTAACGGAGATGCTAATTTTAAAATGCAAAATGATCTCAGCTTATCTATAATGTTAATTAAAAACAATTAGTTTACACTTTTATGGATAAGTGTAGTATGTAGAAACTTGGTGGAATTTTAGGATCACGGACCCAACTGCATGTCATTTTGAATAGTAGATTAGTGCCACGAACATCTGTACCCCACAAACTGAAGTTGGGTTTTCCTGGTTCCAGAGATATACTCACTTATAGAGAAGTCAAGAGATAAACATTTACAGGAAGCTAGAAGAGTAGGAATAAAATTTTCTAATGAATACCATTTTTCACTCAGTTGATCAGAGAGAAACCTTAAAAGATAACATATTAGCTTTACTTAGATAATGATCTATATAATTAAAAAAAGTGAATTTCAAATGTGTAAGAAGTAATTTGGAAACTTTATATTTGTTCCTAGTTATTTCTTATAATCATGAGTCACAATTCATACTTTTTTTTTTTTGAGACAGATAAGCTCA
>VBSM01000272.1:90252767-90267600 GCA_008086735.1 Cheirogaleus medius | reverse complement strand
TGCAGTGAGCTATGATGATGCCACTGCACTCTAGCTTGGGTGACAGAGCAAGACTCTGTCTCTCTTAAAAAGTAAACAAAATAAAACATCTTCCACAAATTTAAATTCTCAGGTTTATGTTGTCAGCAAAATAAGCGATAGCACGAAATACTTCATGGCAGTGGCAATGATATTGTCTATAGACTAGTACATGCTATAGTTTTGAACATTTGTTTTTTTCTGTGCAGCTTTGAGCTTTGTATGTCAACCTTCTTGGAAATTTAATAATTTCTGCTAGAATGAGCCAGAGTCAGTTTCTTGCTTGTACCCTGACCGGCTTCATGGGTATGTGATTTGTGCAGTTGCTCAGGGCTCTGTGCCTAAAAGGGCCCCTGCACTTGGCATAGTGCTCAGCTGTCACTGTTTTGAAATTCCTAATAATTTTAACAAAGAGACCTGCAGTTTTATTCTGTACCAAGTCCCACAAATTAAGTAGCTAGTCCTGCTTGTATCTAATAATGCTAACTGGTAATATTTATTTTTCTGAAGGACAAGTTGGTCAGATCAGGATGCTTGAATGGCTGAGAAGAAACCAGGAACATTAAGTGTTGCCATATACTACTTTTTTGGCACTTATAGTTTTCCAAGTGCTACAGTTATTTGTGTATCTAGACTGTGTCCTCTACAATACTAGGAATTTCTGAGAGTACAAACTGCGTTCCCACAGCATCATATCCCTCTCTGTTGTCTGTCTGTCTGTCTCTTCTGTATCTATCCATCTATCCACTCATCTACCTAGCTTTATACTTACAGTCGAACAACACTTTTTTTTTTGAGACAGAATCTCACTCTGTCACCCAAGCTAGAGTGTTGTGGTGTCAGCTTAGCTCACAGCAACCTCAAACTCCTGGGCTTAAGTGATCCTTCTGCCTCAGCCTCCCAAGTAGCTGGGACTATAGGCACGTGCTATTATGCCCAGCTAATTTTTCTATTTTCAGTAGAGACGAGGGTCTCACTCTTGCTCAGGCTGGTCTTGAACTCCTGAGCTCAAGCAATCCTCTCTCCTCGGCCTACTTTGCTAGGATTATGGGCGTGAGCCACTGTGCCAGGCCCAAACACTTTTTAATGACATAATCTCATTTTATTCTCATCTGAACCCTATAGATGTTATTGTTATTGTTATTACATACCAATTATTGCTAAAGACCAGTTATTGCTCAGGGAGGTTATTTGTTCAAGTCTACTCCCTTGTTTATAATGAAGTTAGGGTTAAAACACAGGGTGATGTATACAGCTCCATTTTTTAAAAAATAAAAATAATGCTTTCTAAGGTGCTTCTATAATCATTTCAGGAACAATAACTTCCATTGTACTGATGAAGAAACAGAGACTAAGATTTTGACAGATTGTTCAAAGTACAGTTATAATAATTATCAGGCTCAGAGTTTGATCCAAGCACAACTCCATGAAATATTCTACTGTGACAGTTAAAAGAAGAGGTACATATTGCACCAAAGAGTTGTAGTTTACGTTCCTATAGATTTTTTAAAATGGCATATTTATACTAGTAAATTTTCTTAAGACAGTAGGGAGGACTAGAAGATACCACCTGATTCTTTTTCTCACTGTAATTTCATTTATTTTAAAAATGTTTCCTCAGGTGCATTCTGGCTGCCATGAAATCTCTACAAGCATAGTTAAAATAGTTTCAGCTAGTCCAATAATACAAATGTTTTTGAAAACATAACGAGCGGGTATATTCAGTATCTTGAGAGTTCATGGGCAACAAAAATAAGTATGAGTTATATATACAAGTCAGGTTGCTTAAGTATTTAAGCAAATATTTAATTATCTCCTTAGTTCTAAAACAAATATTTCTGATTAACGATTAAATAATTTCTATTTGAAAAATATTTTGGAAGAAGAAAGAGAGATTCATATTGGAAACAAACACCCTGATTAAATGAATAATTTTCTGAAACTAAGATATAATTTGAAAAACTGCTCTGTAATGTTTATACAATGTGACTTTTAACTCATTCAACCTCTATGTGTATGTAGGAAATTGGCTAGTTTCAAAATTCCTTCACAGAAATAAGTTTTTTCCCTATTGCCCCATAATGATATTCTCTAATTTCTTAAAATGAAATAATTTTGTTTCATTAAAAAATGTGATCTCAGCTGGGCGTGGTGGCTTACACCTGTAATTCTAGCACTCTGGGAGGCCTCCGAGGCTGGTGGATGGCTCAAGGTCAGGAGTTCAAAACCAGCCTGAGCAAGAGCGAGACTCTGTGTCTACTAAAAAATAGAAAGAAATTAGCTGGACAACTAAAAATATATAGAAAAAATTAGCCGGGCATGGTGGCGCATGCCTGTAGTCCCAGCGACTCAGGAGGCTGAGGCAGAAGGATCACTGAGCCCAGGAGTTTGAGGTTGCTGTGAGCTAGGCTGAAGCCACGGCACTTTAGCCTGGCAACAGAGTGAAACTGTCTCAAAAGAAAAAAAAATGTGATCTCAGTTTTAAGAAGTACAGTCACTTTTCAAGCTGATACTTTACCTGATGTTATTACTGTGAAGCAATCTGGCAGAAGATTTTGGGATAATAAGCAAGATTTTCTCCCAAATAAGATGAACATTCTCCAAAATAGAAAGAAAAGAATAATTGTTTCACTTAGCTACAAAATCAAGAGATGGAAGACTGCATGTAATTTGAGGGAATTGGTCACTGCCTATCTTTCTTTTTCTTCCTCATAGAGAAGGTTTTGGTTAGAAGAAGCAGAATGAATCAGAAATCTGGTATGTGATGCCAGTGTAGGGAAGAAGAAATATTTTTTCCCTCTATTTCTTAGGTTCACTGATTGGGGCCATGCAAATTAAAGTGACCAAAGACAGATTAACAGAACAAAAGGTTTATTACATATGCATATGCAGGCCTTCATGGAAAAGAAGAAAAGACAAAGAAGTGGTTAGACCTGGGGGCTTATATGCCATTTTAACAAAAGTGATAAATTGTGGAGAAATAACTAGAGAAAGAAAGGGGGAGTTGGTCTTCTAGGGGAGGTAAATTTTGGAAAAGTAAATATATGGGGAAAATTAATGGAAGATAAGGATTGTCTCAGTCTGTGGGCTGCTATAACAAAAATACCATAAACCGGGCAGCTTATAAACAACAGAAATTTATTTCTCACAGTTCTAGTGGCTGAGAAGTCCAAGACCAAGGTGCTGGCAGATTTGGCATCTGGCGAGGGCACACTTCCTGGTTCATAGATGCTGTTCTCTCACTGTAACCTCACATGGAGGAAAGGGTGAGTGAGCTCTTTGGAGTCTCTTTTATAAGGGCTCTGCCCTCATGGTCTAATTACCTCCCAAAGACCCCACTTTCTAATACCATCACCTTGGGCTTAGGATTTCAACATGTGAATTTTGGAGTACACAAACATTCAGACCATGGCAGAGTTATTTAGAAAGGGTTGTTATGTAGACCCCAGTTGCTCCATTGATAAAAGTTGTCTCTGGTGGTTAAGAGCATCTACCTCTTCCTGGCATGGGAGAAGGGTACACGTTTATAAATGGATGTTTTTTTTTTTTGAGACAGAGTCTCACTTTCTTGCCTGGGCTAGAGTGCCGTGGCGTCAGCCTAGCTCACAGCAACCTCAAACTCCTGGGCTCAAGCCATCCTCCTGCCTCAGCCTCCCGAGTAGCTGGTACTACAGGCATGTGCCATCATGCCTGGCTAATTTTACTCTATATTTTTAGTTGGCCTATTAATTTCTTTCTATTTTAGTAGAGATGGGGTCTTGCTCTTGCTCAGGCTGGTTTCGAACTCCTGACCTTGAGTGGTCCACCAGCCACGGCCTCCCAGAGTGCTAGAATTACAGGCGTGAGCCACCAGGGCCTGGCCCCATAAATGGGTATTTATGTTACCTTTACAAAGAGAAATTTACAACTTGCTTTTAAACAGAAAGGAGGAGGTCAGAGAGTTTTTCCTACATCTACTGTTTCTCAAATGCCTTCAGCTCAAAATGATCCTTACGCCAAAGTGGCATATTTGGGGGTGACAAACTCTGATCCCTGTCATCAGCGTAGATTTATAGAATCATTTTACATGTGACCTCTGATCAAGGCCAGCTTCACAGGCATGTGACCTGTATAATGTCACAGGGCCCCACACTCAGATGGTCCTTGTGTTGTTCTTATGATTGTCTCAATGCTGTGCTTTTGCTGTTTTGAAATTCTTAATAATTTCCGAACAAATCCTGCTTTTCCTTTTACGCTGGGCTTAAAACTATGTGGCTACAAGTCATGTGGCCAGTCCTGTCTCTGATGCCGCTAAACCTGTTTGGCAACCTGTAAGTGGGAACTCCAAACAGTCATCACCCCCAAACCACTGCTGACTTTTCCCTCTCAGCACAGGTTTTGCTTCCTGCTTGTCAGGTATGACAAACCTAAGTTCCCAACATGTGTCTAAAAAGTTACCTGCATCCTTGCCTCTTGTCCTTTTCCCTGGAATAGAGGATAAATCTTTCACTGGGCTATGGAAGCCTCATCTAGTCATACTTTCTCCAGAACCTTCCTCCATCAATTATTCACCTCTCCCAGATCTTCAACTTTTTCTCTACATTCGTTCCTTCTCCAAACATATGCTTTAAGAGCAGCTCTCCTGCTGGGCATTGGTAAAATGGTTTAACTCCCAGGCAGCTTCGATGCTATCCACCTGTCCAGTGGAAACACAGTCTGGTCCCAAAGGAGGGGATGTGGCCACACCTGGGGAGTGGTTAAGGGTGTTGACTCTGTGGAGCTCAGAGCCCAACTCTGCTATTTACTAACTCTGTCGCCTGGAGCAAGTTACTTAACCTCTCTCTGTTTTTGTTTTTTTTATGAAAAATGAGAGCATTTTTAGGAGAATAAAATTAAATGTGTTTAGAACAGTGCGTGGTATGTAGTAAGCATTATTTAAGTGTTTCTAATTATTACTCCATTTCTCCTCAGCTCCATTGCCGCTTTCTTCATATCAAAGAATGATGAATAGGAGAAAACAGAATACCATCCTGCTTGCCAAAAAAATTATTGGATGTTTGGAAATAAATGGAAAAGATGGGCATTGTATCTTTTTATTTAAGTAATTAATTAATTATTAATTCTTTTGAAATGGGGTCTCACTCTATTGCCTGATCTTGCAATGTTGCCACAGCTGGTCTGGATGGAACTCCTGTCTTCAACAATCCTTCCGCCTCGGCATCCTGAGTCATTGGGGTTACAGACATGAACTACTGTGCCCAGCTACTTACTCTCCCTCCCTCCCTTTTTTTTTGTTGACACAGGGTTCTGTTGCCCAGGCTGGAGTGCAGTGGCCCTATCATAGCTCACTGTAGCCTCGAACTCCTGGGCTCAAGAAATCCTCCTGCATCAGCTTCCTGAGTAGATGGGACTACAGGAGTGAGCCACCACACCCAGCTAGGTTTCAACATAAGAATTTTGGGGGAAATATAAACACTCAGACCATAGGAAATACAAATATAAATATTGTGAATACTTACACCTTAAGTCTTCTACCCAAAATAGAAAATGAACCAGCTTTACACATAAGCTGAAAGTTCTTTTCCTTTTTTCTGGTTTTTCATGGTGACAATTATTATGATGTTCATGAGTATCATGAGCAAACGATAAAAATCATAAATTAACTCTTTATTCCCTAAATTTCTTGATTTCCCATTTTCTAAGTTCTTTAAAACTAGTAATAAGTCATTTTTATGAATGTTAAACATTTTGATTTATATTTATTAGTATATTTTATATTTGATTCATAATTAAAAATTTATAAGGTACAAGAGAATTATTGAAACGGGGGCTATTTAACACACCCTTCATGATTTAAAGATGTGAGCCCTAACATATGTATTTAAAATTATGGAAGGATCAGGAAGAAATGTTTGTGAGTAAGGACCAACTGAGAATAAGCTTGTAAAGAGACCCTTAGGAAAAGTAAGAAAAATGTGATTGTATCTTAAGGGTTTGGTTTATTAAATCTAAGAACATTATTGCTTTTAGTATTTGTCAATGTTTGCTAAAGCCTATCTTAGTTATTTTAATAAAGAGATTTTTTTTTCTTTTTTGAATACAATGGGGGGAATTAATGGTTAAGGTTAAATCTGGGTGAGCTCAGGATAGAGCTACCATTTTAAGCCCCAGGCAAACTTCAGCCTTTGAAGATCAGAGTGAGTGACCATGGCAAGATATAGTCATCTGGTGGCAGGAAATTACAGGGACTTTTTAAATTACAGAGATAGTTTTTGAGAGCTTCAGTGGTCAAATTGCAAAAACAAACAGTAGTGGGAGCTGCAGTAGTAGTTGAAGCCAACATTTATTATGGGCTAACCTTGCGTCAGGCATTGGGCTAAGTATTTTATGTGAAATATTTCAGTTAATCCTTGCAACAATCTTATGAGTCTATTCTTAACTACATTTTACAAGTGAGGAAATCCAGAATTAGTAAATGGTAAAGCCTGGAAAGGAACACCTGTGGGTCTGACTGCATCTCTAACAATACAGTAAGTGTTCTAATAGATGCCATTTATTAAGTACTTCCTATGTGCTGAGTGCTTTAAACTTATTTTTAATCCTCACAGTAGAAATACATTACTCCCGTTTCTCCCAGAAGGAAACTGAGTTTCCGAGTGCCTGGATTAGTTTTCCGTTACTGCAGTAACAAATTGCCATAATGTTAGTGGTTTAAAACAACACAAATTTATTCTCTTACAGTTCTGGAGGTCAGATGTTCTAAAGTCAAGGTTTCAGCAGGGTTGTGATCCTTCAGTCTCTGCTTCCATCATCACACCTCTGCCTTTGACTCTGGCCTTCCTACCTTCCTCTTATAAGAACCCTTGTAATTACATTGGACTCACCTGGATAATCTGGGATAATGCTGTGCCCCCATCTCAAAATCCTTAAATTAATCATGTCTACAAGGTCCCTTTTGCCATGTAAGGTAACTATAGTCACAGGATCCAGGGATTAGGATGTGGACACATTTGGGGGGCCATTATTCAGCCTATAACAGTGCCTAACTAAATTTTCCTTGGGTCATAGAGGTGGTAAGGATTCAAGATAAGATTTGGATATAGATGTTTTCTGGCTCCAAAGTTCACATTATTTTTGCTCTCCCACACTTATGATGATGTGAGACACTTTTAGACTGTCAAAGAGACAAGTCTTGAGATTGAAAAAAGAGGCAGACACTGTGGTAGGTGCTGGAAAAATATGAAATGTTTTTATGAGTTTGAGACATGTTTGCACAGGTGCCTCATTAAACTGTATTTTGTAAACGTATAGGAGATTAAAGATTAAATAGTTTAAATAATAAGTAATATAAAATAACTTTCAGAGTAGGTGTTTTTAGGCTTCACTTTTTTACATTAAAATATTTTTCCCATATTTCTTCTCCTTTCCACAGATTAACACCAGGTTAAATTACTAGACTTTTAAAATTTTTATTTTTGTTCTCAGATATGTGAAATGAAAATCTACTCTGGACAGAGCATAGACATGAGAAAAAACATCTGATTCTGTCTGTTTTTCATTGTCTGTGAGATTTGCTTTCTGCACTATTGTACTAAAAAAAGCAGCACAATGCTTGGTCATCTTCTTTGGATTTTAGAAGGAGTATATATATATATATATATATTCCAAACCTTTAACCAAGTGGCTTGAAAGCCTATCAGCCAGCTCAGAGCAGAGCAGACTTCAGCACAAGAGAAGCCTCTTTAGCTACTCCAGTGGATCTGCCATGTACCCTTCCTGCCCCAGTAGATTCTCTCTCTCTCTCTCTCTCTCTCTCTCTCTGTTTTATACTAGAGATTAAATTCCTGGCTATGGTACCTTAGGTGTTTGTAGGATCTGCACTGCCCATCAAGGACTAGGTGATATCTGAGCCTAAGCCATAAACTTGAGTGGCTCAGCAGCTCTTTAACATGAAATTGAAATGGTGTATTTTGGTTCCAAAAGGCCAAATCAAGTTGAATAAATGGGTGGTTCTCACTCCCAAGATTCCAAATCTTGCTGCACAAGCACATCTCCCCTCAACTCTTGCCTGTAATTGCACAGGGAGTTTTCTTAGATGAGTTTATTGGGAAGAAAAAGAAGGAGCCTATTCAATGATGGCTATGCACCAGCCAGAACTGGACTGTGGCCCAATTATAGACCTCAGAAGTGGCCCTAAGGATGGTAGGGAAGAGAAATCCTCCCGGTGGGAAAAACATGGACCAGTACATTCCATTGTCCAATTTTCCTGGAAGGAGAGATGGCCTGAGCAAATGGATCTCTCTATATCCATCATATTTTCAGAGAATTGTATGGAATAGTGAATAATTGGTGACAAGGATGCTTGAGGAAGTAGCAGGTAGATGCATCTTTTGAGATGTGAAAATACAGTATTTGTGTCCTATGGGTGTCCTTACGATGGGGTGACCCTCTGCAGAAGAGGCTGTCAATGATTAAGTAGACATGAAGACTTGTTCTTTTTTCCCTTTTTCTTCTAGTTACTCCAGTGCTTGCTTCATGGATTCATAAACAAGGTAGCATAGTAACTATAACCAAGAGTTATAGATTACGCATGGCTTCAACAAAATAGACTTCCTCACACTGTAGCTGACACAGCAGCTGTCCTGGACGAGTGCCCAATTTGCCACCAACATCAACTAACTCTGAATTGCAGTATGCTATCATATCCCTAGCATCAGCCAGCCACTTGGTTGATTACACTGAACACAGAGCAACATATAAGAGAAAGTAATTTACTTTTGGTAGACTAGATAATGTATTTTATATTTCCACTTGCCTTCCCTGATGACTATGCTTCTGCAGCAACACTCTCTGGGGATTTACTAAATGCTAAATTGTGGTAATTTCTGTTGCTGCCATAACTTTAGTGGCTTATAATAACACCTGTTTACTATCTTAGAGTTTCTGTGGGTCTGAAGTCCATGCACAGCATGGCTCAGCTGCTTCTCTGCTTAGTCTTCCAAGGCTGCAATCAAGTTGTCTGTAGGGATGTGCCAGTTTCTAGAGGCTCTAGGAGAGAATCTATTTCCATGCTCATTCAGGTTATTGGCAGAACTCAGTTCCAGGCTGTTGTAGGACTGAGGTCCTCATTTCCTTGCTGGATGTCAGCTGGGGTCATTGTCATCTTCTAGAGGCTGTCTATATTCTCTGGCTTGTGGCCTCTTTTAAGGTCAACAATGGAAGTTTAAGTTCCTCTTATGCTTCAAGTCTCTCTGCCTCATCTCTCTAACACATGTTGTCTGTCCCATCTCTTTTGCTGACTCTTCTGCCTTTGTCCTGTACTTTTAAGGACTCATGTAATTAGATTGGGCCCTAATAATCCAGGAAAATTTCCCTCTTTTAAAGTCAGCTGATTAATAACCTTAATTACATCTGCAAAGTCCTTTCACAGCAGTGCTTATTTGTAGATTTCACAGATTTTTGAAATTAGTGCTCCATTTAGTAACCAGGGGACAGGAATCTTGGGAGTGCATCTTTAGAATTCTGCCTGTAGCACCTATTCATTGTCAGGTCATGTGATTTTTTTCTAATAGGGTCCCTGTGATGGTTAATTTTATGTGTCAACTTGATTGGGGGCCACTGTGTTCCCAACCATTTGGTCTAACACTATTCTGGGTGTGTCTGTGAGAGTGTTTCTGGATGAGATTAGCAGTTGAATTGGTAGGCTGAGTAGAGAAGGTTGTACTCCCAAGGTAGACAGGCTTCACTGAATCATTTGTAGGTTTGAATAGAACAAAAAGACTGACCCTCCCTTGAGTAAGGGGTAATTTCTCCTGCCTGACTACCAGTGAGCTGGGTCATTGGATTTTCTGCCTTCAAACTAGAACTGAAGCATCAGCTCTTCTTGGGTTTTGAGCCACTGGTCTTTGGGCTGGAACTTACACCCTCAGCTCTCTGGTTCTCAGGCCTTCAGACTGGGTCTAAAACTTACACCATTGGCTCTCTGGGTCTCCAGCTTGATGACTGCAGATTTTGGGACTTCTCAGCCTCAGTGTGAATCAACTGTTTATAATAAATCTCTTTATACATACACGCACGCACACACATATATTCTATTGGTCCTTGGTAGATTTTGCAGGTTTCACAGATTTTAGAAATTAGTGCTCCATTTAATAACCAGGGGACAGGAATCTTGGCAGTGCATCTTTAGAATTCTGCCTATAGTACCTATTCATTGTCAGGTCATGTGATTTTTTTCTAATAGGGTCCCTGTGATGGTTAATTTTATGTGTCAACTTGACTGGGCCACTGAGTTCCCAACCATTTGGATACTAAAGTATCCATTTTATAGTGAAAGAAGGCAATGGGCTTTCAATTATAAGATTTATTGGTATTATTATATATACTCCATCCACCACCTGACAAAGCAATATTCTTATGGAACTGAATCTACTGGAAATTCAATTAGAATATCAGGTAGGAGATAATATTTTCAAAGTTGGAGTGATGTCCTACAACCATATTGTCTGAACCAGTAGTCAAAATATGTTTGTCCAAAAGTCAGAATGTAAGGATTGGAGAATCAAGAGTGCAAATAAGATTGGTATCTTTTACTGTTACTTTTTTAAAAGCAATAGTTTGCTCTCATTCTCACAATTCTGGCTTAATTTGTTTGAAAGTTTTGGTAACCAAAAAGAATAACTTCCCTGAGACACAGTGACACAAATATGCATCTGTACCCAGGTAACAAACATGCTTTTGTGGAATTTGAAATTGAGATTTTTTTCCCACCTGAATAGGAATATATCACCAGACGACATAACAATAATACCATGGGAATGAAAGTCAAGAGAGACACCTGCCCATTTTTGTTTCTTCATGTCACTTTATAAATAGGCACATGTAAGGGGTTGTGGAGTTGTCTGGGAGTGAATGAGCTTGTTATTAAAAGGAGCCATGGTTACTGCTATCTTGAAAATGGGTGAGGAAAGTGTCTTGAAACTTGAAAATCACTTGGTTTTTTATCAGTATTACCACATCAAATGGTAAACATTAATGGTAAATTGTAGTAATCCTAGGTACCAAGGAGTCTAATCCTTTTATTAGGAATGAAGGTTGGGTTATTCCACCAGAAAAATAACCCAAACTAGCTGTGCTGCTGGCTTTGAACAAAGGAACCTGAAGGATGTGGTGGAGGAATTAAGTCTTAACTTGTCAACTATGTCCTTGTCACTAGTTGCAACCTGTGTTATCTATTGCTGTTTCCACTTTTGCTCTCTCAATTTATTTCTATCCTTTAACAAATATTCTACAAATAGCCTATTCACAAATATCCTATTTTATATAGGATGAGCTGATAGTATTTAACTTTACAACTTAGTCCCCAGATTATAGAATATCATGATAGAGACATTACATTATATAGATTTAAAGATAACAGCCATAAATCATGAAAAGACATGTATGTATGTGTGTATATGTATTACCATATAAATATATATTGTTATCGCATCAGTATATATGTCTCTTTCAATCTCATTATATACAGTGTCCAGAAAGTATCCAGCCACGTAACCGTTCTCATTATATTAACAGTGGTTGGATACTTTCTGGAATCCCTTGTATATTATATATATGGCTATCTTATTTATATATATATGTGTATATATATATCTCAATTTCATCATACACACACACACACATATGTATATGAGAGATTTAAAAACTGATTCCCCATTGAGGATGTGCATCCATTTTCAACTGTAGAAGAGATAGTGGCGTTATGTTGGGACTTAAGTTTGTTGCTGCTGTTTACAAATTTAAATAGAGAAGAGGGTGTTTGTTGACTTTGGGAAGCTAAGTGAAGAAGTGTAGTTAATGCTTTTAGGCTTTGTTATTATTCAGTATCTTTGGAATACCCTACTTTAGTTTGGAAAATTTTGCATATTATACTGGGGAGTTATCCTTCCTAAGATAGAAACCAGAAATTAATGGGGCATAGGCAATGGCTTCAGTAGTGGGGTGCTTAAGATTTTGATGTAGAAGAGTTGAAGTTGAAGATCATACATCACACAGAATGCATTCTTTTCTGGCAATACAGTTGGTGGCATCTATCTTTTAGGGGAATCAATGATGGAGTGATGGAGATTCTGTTTTTTATTGCTCAGTATCAGTTGTTTGAACTGCAGTATCAGTACCCACTATGCCATCTGAGATGTCTCCATTGGAGTTATACTGGTTTGGATGCTAATTTTGCCTGTGGCATCTCCAAGGTGGATCCTCTGGCCCTCCTAGAGGTTGTAAGAGCCCTATAATATATTTTTAAAAATTCTATTTTTTTGGCATTGCATGCTTGTGTGCACTTGTGCGCTCTCTCTCTCTCTCTCTCTCTCTCTCTCTCTCATTTACTCTGGGGGAAGCCAGCTGCCTACACAAAAGATCATATGGCAAAGAATTGAGGGTTTTGGCCAACAGCTATATGAGTGACAAGGGAACTTGGAAGCGAATCCACCAGCCTCAGTCAATCCTTCTGATGACTGCAGCTCTGGCTGACATCATGATTGCAATCTCATGACAGACTCTGCCTGAATCACCTAACTAAGCCGCTTCCAAATTTCTGACCCACAGAAACTGAGATAATAAATACTTGCTTTAATACATTAAATTTTGGCATAATTTGTTATGCAGCAATAGATAAAAATTACAAGTATATATAGTGGAATGAAAAATTCCAAGGTGATTAAGGAGGCACCGTGCAATAAACTGCTAGAATTGCTGAGTCTCCAGGTTCTCTGAAATTCAAGATTTTTGTGTGTGATGCCTGATTTACTTTTTTTGTTCTCTCTCTCTTTTTTGTTGTTGTTCAGGAGTATTTACTGCAATGGCTTTTTAAAATTATTGTTATTTTAATATTTTAACAGATTTAAGGGATATGAGTTGTACTCTGTTACATGTATACATTGTATAGTGGTGGAGTCTGGGATTTTGGTGCACCCATTACCTTAATAGTATACATTGTACCCCATAGGTAATTTTTCATTCCTCACTCCCTCCCTCCTTCCCCCTTTTGAGTCTCCAATATCTATTATAACACTCTGTGTGCTCTTGTGTAGCCATAGTTTAGCTCCCACTTATAGGTGAGAACATGTGGCATTTATTTTTCTGTTCTAGAGTTACTTCACTTAGGATAATGGCCTCCAGTTCCAACCAAGTTGCTGCAAAAGACATTGTTTCATTCTTTCTTATCTCTGAGTAGTACTCAATGGTACATATATACATCACATTTTCTTAATCTACTCATTCATTGGTGAACCCTTAGTTTGATTCCATATTTTTGCAAGTGTGAATTATGCTGCAATAAACTCACCAGTGAAGGTGTCTTTTTTATAAAATGACTTCTTTTTCTTTGGCTAGATCCCCAGCAGTAGGATTGCTGGATCAAATGGTAGTTCTATTTTTAGTTATTTGAAAAATCTCCACACTGTTTTTCATAGAGATTGTACTGATTTACATTCCCATCAACAGTGTATAAGTGTTCTCTTTTCACCACATCTGGGCCAACATCTATTGTTGGATGTGGACTTGTGACCAGAAAGGCTGGAACCCCACCCAGGTAGGCAGCGTGGGTGAGAAACTGTGGAAAATGCTGTACGCTCACATCTCAGTCTCAATAGCAGCCAACAGCCAGGCAGTGGGGACCTCCCAGGGGTTTGTGGGAGCACCTGGGCTCCTCTGTCCCTGGTTGGAGCCATGCAGTGGCTGCAGGTGTGCTTACAGTTCCCCGGTATCTAGACTCAGAATCGCGCCCAGCTCAGGTTGCTCTAGGCTGGGATGCCTGTGGGATTCCACGTGAGTTCTCTTCCTGGAGCAATGTTTCTGTGTGATCTCCAAGCAGCCCTGAAACCTGTGTAGGTTGGGGGCTTCTCTTGTAGTCAAGATTGTAAAAGCTTATCTTGGTGAGTAGAACCCTGCGGGCTTCTCTCTTATTGTTTCCCCATGTCCAGGAACTTCTTCCGGCTATTAGTCCCCAGCTGGGCAAGTTGCCCCGAACCCTCTCCTTACCCACATTTGGTGCTTCCCATCACTTTCCAGGTGAATCCTGGCATTCTCTCCTAGATGATCTGTTCAAAACATGAGAATCTGCTTACTATTCTGGTTCCTCTTCATGGAGGAGGCACATACCACATGCGTTTAGTGCTCCATCTTGATTCTATCTGCCTGATTTACTTCTTATGCATGTCTCCTTTCTGCTACCTGGATCTGATGCCAGCACCAGGGAAGCTGAGTCTACAAGTTGACTGTATGCATCTGCTTCCTTAGGGAGCTCACAGGCAGAGCAGCTGTGTATGCTATACTCCAGTCAGGTAGTCTCTGCTGACATTAGATGTACTGGACTCTCAGGCACATCCAATGTCAGCTCCACTGCTGGAGGCTGGGGAAGCTTGCTGATAGCTAAAAAGCTCCTCAATGATTATCAAGAACAAAAGTACTGTTCCATGTTTTTGTAAAGCTAAAGGTATAGAAGGTTTGGTCAGGATGTGGAAGATCCAATGGCAATAGACTGTTTTGTGAACTAAGCCCTTTCTCAAGAGATGGAGTTTGGGAATATGATCAGATCCATGCCTTGAAAACATCAACTGGTTGCTCTGCCTCTGTTCTATGTTCCCCATATCCCATTTCTTCCATCTTTCCCCAAACAGCCCATGAAACAGGCTCCTTCATATATTATTTTGAGAGGGTAAATTGTCATAATCTTTATTTTATTTTATTTTTTTGATGGTGGGTTGGGAAAGAAATTTTCAGATGGGGAAAGTGGGCAGACGAAGCTTTCCCAAAGTCTTTTTTTTTTTTTTTTTTT
>VBSM01000272.1:90207821-90249474 GCA_008086735.1 Cheirogaleus medius | reverse complement strand
CTACAATTTCTTTTTTTAGTGTTTTGTAGTTCTCCCTGTATATGTCTCTCACATATTTCATTAAATATAGTCCTAGATATTTAATTTTCTTTGAGGCTATTGTAAAAGGTATTGCATTTTTGATTTGAATTTTGGCTTGACTGTTATTGGCATATATGAATTCCTCTGATTTATGTGTATTGATTTTGTATCCTGAGACTTTACTGAATTCATTTATCAATTCTAGGAGTCTCTTGGTTGAATCCTTGAGGTTTTTTAGAAATAATATTATATCATCAGCAAAGAGCAAGAGTTTGATCTCATCTGCCCCCATTTGGATGCCCTTAATTTCCCTCTCTTGTCTAATTGCTCTAGCAAGGACTTCCAGCACTATGTTGAATAGTAGTGGAGACAGTGGGCAACCTTGTCTGGTTCCAGTTCTAAGTGGGAATGCTTTCAATTTTTTCCCATTCATATTGGCTGTGGGTTTATCATAAATGGACTTGATAATTTTAAGGTGTGACCCATCTATGCCTATTTTGTTAAGAGTTTTTATCATAAAGGTGTGCTGGACTTTGTCAAATGCTTTTCTGCATCTATTGAGAGAATAATATGGTCTTTGTTCTTGCTTTTATTTATGAGGAAAATTGCATTTATAGATTTGCATTATATTGAACCAGCCTTGCATCCCTGGAATAAAGCTCACCTGGTCATGGTGAATTATTTTTTTGATATGCTGCTGAATTCGATTTGCTAAAATTTTGTTGAGGATTTTAAAATCTATATTCATGAGGGATATTGGTCTGTAGTTTTCTTTTTTTGTTGTGTCGTTTCCTGGCTTTGGTACCAAGGTGATATTGGTTTCGTAGAGTAAGTTAGGAAGGATACCATCTTTCTCAATGTTGTGGAATAATTTATGTAGTATAGGTATGAGTTCTTCTTTGTATGTTTGGTAAAACTCTGAAGTGTAGCCATCTGGTCTGGGATTTTTCCATTTTGGAAGGTTTTAAATTGCTGCTCCAATTTCTGTGCTTGAGGTTGGTCTATTCAGAAGTTCTGTTACCTCCTGGGTGAACTAAGGGAGATTGTATGTTTCCAGGAATTTGTCCATTTCCTCCTCATTATAGTTCTTTTGTTTTATAGTCTAGTTCTTCCTCCTCCCTCACACTAGGTTGATGTCTGCTGACCTCATCATGCCAATATCCCTGGTCTCCCTCATGACATCACTGCCAAGGGAACTGTCTAAGGTTGCTAGGAAAATTTTATGAAACTTTGGAAGATAAAGATAAAAAATTAAACAGAGAGTGGAAAAAAGCTAAAAAGATGCATAATTTAAGAGACAAAAGATAAACTACCCAGATCCCAGAAGAGAAGACAAAAAAATGGCCTGGAGAAAATTATCAGACAAAAGGATCCATGGTGATTTTTCAGTGTTGAGATTTGTAATTAAAGATTGCACTGAGTTATCAGTACAATGAATGAAGACACATTCCTAAACATATCACTGTGAAAATTCATTGCTAAGTATAGAGAGAAGATTCTAAAATTTTTCTTGAGGAAAAAAATGTGACTTGCAAAAAAAATAACAAGTCTAATATCACATTTTTCACCAACAATGTTGAATGTTAGAAGACAATGAAAAAATAGCTTTGAAGTTCTAATGAGTAATGTAAAAAGATTAATAAAATATCTTCTTCACCCTTGCAAAGGAGGTTATTTGAGGTTGGGCAGTATCCAAATGAGAAACAAAATTAAAACAGAAAAAATCTTGGCATCCTTCAAATAGTGGAGTCAATTTGTCTCTAGAAGAGCTGCAAAGGGAAACCTCAGAATTACAGTCATGAGGCAGTCCTGGAGGCCAGCCAGTCCAAAATGAGACATCAGGAGAAATGATAATTCAATAGAACATCTATTATTATTTTATTGCTACTGGGATTCAGAAAAAGCCAAGAAAAAATCGGTACGATTAGAAAATTGAAGACAAGACTCTTAAAAATATCAAAATAATCAATCCACACTGCTGGAATCTGCAGGAAACCATGTTACATTCTTAATACTCTTAATGACTTTCAACTTTTACAACAAGCTACAGATAAAGCATGAAAGAGTTAATCATATGTCAATTTCATTAACTTTAATATTACAAAAGTTGTTATACAGATGATAGAATTTGTAAGAGAAAAGAACAGAATTATGCTGAAATGAAAACTATGGTCACTGATATCATCCTCCAAAGTAAGAGGAAAAATTATGGATCTAATATTTGTGTTTGACTTGATATTTGGCCAAAATGTGCATTTTGTTTGTTGCTATAAAATGTATTTTCCACAGGTGTTGAAATAAGGAATAAAAATGTTAGTATCTTACTAAAGATACAAAGTAACTATATAAAGAATTCAAAATAGAGATATAACAACTGTTTGGAAGGGGGCTCACTTATTATAATAAATTAGATTATATCTGAATTTTTCTAAATCAGGAAATAGGATAAGAAACATATTATTAAAAGATATGGAAGTAGAAATCAAGCAAAAATGTTATAAGAGTAGAATAGTTTCTATGAAATGGACTTACAGATGGAAAAATATAGAACAAGTGCATGCATTAATTCAATAAAATAGAAAACAATTTCTAAAAGAGATGCTGAAGAAGTAGCAAAAATGTATTTGGTGAGGTGAAAGAATTACATTCATAGCACTCACTATAATTCTTTGAGTGGAAACTATTTAGAAAACTCTTGATAAAATTGCTTAGAGTTGAAGTGCCTTTTGGCTTCTAGTAATTATGCATCTAATTTTTATTCATCTAATATTTCACTTTGTTTATTTTAATTTTAAAAACATTATGCAAATAACATTGCATCAGTCCAGGTCTCAAATAAAACAGTACATTTAAAACAGAAAATGTAAGTAGGGATGGTCTACAAAGGGACTATTTACAGTGGTGCAAGTAAGGGAATCTCCAGGGATGGTGTCATAGTCAGTTTTGGCTGCTATAGCAAAGTATCATCAGTGGAATGACTTATAAAAAACACAAATTTATATCTTACAGTTCTAGAGGCTGAAAGTTTGTGATTGTTATGCCACCATGGTTGGGTTCTGGTGAGGGTCTTCTATGTTGCAGACTGCCACCTTCTCATTGAATCCTAACATGGTGGAAAGAGGGTGAGAGAGCTCCCTGGGAGACCCTTTTATAAGGGCACTTACCTCATTCATGAGGTCTCCACTCTCATGACCTAATCACCTCCCAAAGGCCCCACCTTCTAATATTTCACACTGCAGATTAGGATTTCAACATATGGATTCTGGCAGACGCAAACATTCAGCTTACTACATTCTATTAATACGTCTGGGCTCCCCAAATTTGTGTCCTTTTCACATGTAGAATATATTCATTCCATCCCAATGGCTCTCAGAGTTTTAATTCATTACAGCATCAAGTCTAAAATTTATAGTCCAGAGTTTCATCAAAATATCATCTAAATCACATATGGGTGAGACTTGAGGTACAATTTATGCCAAGGCAAAATTCCCTTCCAGTTGTAAGCCTGTGAAGCCAAACAACTTATGTGCTTCCAAAATACAATGGTAGGACAGGTATAAGATAGATGTTCCATTCCCAATGGAAGAAATAAGAAAGTAGAAAGAAATGATGGGTCCCTAAGTACATCAAAGTCTGACAGAGAAAATAATGTTAAACCTTAAGGCTCAAGAATAACCCTCTTTGGCTCAATGCTTTGCCCTTTGAACCTACTGTTAAGAAAGGGTACCTCCTTGGCTCTTTCTGGGCTGTGGTTGTGCCTGTCATGCTCTGGATGGCTCACCTTAATGGTTCTGCTGGCCGTAGGCCATACTGAAGCTCTCTGAGGCTAGGTGGGGGCATCCTGGCTCACCTAAACAGGAGATGTGTGTGGCCCCATCCTTTCAAATCAAGGCAGAGGCAGTCCCGCACCCATGCATATGCATTCTGGGTCTGTGTTGGGAGTAGCATCCTGATGCTCTCTGAATCTCCCTTTGAGGTTGTTCTTTCCTTGCCTTGAAGAACAGCATTTGTTTTCAGTCTAAAAGCTCTATGGTCTGGCCTCATAGGGTCTAAGAATTCTGACAGTCTTAGTTCATTTTGTTCCTTTTTCTGTTTCCTTAATCCCAGGTGGCAGTGTTTCCACTGGTACACTCCCATCTCTATTCCTGGCTTTTGTTGAATCGATTGATTAAGCCTGTGGTTCACATTCATACTAATCTCCTTAGCAAATGGTCACTTGGCCACATTCTTAATACTCTTTTCCAAACATGCTTTCCAATTTTTTGCAATATGGATAGAACTGAATTTTCCAAATCTTTAAGGTCTGATTTCTTTTTGCTTAACATTTCCATCTTTAAATAATTTCTCTCTTCTTGCAGTTCACTAAAAATATCAGGAGGAAACAAGCTGCTCTCAACACTTTGTTTAGAAATCTCAGCTAAATATTCAATTCTATCTAGTATTACCTTCCACAAAACACTAGAACATGAACATAGTTTAGCCAAGTTTTTCTTTTCCACTCTATAACAAGGAATGCCTTTCCTTCAGGCTCCAATAGCATGTTTCTTATTTTTGTATAAAACCTTATCCAAATGGCCTTTGCCATTCATATTTCTATCAATACTCTGTACCTGATTACTTAGGTATTCTCTAAGAAGATGGAAGCTTTCTCTACAGCTCTCATTTTTTCTTTTTGAAGTATGATCAGGATTGCCTTTACAGGTCTATTCACGGCAATGTGGATTTTTCTAACATGCACCTCAACTTCCAGTCTTTATCCTTTATCCAGTTCCAAAGCCACTTCCACCTTTTTTTGGGCATTTGTTTGTTACAGAAGCACTGCCACTTCTTGGTACTGATTTCTATATTTGTCAGGGTTCTCTTGAGTAACAACAGGATCCATTTATCTGTCTGTCTGTCTATCTGTCTATCTATCTGTCTACCTATTGAATTGGCTCACATAATTGTGGAGGCTGAGAAGCCCCATGATCTGCCATCTGCAAGCTGGAGACCCAGGAAATTGATGGTGTAATTCCAGTTTGAGTCTAAGGCCAATGAGCCAGGGAGGCTGATGGTGTAAATATCAGTTGAAAGGCAAGAAAAGACTCATGTCCCAGCTCAAGCAGACAGGCTGGAAAAAAAAAAGTAAATTCCTCTATGACAGGCTAGAACATTCTGAGATGAAGAAGGAGGACTTTGGGATTGCGTATGTAAAGCCCATAGACCTTGAAATTGATGTATTCAGCCTTAGAAAACTTCAACAGCCTATGGCCTCTACCCGCATATATTTCCAGTTTTCCCATTGATTAAAAAAAAGGGGGGGGGGAGTAAAAGATTCCTAAAAAGAAGTTGAGAAACTACAAAAGCTGGTGGTTGAGGGCTGGTTTCTAGAACTTTGACTACAGACATCATATAAGGAAAATGGCTGCCTCAGATCCACCAGATTTCAGGAAGAGCTAGCTGACTTATGTTTATACTGTTTAAACAAATCGCAATTGAATATGAATACATTTTGCTATGAGTGTCTTCTAAGAAGTTGGAAAGAAACCTTACATCTTGCCATCCATCATGAGTGTAAGGACACTTATAATCAAGAAATCCAAAGTATAACCTGCTCTGGGGATGATGGCTGACATAGCAAAGGATCTGGGTCCTCACTTAATGGATTTCACATATTACTGATGCCTTGTATTAAGACAGATTGTGCATTGACCTGGAGTTTAGTAATAACCAAATTCTCACACACTCAAGTAGTCCTCCTGCCTCAGCCTCCCAGAATGTTAGGATTACAGGCATGAGCCACCATGCTCAGCCTACTTACACTTAATTTCAAGTGACTACCAGTGACAATATGATTACTTATAATGTCTCTGTATTCCATTAATTATGTTTGTTCACTTTCCCCTGAGAAGACTTTCCTTGTATTCCTCAAGTACATGACCAGCCTACTTCCAGAATCGTATAGATGGTCTATTACTTAGAAAATTTTCTGCTACTACTTACTAAATCATAAGTCTCAGCAGAAAACAGATGGCCCCTTTGTAATGAGATAAATGGAAAAATGTTTATTCATAAAGGGATTATTTTCTAAGGTATGTGGTACAGGGAACCACAAACAATGGTGCAGTGAGATGGGATTTACAAGCATTAGAGTTGTAACTATTCCTAAACTGAAATGGACAAAAAAGGGAGAGGTTACTAGAATTTGGAGGAAGACAATCAAGTAGAGACTTCCTCCTAAAGAAGAGCAGTGGCCTTTGGTCAAGTGATACAATTCTGTCAACGTAAATTTGTGAGGAGGGACCCAGGGGAAAAAATATCTTGACCTCACTCTCCTTTTCATTCTACTTCCAGAACTTACTACTGGCCAAACCCAAATGATCATGTGAACCCATTGATGTGGCCAAGACAGGTCAGCTTCCTGGTGCAGAAAGCAAGATGGAGGAGGGTGACAAGTGTACCTGGAGGTGCAAATGGATGCTATCTGGAACAATTATTGATTAAGATGATGATTTATATACTTACAACACATTTAAAATTATGTTTTTACATTTATATCAAGAATTAGCTTTTATAACTTCTAGTACTCAATCAAGACAATGGATTTAGAATGTCTTTATTTGACCCATCCTATACATCATACTATGTTTGTTGACACCTATAGTTTTTTTTCTAGGTTTGTTAATTGTTTTATATACTATGCTTACATTTTGAGAAATTCCTTCTTAAAAATTGATTTAGAATCCATAGCCATCTTATCAATAACTATTTAGATTCAACAAGTTTAACTGGCCTTTTTGCCCATTGCTATTTCTTGTGTTGTTCTCTTTCTTAAATTCCTTTCTTGTTTTGTTGGAGTACATTCTTGATTTCTTTCTTTCAGAAATAGTTATAGGTAGCAAACTTCTAAGTTCTTAAAAATAGGTCATTGTCTTCCTTTTATTGACAGCATTTGTATATAGAATTATACAATAAATTTTTTTTCCTTCTAAACTCTGAAGATATTCTTCTATTTCATTTTAATCTACTTGATTCTCGTTCTTTTGTAGGTAATCTTATCTTCTACCTTTGAAATTGTTTAGAATTTTCTTTTTAAAAATAATTTTCTTTTTCTACTATGCAAAAATATTTCCATTATATCTTTCTCTGTTTATATAGATATACCTATACATATGGATTATTAAGCTATATTGTCTTCTGAGTATTACTTTAGCCACAAATCATAGGTTTTGATATTTATTTTTTCTTTTGTTTTTATTTTGAAATAACTTGTCATGTCAGTTTTTATTTATTCTTTGACCCTTGAATAACTTAGAAAGGATTTTTTTTTAAACTTCTGGCTGGTAGATGATTTAGGCTATCCTGAAGATGTTAATTTTAAATTTATTTCACGATCACTGCAAACTGTGGGCTATATGATTCCTAGATTTAGGCATTTATTGAAATTTAGTTTGTGTTCTAGACAATAACAAATAAAGATATACCATGGACATTTGCAGTTACTTTGTTGTCTCTGCATATTGGTGAAATGTATACCTATACATTTGCCCATTAATTTGCTTTAGTTCACTATATTTTAAAGCAGTTATCTTCAAATTTTTAGTAACTGTACTTGAAACTAACTACCACATGTCTCTTTGTTGTCTCAAAAAGAAAATACAACAATAATAAAACAGATTGTTACTAACTTAGGCAAGAAAAGGAGGTTTATTGGGAGGATATTGGTTTGTCCTTCAGATTGAGAAAGAGTTGAATGGGCTGTAAAAAAAGCTCTTGGTAGCAGAAACTCAGAGTCAGTCTCTTTAAAAAAATGCTATTAGAAGAATCAACTTCAACCGTGTTCTACTCATGTATGTCTCTAATGAAGACTCAAACCACTGAGGGAGAGATTCTGAGTGCCACCCCAGTGATCTGGGCAGGATCCTGGAATTATCAGCCCAGAACTGTAAAGAGCAGGGGAGGGGAATTTCCACAGGGATGTGTGCCCACACAAAAACAGTATCTGCCACTTCATTCCATTGCCTGACTTCTTAGCAGGTTTGCATTTGTCTGCACATGCACAAGTACAGACTCTTACTATTTTTTTCTCCCTCAATTATGAATGATAGTGAGCATGGTTATTGAACGTTGAGAATTTTTTTTTATGGTATTATACCATTTAGCTTTGTAGATGAAAGTTTGATGCTTGCTAATTTAATTTCCTTTGTAGATAATCTAGTTTGTTTTTGTTATTGGGAAGCTATTCAAGAAAATTTTTTTTTTAGCCTTAGGAAACATATTTTTCTAGGATATTTCCACAATAGGTATTTTTCTCCCAAATAATCTGCCTAGCTTTGTGAGTTCTTTTTATCTGAAGACTCCAATTTTTCTTTGGTTTAGGAACATTTTATGTTATTTTATTTTGATTATTCATCTCCTCAGTCTGTTCTTTTTCTATTTTAGAAATTGGCATCCTGCATCTCCATGCCTTGTATCTTCTAAGAATAATTTTAATTTTTAATTTTTTCATATTGCTTCTTTAGGGAATTACTTGAATTAGTCCTCAATACTCTAATTAGTAGTATCTATTCTGCTATTCCATCATTCTTTTGATGTTTTTATTTTAGTAATAATGTTTTATGTTTTCATATAATATTAGTGATTTTCAGAGAGTTCTTTTTAAATGACAGTTTGTACATATTTATTTCAATGAAATTTCACTGATTTTTTAGAATAATATTTTGTTTCTTGAATTTGTTCTTTCAGTGGGAGTCATTTGTTCAGCTTCCTCATTTGAGCTGTGTTTTTTTTTCTCATAAGCTCAATAATATTTTTAATTATCTTCTTCTTATTATAAATAAACATCCTGAAGAATAAGTGTTAGGAATATGTGTGTGTGTTGTTTTATTTTTGGCAAAAATAATCTTCATTAGTAATTATTTTCAGGAGTATGTCCTGCTGTGAAGGGAAGGAAGGAGGGAGGGATAAAGAGAAGTTGGTTAAGGGGTGCAAACATACAGTTAGTTATATAGGAAGAATAAGTTCTAATATTTGATAGTAAAGTAGGGAAATTATAGTTAATAATATATTCTATATTTCAAAATAGGTAGAAGAGATTTGTAATATACTCAACACAAAAAAGATAAAAGTTTTTTAATTTAAATTTTTAAATTTTAATTATGAGTACATATTTGTTGTGTATATTTGTGGGGTACATGTGATGTTTTGATATGGACATATTATATGTAATGAACAAATCAGGGTAATAAGGATATCACCACAAGTATTTATAATTTCTTTTTTTATGAGCATAATGGCATTGCATTTATTTCCTTTATTGATCATTATTAATATTTCAGTGCTATTTCATTTTTTCTAAGGACTTTATCATAAATTTTATTTATGTTTTATTATTTATATTATTATATAAGTTTTATTATTTCAAAAAAATTTAGGGACACAAGTGTTTTTTGTTACAAGGATGGATTGTATTAATATCATGCTGAAATCAGAGCTTTCAGTGTACTCATCACTAGAATAGTGTACATTGTGCCCAATAGGTAGATTTTCATCTCTCACCCCACCCCCTTTTTAGTTTTCAATGTCCATTACACCACTTTATGATCATATGTATCCCTTGTTTAGCTCCCACTTATAAGTGAGAACATGTGGTATTTGTTTTTCCATTCCTGAGATACTTAGGATTATGATATCCAGTTCCATCCAAGTTGCCGCAAAAGACATTATTTTATGGTTGAGCAGTATTCCATGGTGTATATATATATATACACACACACACACATACACACATATACACCACATTTTCTTTATCCACTCATCAGTTGATGGGTACTTAGGTTGGTTCTATATCTTTGCAATTGTGAATTGTGCTGTGAAAAACATTCAGGTGCAGGTGTCTTTTTTATAAAATGACTTCTTTTCTTTTGGGTAGATACTCAATAGTGGGATTATTGTATCAAATGGTAGGTCTATTTTTAGTTCTTTGAGGAATCCAAATACTGTTTTCACTAGCAGTTGTACTAGTTTACATTCCCACCAACAGTATATAAGCATTCCCTTTTCACTGCGTCCATGCTAAAATTTATTATTTATTTTTCTACTTTTTAATGGCCATTCTGACAGGCATAAGATGGTATCTAATTGTAGTTTTAATTTGTATTTCCCTGATAATTAACGATATTGAGTATTTTTCATATATTTTTTGCCATTTGTCTATCTTGAAAAAATATCTGTCCATTTCTTTTGCCCACTTTTTGATGAAATTATTTGTTCCCTTGCTAATTTGAGTTCTTTGTAGATTTTGGATATTAGCTCTTTGTTATATATATAGTTTGTGAATATTTTCTCTCATTCTGTAGGTTTGTCTATTTACTCTGTTGCTTATTTTCTTCGTTGTGTAGAAATTATTTATTTTAATTAAGTCCCATTTATTTATTTTTGTTGTTATTGTATTTGCTTTTGGAGTCTTAGTCATAAATTCTTTCTTAGGCCAATGTACAGAAGAATTTTTCCTACATTTTCTACTAGACTTTTTATGGTTTCAGGTCTTACATTTAAGTCTTTAATCTATCTTAAGTTAATTTTTTATACAGTGAGAGATAGGGATCCAGCTTCATTCTTTTACATGTGGCTATCCAGTTTTCCCAGCATCCTTTGTTGAACAGGGCATCCTTTTTCCAGTGTATGTTTTTGTGTGCTATGTTGAAAATCAGTTGGTTTTAGGTGTATAATTTTAATTCTGAGTTCTTGGTTTCTTTTCCCAGTATATGTTTTTATTGAAAATCAGTTGGTTGTAGCATTATGGTTTTATTTCTGGTTTTTTTATGCTGTTCCATTGGTCTGTGTACACCTTAATACTAATACCATACTGTTTTGGTTACCATAGTCTTGTACTATAATTTGAAGTCAGGTAATATGATGCCACCAGATTTGTTCTTTTTGCTTAGGATTGCTTTGGCTATTCAGGCTATTTTTAGTTCCGTATGAAGTTTAGGATTATTTTTTCTAGATTTGTCAAAAATGAAGTTGGTATTTTGATGGGAATTGCATTGAATCTGTAGATCACTTTTGACAGTATGGACATGTTAAGAATTTTGACTCTATCAATGCGGGAACATTGGTTTTTTTATGTTTGTTTTTGTCATGTATGACTACTTTCATCACTGTTTTGGAGAGATCTCATTGTAGAGATCTTTCACTTCCTTTGTTAAATATACTCCCAGGTATTTTATTTTCTTTGTAGCTATTGTAAATGGTATTGAGTTCTGGATTTGACTCCCAGCTTGACTATTATTAGTATATAGAAATGCTACTTATTTGTGTACATTAATTTTGTAACCTGATACTTTACTGAATTTATTTATCAATTCTAGGTGTCTTTAGGTGGAGTTTTTAAGGTTTTAGATATAAGGTTTTAGATATATCTATTTTAGATAAATATAAGATCATATCATTGGCAAACAGGGATAATTTGAGCTCCTTTTTCCTTATTTGGATGCCCTATATTTCTTTCTCACGCTTGATTGTTCTAGCTAGGAATTCCAGTATTATGTAGAATAGAAGTGGTGACAATGGGCATCCTTCTCTTATTCCATTTCTTAGGAGTAATGCTTTTAAATTTACCCCATTCAGTAGGATGTTGGCTATGGGTTTGTCATATATGGCTTTTATTATTTTGAGGTATGTTCCTTCTATGCTTCCTTTGTTGAGGGTTTTTATCATGAAGGGGTGTTGGATTTTATTGAATGCTTTTTCTGTATCTATTGAGATTATCATGTGGTTTTTGTTTTTAATTTTGTTTATGTGGTGAATCGCATTTATTGATTTGCATATATTGAACCATCCTTGCATCCTTGGGATGAAATCCACTTGATCATGGTGAATTATCTTTTTGATGTGCTGTTAAATTCAATTTGGTAGTATTTCGTTGAGAATTTTTGCATCTAGGTTTATGAGGCATATTGGTTTGTAGTTTTCTTTTTTTTTGGTGTGTCCTTCCTGGCTTCGGTATCAGGGAGATACAGGCTTAGTAGAATAAGTTAGGGAGGATTTCTTCCTGCTTGATGTTATTGAATAGTTTCAGTAGGATAGGTGTCAGCTCTTTGTATGTCTGTTAGAATTTGGCTGGGAATCTATCCAGTTTGAGGCTTTTTTTTCTTTTTTTCTTTTTTTATTACTGTTTCAATCTCACTATTCATTATTGGTTTTTTTCAGGATTTCTCTTTTTTTCTAGTTCAAGCTTGAAAGGCTGTGTTTCCCAAAATTTATCCATTTCCTCTAGATTTTCTAGCTTGAGTGAATACAGATTTTCATAGTAGTCATGGATGATATTTTGTATTTCTGCAGTATCAGTTGTAATGTCTCTTTTTTCATTTCTGACTGAGCTTAAGTCCTTTCTGTTTTATTTCTGGTTAGTCTAGTTAGTGGTCTATCAATTTTGTTTACCTTTTCATAGAACCAACTTTCTGTTTCATTGATCCTTTTTATTATTTTTTATGCTTTCCATTTTGTTTAGTTCTGCTCTTTGCTATTTCTTTTCTTCTGCTAGCATTGGATTTGGTTTGTTATTCTTTTTCCAGTTCCTTGAGGTGTGACATTAAGTCATTCATTTGTGATCTATCTTTTTTTTTTTTTTTTAAGACAGGGTCTTGCTCTGTTGCCCAGGCTAGAGTGCAGTGGCATCATCAGAGCTCATTGAAACCTCAAACTCCTGGGTTCAAGCATTCCTCCTGCCTCAGCCGCCCAGGTAGCTGGTACTACAGACATGCACAACCATGTCTGGCTAATTTTTCTATCAGACTGGGTCTCGCTCTTGTTCAGGCTGGTCTCGAACTCCTGACCTCAAGCAATCCTCTCACCTTGGCCTTCCAAAGTGCTAGGATTACAGGCCTGAGCCACTGTGCCTAGCCTTTCTGTCTTTTTGACCTAGGAATTTAAAGCTATGAATTTCCCTAGCACTGCTTTTGCTCTATCCCAGGGATTTTGGAAACTTGTGTCATCTTTGTCATTTAATTAAAGAAATATTTTGATTTCCATCTTTATTTCATCACTGGCCCAATGATTACTCAGGAACAGGTTGTTTAATTTCCATGTATTTGTATAATCTTGAGAGTTCCTCTTGGAATTGATTTTTAGTTTTATTCCACTGTTGTGTGAGAAGATACATCGTATAATTTTGATTTTTCTGAATTTGCTGAGACTTGTTTTGTGGCCTAACATATGATATATCTTGTAAAATGTCCCATTTGCTGATGAGAAGAATGTATATTCTGTAGTTTTTGAGTAGAATGTTCTGTAAATGTCTGCTAGGTCAGTTTGTTCTAGAGTTCCATTAAGTCCAGTGCTTCTTTGTTGATTTTCTGCCTCAGTGATCTGTTCAGTTCTGTCAATAGAGTGCCACCATGCCTGACTAATTTTTTTCTATATATTTTTAGTTGGCCAATTAATTTCTTTCTATTTATGGTAGAGATGGGGTCTCCCTCTTGCTCAGGCTGGTTTTGAACTTCTGACCTTGAGCGATCCTCCCAACTCAGCCTCCCAGAATGCTAGGATTACAGGCGTGAGCCACCATGGCCGGCCTCTTCTAGGTTTTTGATGAAGTTCTTGTAACTGGATATCTAAATATCTAGTGATATTAGAGAATTTTTCCTCAATTATTCCCTCGAATAGGTTTTCCATGTTTTTTCTCTTTCTTCTCCTTCAGGGATATGTATGATTCCTATATTCATTTGCTTTATATAGTCCCATATTTCCTAGAAAGATTGTTTATTCCTTTTCATTATTTTTTCTACATTTTTGACTGACAAAAGGCTTGTCTTCAAAATCTGAAATTTTTCTGCTTGGTCTAGTCTATTAAAACTTTGTGCTATATTTTGAAATTTGCTAAATGACTTTTTCATTTCTATAAGGTCTGTTATATCTTTTCTTATGTTTGAAGTGATGTGTATCCCAATTACTCTGTTTTGATCATAGCACATTGTATAGAGGTATTAAAATAACATATGTACCCTTAAAATATGTATAACTCATATCTATCAACAAAAAAGAATATATCCTGACTATTAATACAGAAAAATCATGTTTTTAATAGATAATTAGACATGATTTACATTATAAAAACACAGTCATTATTTGAAATGATTCAAGAAAACAGAAAAAAAGTGCCTTTATCTGGCCATTTATATTTTCTTTTTTGGTGTTGTTTATTAGATTAAAAACAATCTAATATAGGTCATCACTTGGAAAATAAAAACCATAAGTAAAGCCTATAAGACTGATGGACTACAATATTGAATAAGAATTAGATAAGCTTTATTTTAAGTATTCAGAGGTAACTTTTAAAAATCATTTAGTGTGAATTGAAGCTTATGTTGGGAAATAGACTGAAGTAATAGAACATCAAAAAACTTAGAAAAAGACACTTTAAGAGAAGAAGTGTGGTAGTATAGTGCAGATTTCTTCAAACTATGTCCCTCAGAACACCACTGTAGAATTTCATGAAGAATATGTTCTATAGTCCACAAGCAATTTATGTAGACACAAGATTTGGCTTCAGGTATCATTGTTGCTTACTGTTTATTTGCTCTTAGAAGAGTCATGTAAACACTATGTTTCATGTTTTCTAATCTCTAAAATGATACCAGTCAAATTCTTATATACATATAAAATTCAGGCAGTATCCTTAGATGAACATGTGGCAAAAACCAGCACAGCATGGTGAGGACTGTGGTAAAGTGGAGAACACAGATATCAGCAGCTACCAGTCTCCAGCCCATCATTAGTATGCAGGAACATCAGCCTACTGTTGCCAGATCTTTAAATATTGCTGTGCAATCTCTTAATTTTAAAATGTGGTAAATGATTCCAAATGTTTAAAAAGATTGTGTGTGCTCAATAACATGTTTCTGAAAACCAGATTTAACCTCTGGATGAGCAGTTTCTAACCCTTGGATTAGCTGATTTTTAATCAATCTTTAAATCTTGACATTTTGTGATTATATTGGAATAGGTAAAAATTAAGAATTTTAAGTCAGAGCCACTTATTCACAACTTAGTTGCTGCCTGAATAACATATTGTGGTACTTTTAGTGCAGACAAAAGTTAGTCATCTCTGTTTTTGAATTATTTTTAAGGTATAACAACTATTTTCAGTTACTGAGAAGGAAAAAAATCCTTTGAAGCTGCTAGTATATATATGAGAAAGCTTTTTAGGAGACCTGTAAGAAGAGCTTTTATGAAATGTTAATGCACAAGAGTGGTAGGTGGTTGGGGATCAACAATGTAGACCCCAGTGGGGTAGTAACAGGACTAAATTTATGGGAGTCAACTCAATCACCAAGTGTATTACTAAAATGATGGTAAAAGCCTATGCAGGAATCCAGTTATCAGTCACATGACCTGATCTAGGAGTTAAAAGCTTATATGGATCTCATGGAAGCCTGCCAGTGCTCATCTCCATAATACAGGAAAAAACTTTGACATTAAACTACTCCTGGGAATTTGGCATTAAATTAGAGATGTGGCAGCTCTCCTTTCTGTGATTTTCAGATATCCAGACATAGCCTTCTAATAGACTGCTAATTTAGAAGCCAGAAAATGGAAGTTCTAATTTAGTATCTCTCCACCACTTCATCTTTTCTCTCTCTGCTGGAACATAGTTCAGAGTTATGGAAATATTTATGTGTGATATATCTCATTCACTATGCTACAATTGTCTTATGATTAATATCACACATGTATAGATTGAAGACTGTCTTACTTAAGAAAGATGATCTCATTCTTTCTAAAAATATGTCTAAAAATACTTGTGCTTTAGTCAGAGACAATCTTTGTTCCTAATACTCAGAAAGTCAGTCTGTCTAACTTGCATATAATAAGGAGATAATTTTATTTTTTCAAATAGCAATCACCAGAATTATTTTTACATACAAGCATCTTTATTTAGGGAAATAATTATCTTTGCATTAGAGGAGGTGGAACTTGGTGTGCCCAGAGCAAAGAGAGAATAGGGGGTGAGGGACAGAATGGGAAGAGGAAGAGAAAGGAGAATAGAAGACTAAAGTAGTACAATGTGAGTTCTCCTTGAAGCCTCTCAACATATTTAATCAAGTTAAACTCACAAATTATTTTTAATTGAAATTTCAATATTTTAAAATTATAGACAAATATACATAGCATAAAATTTACCATTTTAACCATTTTTTAAGTGCACAATTCAGTGGCATCGAGCACATTCATATTGTTTTGGAACCATCACCACCATCCATCTCCAGAATTTTTTATATTCCCAAACTGAAACTCCATTCTCATTAAACAATATATCCTTATTTCCCCCTCCTCCCAGCTATTGTCAACCACTATTCTACCTTTTATTTCTTATGAATTTGACAACTCTACTTACCTCAAATAAATGGAATCATACAGTATTTGTCCCTTGTGATAAATTCTTATTGAGATTATTTTGGTTTGAGGAAATCAATGAAAAGGCTGAATTTCACATGAGGGACAACATGGTTGAGTCAGAGGATGTTGAGGGAGAAGTGGCTCCAGGAATATAAAACAGAGGCTTCCACTCACTTCAGGCTGATGGTGCCTCACCACAGCCACAACTCTCTGCTTTTTGCCCTGGAGCTTCTCTGGTGCTACAGATGCCCCTGGAGGGCTTACTTTATCCATACACATTGGCTTGTAAGTGTGAGGAAGTCAACATCCCTGAGAATCTCCAACAATAAGGAGTGAGAGCGGATGCATATATACTGCTGCTTTTTATCCTTCCAGGAGGTGATTTCAGGAGGCATTCTGTAAACTTTTGTGGAAATTTCTTGTGTCCACAGTGGCAATCTTAATAGCATACATTTATAAGGACCTCCCTTCTTCCCTGTCTTACTCTTCTCTTTCCCTCACTCCAGCTCACTGGATTTGCTTCCCAAACACATGATATGTCATAGATTCTGCTTTTTGGGGGAAGCCACTCTGAGACAGGCTGGTTTGTGTCAGTTGTTTACTCATTTGTTATGAGTTGAATTGTGTCCTCTATAAAGACATGTTGAAGTTCGAATTCACAGTTCCTCAGAATGAGATCTTATTTAAAAACAAATTTGTTGCAGATTTAATTAGTTAAGATGAGGTCATGTTCTAGTAGGATGGACTCTGATCAATGTGATATGACTGGTGTATTTATAAGAAGAGAAGAGACACAGTGACACAGACACATGAGAGGAAAATGCCATGGGATGATGGAGGCAGAGATTGAAGTGCTGTAGTTGCAAACCAAGAAACATTAAGGATTGCCAGCAAACACTAGAAGCTAGAAGGAGGTAAGGAAGGATTCTCTGTTACAGGCTTCAGAGGGAGCATGACCAGTCTGACACTTTGATGTAAGACTTCAAGCCTACAGAACTGTGAGATAATAAATTTCTATTGTTTTAAGCTACCTAGTTTGTGGTTGTTATGGTAGAGCTAAGAAACTAATATACCATTGCTATAGCTTCTGTTGTCCAAGGGAAAACACAGTGAATGTAGCATTGTTCTTTAATAGGGGGGATAGAGTGAAAATCATGGGCATCTATAATATAAGTGGAAATGTTGTTTTTTTTATAAAGGTAGCATAATGATGATAACTGAAAAAATAAAATGGAGAATTGGTTTAAAGTTTATAAAAAATAACAGTACATATTGTATCTTGATACTTTACTGAATATATTTATTAGCTCTAACAGTTTTTTGTGGAGTCTTTAGGGTTTTCTAGCCATAGGATCATATCTGCAAACAGAAAATTCTATATCTTTCTGTCAAATTTGGATGCCTTTTATTTATTTTTTCCTTACCTGATTGCTCTTGCTAGTATTTCCAGTACTCTACTGAGTAGGCATCCTTGCCTTACACCAGATCTTAGAGGAAAGCTTTCCATTGTTATCCATTGATTATGATGTTAGCTGTGGGCTTTTCATAAATGGCCATTATTATGTTGAGGAAATTTCCACTTATATCTATTTTGTTGAAAGTTTTTATCATTAAAAGATGTTAAATTTGTCATGTCCTTTTTCTGCAATTATTGAGATGGTCATGTGATTTTTTATCTTTCATTCTGTTAATGTGGTGCATTATATTGATTGATTTGCATATGTTAAACCAACCTTGCACCCAAGGGATAAATTTCACTTGATTA
Organism: Cheirogaleus medius; assembly: GCA_008086735.1. Lineage (NCBI taxonomy): Eukaryota > Metazoa > Chordata > Mammalia > Primates > Cheirogaleidae > Cheirogaleus > Cheirogaleus medius. The sequence goes on along the minus strand of VBSM01000272.1, from coordinate 90,231,308 downwards.
TGGTGTATAATCTTTTTGATGTATTGTTGAATTTGGTTTGCTAATATTTTATTAAGGATTTTTGCACCTACATTTATTAGAGATATTGGTCAGTAGGTTTCTTCTTTTTTTTCTTAAGATATAAAAGTAAAAACGTTTATTTTACCCTTTAGAAGGACAGAGAGAATGAGAGAGAGAGAGAGAGAGAGAACGTTGGGGGGTGGGGGAAGAGAGCAGAGAGATGGCGTGGCATCCCAAAGAAAGAGAGGGGAAGTAGGTTTCTTTTCTTGTATTTTTGTCTTGCTTTGATATCAAGATGATGCTGGCCTCATAGAATGGGTTTGGAAGTATTTTCTATACTTCTCTTTTTTGGAAGAGTTTAAGGAGAATTGGTATTAATTCTTTTGAATGTTTGGTTGATTCAGCTGTGAAACCATCTGGTCCTGGGCTTTTCTTTGTTGGGTGATGTTTGATTAGTTGTATTTCTTTACATCAATAGCAATCTATCAAAAAAATCCAGAAAAAATAGCATTTATGATAGCATCAGACAGAATAAAATAGGAATTAATTTTACTGGGGAAGTGAAAGATATGTACACTGAAAACAATAAAGCATTGATGAAAGAAATTGAAGAAAACACAACTAAATGGAAAGGTACTTTTTTTTTTTTAATTAGAAGAATTAATATTGTTAAAATGTCCATATTACCCAAAGTTACACACACACACATACACACACATATACACAACATATATACATATATGTGTATAGATTCAGTGTGATCTCTATAAAAATTCCAATTACATTCTTCACAGAAATATAGTAGAAAAATATAATTCCAAAATTTGCATGGAACCACCAAAAGACCCTAATAGATAAAACAATCTTGAGACAAAAAAGCAAAGTTGAAGGTATAACACTTTCTGATTTCAAATTACATTACAAAGCTATAGTAATCAAAATAATAAGGTACTGGCATAAAAATAGACAATGGGATAGAATAGAGAGCCCAGAAATAAACCTAAGCATTTATGGTCACCTAATTTTTGATAAGGCCACTAAGAAGACATAATAGGGAAAGAATAATCTCTTCAGTACATGATTTTGGGAAAACTGGCTATCCATCTGCAAAATAATAAAGCTGTACCGTTATCTTACACTAGACACAAAAATCAAGTCAAATGAATTAAAGACCTAAATGTAAGTCTTGATACTGTAAAATTCCTAGAACAAAACAGGGGAAAACTCCTTGATACTGGTTTTGGCAATGAAATTTTGGATACCACACCAGAAATTCAAAAAACAAAAGCAAAAATAAATGAACAGGACTACATCAAACTAAAAAGCTTTTGCACAGCAAAGGAAGTGATCAATAAAATGAAAAGTCAGCTTACACATTGGAAAAAAATTGTGAACCATATATCTCATAAGAGATTAATAACCAAAATATATAAGAGACTTGCACAAATCAATGGCAAAAAACCAAATAACTGAATTAAGAAGTGGGCAAAGATTCTCAATAGATAATTTTCCAAAGAATTCATACAAATGGCCAGCAGGTATATGAAAAGGTGCTCAACATCACTAATCCATCAGGGGAAATCAAGTCAAAACCATGGTGAGATATCACCTCACACTTCACACTTGTTAAAATAGCTATTGTGAAAAAGACAAGAAATAAGTGTTGAGGGTGTGGAAGAAAGAAAACTTATACACTGCTGGTGGGAATTTAAATTTGGAAAACAGTGTAGAGGTTCCATCAGACATTAAAAATAAAACTACTATATGACTCAGTAATTCCCATGCTGGGTATATACACAAAGGATATGAAATCAGCACCTCATAGGGATTTCAGTACTCTCATGTTCATTGCTGCATTATTCACAACAGACAAGATATGGAAACAACCTAAGTGTTCGTTAACATAAGAATGAGTAAAGAAATGATAATTGTCACTTCTTTACCCTCCCAATGGAATATTATTTAGCCTTACAAAGGAAGTGGTACTACCATTTGTGACAACATGAAGGAGACTGGAGGATATTATGCCAAGTGAAATAAGCCAGATACAATGTGAAAGAAAAATACAATGTGATCTCATTTTTATGTGGACTCAAAAAAAAAAAAGCTGAATACATAGAAGCAGAGATTAGAATGGTAGTTAGCAGGGTTGGGGAGGGTGAGGAAATGCAGACAAATAGATCAAAGAGCACAAACTTGCAATTATGTAAGGTGAATAACTCTAAAGATCTAACGTACAGTGTGAAGACTTTAGTTAATCATATATTATAGACTGAAAATTGGCTAAGAGAGTAGATTTTAGGTGCTTTTATCTCACACACACACAAACACACACAAAGGTAACTATGGAAGGTGATGGATATATTAATTTGTTTGACTGTAGTAATCATTTCATCATGTATATATATAATCAAAACAACACGTTGTACATCTTAAATATATACTATAAAAGAAATAACAGTAGAGCAAAATTCTCTAACACTTTACTAACAATGTTATGTTTCTCCCTCTTCCCCTTCACACCCTCCCCCCCCTTAGATTCCAATATCCTCTACAGCACTGTATGACCCTGTGAACACATTGTTTAGCTTCCACTTCTTAGTAACATATGGTTTTTGTTTTTCCATTCCTGAGATACTTCACTTAGGAGAATGGTCTCCAGTTCCATTCAAGTTGCTGCAAATGACATTATTTCATTCTTTTTTTACAGCTTAGTAATAGTCCATGGTATACATATACATATACCACATTTTCTTTATCCACTCATCAAATGGGCACTTAGGTTGATTCCACATCTGTGTAATTGTGAATTGTGCTGTGATAAACATTCGGGTTTAGGGGGCTTTTTGATATAATGACTTCTTTTCCTTTGGACAGGTACCTACTAGTGGGATTGCTGGATCAAATGGCATGTCTACTTTTAGTTCTTTTAGGAATTTCCATAATATTTTCCATAGAGGTTGTACTAACTTACAGACCCTCCAACAGTGTATAAGTGTTCCTTTTTCCCCACATCCACACCAACATCGATTGCTTTTTGATTTTTAAAATAATGGCATGCTGATAGGCATAAGGTGATATCTCATTGTAGTTTTAATTTGCATTTCCTTCGCAATAAGTGATGTTGAGCATTTTTAAAAATATGTCTGTTGGCCATTTGTATATCTTCTTTTGAAAACACTCTGTTTATGGCTTTTGCCCACATTTTAATAGGATTATTTGTTTTTTTCATACTTATTTGTTTGAGTTCTTTATAGATTCTGGATATTAGCCCTCTGTTGTATGCACAGTTTGTGAATATTTTCTACCATTTTGTAGATTATCTATTTACTCTGTTGATTATTTCTTTTGCTGTGCAGAAACTTTTTGATTTAATTAAGTCCCATTTATTTATTTTTATTGTTGTTGTATTTGCCTTTGGGCTCTTAGTCATAAATTCTTTGCCTGGGCTGATGTCTAGAAGCATTTTCCTATGGTTTCTTCTGAATTGTTATGGTCTATTCAGATTTTCTATTTGTTTGTGATCCAGTCTTGGCAAGTGTTGTGTTTCTATTATATAAATATGCTCATTTCATCTAGAAATATATTGGTGTTATCCAATATATTGGTGTACAATTGTTTATAGTACCCTCTTAAAATTCTTTTTATTTCCATAGAATTGGTAGTAATGTCCCCACACTGATTTCTGACTTTAGGAATTTGTGTCTTCTCTCTTTTTTTTCTTTTCTAATTTTGTCAGACTTTTCAAAGAAGCAACTTTTGGTTTTGTTGAGTTTCTCTATTCTCTATTTCATTTATCTCTGCTCAAATCTCCATTTTATTTCTTTCGCTAGCTTTTGCTGGATTTAATTTGTTTTTCTAGTTTAAGTGATGATGTTAGGTTGTTAATTTAAAATCTTTACTCTTTTTAAATGTAAGTGTCTACAATTCTAAATTTCCCTCTTAGCATTGCTTTCATTGCATGTCATAAGTATTGGTAGGTTGTGTTTTTTGTTTTCATTCATCTCTAAGTATTTTCTAATTTTTCTTTTTGTTTCTTTTTTGTCTCATTGGTAGTCTTAGAGTATGTTGTTTAATTTACACATTCTGTGAAGTGTCTAGGTTTTCTTTTGTTATTGATTTCTAACTTTATCCTGTTGTGATCAGAGAAGATACTTAGTATAATATACATCTTTTAAAATCTAATGAGACTTAATTTGTGGCCCAATATATGGTCTATTCTGGAGAATGTCCCATGTACACTTGAGAGGAATGTATATTTTGTTGTTGTTGGGTAGAGTGTTCTGCATATATCTGCTAGATCTAGATCATTTACTGTATTGTTTAACTCCTCTATTTCCTTATTTATCTTTTGTCTGATTTTCTATTCATTGTTGAGAGTGGAATATTGAAGTCCCCCAATTATTATGATAGAACTATTTCTCCTTTCAATTCTGTCAATGGTTGCTCCATATATTTTGATGTCTGTTATTAGGTGTGTAAATGTTTATAATTGTTATATCTTGCTGTATTGAACTTTTTATTAATATATTATTTCTTTCTTTGTCTCTTGTGATCTTTTTGATTTCAAGTTTATTTTGTCTGATATTATCATAGCCATCTCTGCTCTTTTTTGGCTACTATTTGCATACAATGTGTTTTTCCATCTTTTCTCTTTTAACCTACTTGTGTTTTGTACCTAAAGTGAGTCTACTGTAGACATCATATAGTTGGGTCCATTTTTTGAAATCCATCTTTCCAATTGTCTTTTGCTTGAAGAATTTAATTCATTTACATTTAAAGTAATTACTGATAAGCAGGGACTTATTGCAGTCATTTTGCTATTTGTTTTATATATCCCTTTTAGCTTTTTTGTTCCTCAAATTCTGCATTACTGTCTTCTTTAGTGTTTAGGTGATTTTTTTTTGTAGTGAAAGTTTTAATTCTTTTTTTATTTCCTTTTGTGCATATTCTATAGCTATTTTCCATATAGTTATCATGGGGATTACATTTAACATCCTAAATTTATGGCACTCTAATTTGAATTTATACCAGGTTAACTTTAATAACATACAAAAACTCTGCTCTCATATAGCTCTGTAACCATTCTTTTCAATTGATGATGTCACAAAATTACATTTTTATACATTTAGTGTCTCAAAGCACAGACTAATAACTGTATTTTTATGTATCAATCTTTTAAATTATATAGAAAACAAAATGTGCAGTTATAAATCAATGTTACAATAATATTGGCTTTTAGATTAATTTAAAAAATATACTAGTCTCTTAAGTCATGTAGACACCAAATGTAGAGTTACAAACTGAAGTTACAATATTAATAATTCTAGTTTTTACAGTTGACCGTACATTTGCTTTTTCTTATATCTTTATTTATTTATATGGCTTCAAGTTACTGTTAGTGTTCTTTTATTTCAAGCTACAGGAATCTTTTTAGCATTCCTTGAAGAGCAGGTTAAGTGGCAACAAATTCTCTCAACTTTATCTGGGAATGTCTTACTTTCTTCCTCTATTTTGAAGTATAGTTTTGTTGGATATAGAATTCTTGGTTGAGTTTTTTCTTTCAATACTTTAAATATATCAGCTCACTTCCTCTGGCATCCAAAATTTCTTATGAGAAATCTGCTAATAATATTAATAAGGGCCTCTTGTAGGTGATGAGTCATTTTTCTCTTGTGGCTTTCAAGATTCCCTCTTTGTCTTTGTTTTTCAACACTTTAATTATAATATATTTCAATATAGGTCTTTTGAGTTCATTATACTTTTAAGTTTTTTTGAGTTTTTAATGAGTTTCTTGTATGTTTAGTTATGTTTATTTATGTCTTTTATCAAATTTGAGAACTTTTCAGTGATTATTTGTTAAAATACTCTTTCAGCCTCTGTCTCTCTTTTCCTGTGACTCCTACAATATATATGTTGGTTGACTTGATGTTGTCCCGCAGGTCGCTTAGGCCTGTGTTCACTTTCCTTCAATGCTTTTCCTTTCTGTTTCTTTGTTTCTCAGACTTCACAATTTCAATTTTTCCATATTTAAGCTCACTGATTCTTTCTTCTTGCTCATATCTGCCTTTGAATTTTTCTAGTAAATTTTTCATTTCAGTTATTATGTTTGCAGTTCTAGAATTTCTTTTTGGTTCTTTTTAAAAAGATTTTCTACCTCTTTATTGATATTTTATTTTGTTCACTCATTGTTTTTCTGACCTTCTCCATGTCTTTCTTTGGTTCTTTGAGCATCTTTAAGATAGATATTTTAAAGTCCTTGTCTAATAGATCTACCATCAGGTCTTTCTTTAAGATAGTTTCTGTCGGATTATTTTTTCCTTTGAATGGGTACTACTTTCCTATTTCTTGTTTTTGTCACAATTTTTTTTTTGTTGAAAACTTGACATTTGACTATAATAATGTGATATTTCTGAAAGTCAGATTTTTCTATTTCTCCAGAATTTGCTGGTGTTTGTTGTTATTGTTGTCACTGTTGTTTACTTTTGGCTTTGTTTTTTGATTGTCATAAGATATCTCTGTGCTGCAGATCAGCCTGACATTAAACTTAAGGTCTTCTCAGGTTTTTTCTGAGCTCATGCCTTTCCCTGGGTATGTATGGTACTTTCTAAATTCCTCCATATATGCAGTTCCTTTTGAATGTCCTAGTCCTTAAATGTCCTAGTCCCACAGCATGCATCCTCTGATGTTTCTGCTCAGTTTGTTTTAAAATTCTTGTTTACATTCTTCAAGGTAGCCTTCTGGGGTCACCCTTGTGATAGCATAGCTTGGTAGTCATCCAATGCTTGTTCAGAAATTGTGCTCCCAAAGGAAATTTTGGCTCCCAAAAGGGAAAAAAGAAAACAATAAAGGGGAAGTTGCATTAGCTGGAGAGGGAGAAGCTTACAACAGTGGATGAGGGATGGGACAATGGCTACCCACTGCTGTGTCTATAACCCCATGACCAAAAGTAGCAATTAACAAGGAAAACTCAGATTCCTGATATTTGGAGGAGAGGGTCCTTATTGCTCACCCTGGTTCTCACAAGATGCAGACTGCTCCAGGAATCTTCCACATGGCTGGTGGTTGGGAGATGGGTAGCTGCCACCACTTTAAGAGCTAAAATTGACTGATTTTACTGCAGTTTACCTTCCAAGCCTTCCTCTGGAAGTTGACATGTTCTCCAGAGTTCCAAAATAGTTACATCGGACAGATTCTGCCAATACAATCAATGCATATGTAGGGAGACAGATTCCTGGTACTTCCTGTGCTTCCATCTTCACAAAATCCTGAGCAGTGCAGTTTTATAATGATTGTTTTATGCAATTTCATGTCTTTAAAATCACTTAAGAGAAGAAAAGAGAAAAATACATTTACACATTCTTCCATAATTTTTACACATTTACCTCCTCTGATACTTTTTCTTTTTGTGTGTGTGAATTCAACTAAATCATGTTTTATTTCAGCTTGAAGGACTTCCTTTCTTATTTCTTGTATGTCAGGTTTGCTGTTAAGACATTTGCTCAATCTTCCCCCCACACCACACACATCTCTTAATCTAGTAATGTCTTTATTTCAACTTCATTTTTACAGGTTATTTTTCTAGATATAGAATATACATTTGTTAAGTTTTTTCTTTCATTACTTTAAATATGTTAGCCCACTGCCTTTTGCTCTTCTCTGTTTCTGTTGAAAGTCAGCTGTAAATTTTATTGTTTTTTCCTTTGTACATAATTAGACTGATTTCTCTTGCTGATTTCAAAATTTTCTGTCTCTGGCATTCAACAGTTTAACTAGGATGTGTCTATGTTAATCACTTTTTGTTTATTATATTTGAAATTTTTTGAACTTCTTTTATCTATATATTAATATTTGTTATTAAAATTTTGAAGTTTTTGGCTAGTATTTCCTTAAATATCATATTTGATTCTTTCTCTCTTCTCCTTCTGGGACTTCTATTGTGTATATGCTCGTATGCCCTAGTGTTGTCTCACAGGTTTCTGAAGCTCTGTTCATTTTCTTTATGTGTTCCCCCATAGCTTTTCAAATTAGATCATTCTATTGATCTATTTTCAAGTTTACTGATTCTTTTTGCTACCATCTCAAGTCTACTGTTTACTCATGCTAGTGAACTTTCCATTTTAGTTATTGTATTTTTCAATTCCACAATTTTCATTTGGTTCTTTTTTATATTTTTAATGTTTAAACTGAGATACTGTTTGATAATTCATTCTTATCATACTTTTTAAATAATTCTTTAAACATAGTTTTCTTTTGTTCTTTAAATACATTAATAATAACCACTTTGAAGTCTTTGTCTAATAAGTCTAACTAATGTCCTAGCACTTTCAGAGACATTTTCTACTGACTGCCTTTTTACTCTCTTTGTATAGAGCATCTTTTCTTGTTTCTTTACATGTCTGGATTTTTTTTGTTGTTGTTGTTCTTGATAACTAGATATTTTAGATAATATATTGTAGCAACTCTGGATTCTGATTTGTTTTGCTTTTACATTGCTGTTATTGCTGGTGTGTATGTGTTTAGTAACTTTTCTAAACTAAATATATGGAGTCTGTTTTTTCCCACAGCATGCATCCTCTGATGTTTCTGCTCAGTTTGTTTTAAAATTCTTGTTTACATTCTTCAAGGTAGCCTTCTGGGGTCACCCTTGTGATAGCATAGCTTAGTAGTCATCCAATGATTGTTCAGAAATTGTGCTCAAATAGCTTGGCCTAATAAGATTCCCACCCTCTTTGCATTGATCTGACTGTGTGGTTGAGAACATATTCAAAGTTCAGGCAGTTCACAATCAGTTCCAGCATTTGCTTTCTTTCAGGCACTCTTACATCTCTTCTGTGCACTTATAAGGCCTCATGTTCAGCCAGAAATGAGTGAAAGGCTAGGGCCCTTTCTGGTTTCTCCTGCACATGTGTATCTGTGCAGCCGTCAAAATTTCCAGAGACCTGAGGGAACTTACCCATTCTCACTATTGTCATCTCATTTTCCAGTCTTCTTTTTCTACCTAGTCTGCCATTTTGTTGCTTGCTCTGATCAGGATTGAAACCTTAGGAGAGCTGTGCCATTGGCTTTCCCTGTTTATTTGCCACAGAGATAGCTATTGCTTTGGACAACTCTCCTGGGCATGTAGTTGTTCAGTGCTCCACACCAAAGTGAGCCCCCTCCAACAACAAAGCTATTGTTTTTCACAGCTTGCCCTACCCTCATATATTGACCATGCTAAAAATACTGGAAGACGGTGTGGAAGGGACCAGCTCCAGATAAAATGCTATAGACTCTTGCTGTTTTTTCTGGAGGTTTTCCTTGAGTAAATGCATCTCAATTTGTTGCATGCCTTTGGACAATTTTTAGTCTTGAAATAGTTGCTTTTGACAATTTTTTAAAACTTTGCCATAGCTTTTTAGGAAAAGCATTTTCTTAGCTTTTTGTTCTATCATTTTGGAAGTCCCCTACTCAGAAATGTTTAATTGTTCATAAGCATCATTTATTTCCTTCCTGGTTTTCAGTCATGTGCCAAACAATTGAGATGCCTAGCTAATACACAAGTGCATTTTACTTATGGCTTCATAAATATTACATTCTGATTTTTTAGAAATATGTTTATTTATTGAGGTGTACATGAACAAGGCTAATTTTCTTCATGTTACAGAATGAATATTTTGTATTTATTTATTATGTATTTATTTATCTACGTATTTTATATTTATCTATTTCAATTCTGCAATAGAAGATGATGGAAGAGGAGATAAAATTGAAAGCTCTTGAAATTATCTAGATATTAGATTGGATATTTGTGATGTCTTTTTCACTCTTTTTCTTGATGACATTTTAGTAGCATGAAATAAAGGAGGTCAACCACTAATGGTAGAACATACACGACCTATCTGAACCTAGTCTTTGAAACATCCCAAGAGTGGACTTGTCAAGCTTTTGTAGGTTAAATATATAAGCATCATTTAATAAGAAAAATATGACACTTTATATAATGGCAAATAAAATGTAATTGCCCTAAATTTGATAGCCCCTGGGGGATTGTGTAATATTTTAATGCAAATTTTGAAAAGAAATTATGATTTTTACTTTTAGAAATTCATGATTAAATATACCTTCTTATCAGTGGAGAGTTTGGGGAAGAAACACATCAGGTTAAGAAAAAAAGAACCTGAACATAGTCCCTCTCTTTAGTTGAAATGGAATTTCACAAACAATGGAATTTGAAATTTAAATGTCTTCAAAGCAGTTGTAATTATAATTTTTTCCACTAAGGTGTGCTAGATCTCCAAATATTATTCATGCTGCCCTTGTGTTACCACACTTCACTGAATTTAACAATGCTCACTGCCTTCCCCAGGGCTACCAAGCCTTTACCACACAAGAGGTTTTTAAGCTGTAACAACAATGTAGTGCAGACAAATTCAGCTAAAGCACAAAAGAGGACAAAAGATCATTTTAAAATGTTAAATGAAAAGGACAAGTAGTTACATTGTGAATCGGTGATTTTTATAAACAGACTCAGATGCTGGCTTTGATTTTGTAGAAATAATATGGTTTGTCTTACAAATTCTAGAGGATTAACCTGATAGAAGGAAGTTTTTCAGGCAATTTTTCTTCTAATAAAACTCTTTAATATCCTATTATTATTTATAACTAGTATTACAAATGTAAGTATTACAAACCTTTGCTTTAATAGCACATCAATCTGACTCTGTCATTATTCATGATGATTTAAATCCCTAGAGGTTCCTGAGATCATCAGTGAAATTTGAAAAACAATTAACACAAAAGAACAGTTCTAAATAAGTGTTTCAGGCAGGAGACACAGATCTGGAAATATAACAAAACCTTTTTGTGTGTAGAAAGAAAAATTAATTCTTTTTAGTTGCAGTGCTGAACATATTTTTTTAACAAGTCAATGTTATCAACCATAAATTTAGCTGTCTTGCTAAAAGCCTTCTATATAGCTTGTAATTTAATGATAGACTCTGAAAGATTTGCCAGGAGACTACATCAACTTTTCCTGTAGACCAAATCTGGGTTCTTCATAGAAGGTTCTGCATATCCACCTTATTCTGACAGCACTTTTATATATGCAAATGACTTCTTTTGGTCACATAATTTCATGTGGAATGTGCTTTGGGGTTCCTTTCTTTTCTTGATCTCACTGTGGTTTCAGTTAAAAAGACAACTTATGCTTTCCCACCTCCAAACCAATGTGATTCTTAGCTGCAACAACTTGTCTACTTGTATAATTTGGTCTCACGACTTTGATTATATTGACCAATCATTGTGGTGAGTGACCATTTTAGCAAAAATTTAAAAAATGTCAGCTCTAAATTTAAATTAATCTTAAAAGAAAGTCTCAAATTAATCTTAAATCAGTTTATAATTAACTAGTAATAGATAATTGTTTTTAAAATTTTTGAGGTGAACTGTAAGTTTTCCACCAAAATGGCTATATTTTAATAGATACAGTTGTAGTTTAAGTTATTATAAAATATTGTCTTACCCAGACCAGATTTCATAATGTTTAAAAAATCTTTTTTGTTATGGCAAGTCTTCTTTCCTTTTTATGAATTTCCAAAATAATAGTAATTAGTATAAACAGGTAAGTGAATTTTCATATATATGAAAAATATCATTTGAATATTGAAAAAATGACGTTTTGTCATTCTATTGCTTTCTCATCTGGTTATTAAGTTAATGAGTTGAGCATATGTGAAATGACATCTGTACTTTTACTGAGATATGTTGTTTAAATAATTAACAGTAGAATAACCAGGATAAAATTTAGGGTAGTAAAATTTTTACAGTGTTCACAGAGAAAACCATTTCATTTGTGAGATCATTTGAGTTAATTTATTGTAACAATTGCATCCATAATTATTGCCGGCTAAACAATGGTGATTAATTATTATTTTCTAAAACTTTAAATAGGGGAATAAAATCCACTAAACCTGTTTTGTATATATAGAGGAGGAAGGATGTATTTCATACATTCCAAAAAGAAGTTTAGAGAAATTATTATTCAATGTAATACAAATATAAAACAAATAGAACGTTTTATGCCCTATGTTAACTTCAAGTTGTTTAAAAGTACTTTCTAAAGACAGAGAGGAATGAATGTTTAATAGCATACAGAGCTAAAAGCTAATGAGAGAAAATTAAGATCATGTAGGAAGATATCTAAACACACTAATAAATTGTTAAAATGATACAAATGACAAAATGAAAATCTTTAGCATTCATAACCATAGCTACCCCTGCTGAATTGATTTAACATGCAACCTGAAGGTGGGTTGACTGGAAATTTAGGAAGGCATGTCAATGGTGCTTGACTTCCATTAAGACACAGCATTTCATCTGTTTTAATTTAGATTTAGGGCATTAATGTCTTTTCTAAAAAATGAATGTTGTTTGGAATTTAATTAGAAATGTGGAAACTCTACCAAGATATTTAGATCAATTAATGGTCTATATTTAATATGAAAAACTATGTAAAACCCACCCCATTTCCTTTTTGACAACAAATGAAACTAACAGTGTTCGCTAGGAATGCTTTCCCAGAAATATTTAAAATAAATAAAATTCATGTAAATTCAATAGATAATATATTTTTGAGAAACACATACATATATTGTAGGGAATTTATTATTTTTTCACTTGAGTAAATGAGGTAGGGTGCAAGTCCTGTGTAAATTAGAGAACAATATCCATCTGCATTTGAAGAGAAATTTAGCTTGGTTCAATGTCAAAGGCTGAGCAGAAGCACAAAGCTCTTGTGTTGGGGGTTCTGGGAACCTAACCAGTAGGACTCTGAGAAGGACAGAGGGAAAACCCACAGACTGATCTTATTTCACAATTTTATTAAGATCACTCTGAGTTAATCTTTCTTCAAGTAGGTGAAAGCTATATCGTACATATGGAAGCTGAAGTTTGGGAGGAGGAAAGCTGAAAAGAGAAAACTTCCAAACTGTTTGTGGGTAGGTGGGATTGGGTGGTAGCTATGGTGGGGATGAAATCTTAGAAGACACAGATGGTGCTGGTATGATGCACACAGTTTCTTCACCCTGAAGCAAGTCAGCTTATAAAAATTCGAGACCAGAGAAAATATAAATTATAATAGGAGGTCAGAAATGAGAAAAATATAGGCCCTGGATCTACAAAAATTAATAAAGGTGGTCTATAAATTTGGTTCTGTATTTCTTGGTAGTTAAAGCAAGTTATTTTCCTCATCTACAGAAAGAAATTACATCAGTTTTTTAGGAGAAGTAAATAGTTTCCTCTCATTGTAGTCTAAAAGAATATAGGAGAGAATTTTATGATCAGTTGTTTATGACTTTGCGTTAAGCTTTTTATCCTTAATTTTTCCTTTAAAATGCACATCTGTACTTTTACTGTACAGATGTATTAAGTCATTGATACCTGCGAATTAGAAATAAATTTTATGTAGCCTGTAGTGGGAGGATGGTCAAAGGTGATTTGTCAAAGGTGATTCATGGAATCAGTAAAAGAATGGTTTATAATTTAAATTTCCTTCTTATAGATTTTATCAGTTACAGTACTCTGAGTTTAAAGTTGCCTATATTGGGTAAAAAAAAAAAAAAGGAATACAGGAGTATATGTATAGAAAATCATTTAACAAAACTACTAAATGATAACTAAATTATAATTTTAGATATTAAGCACACTGAAACATCTTTATGGTTGCTGACTTAATCTATTTTAACAATATTGTCATTGTGTCAATAAACTTTCACTTCTAATAGGCAAAGACTGAGTATAACTTTTGTGGACATACTTTCTAACTAGGTCATCTTCACTATTAGTTGATTCAGTGAAACTATTTTTTTTGAGAAGAAGCATCCACAGAGCATCTTCTACTTTGTCATTTGATCTTGAGGTAAGAGGTGGAGGGTAATTGGTGTTTATTTAAGATATGGACTACAATACACCCAGTATTTGAAGTTGACAGGTTACAGCATTCTGTTTTTTTACCTTCTTCCTGCCTCACATTTATTGCTTCATATTCTTAAAAGTGCTGCTTGTCCACTTTATTAGTATTTTAATCATTAGAGCCAAGGAAAGCATTCTATTATGGAATATTTCTTCATGTGTATTGGTTTTAATGTTGTTTTTTGTTTTTTAATAATTAACATACAAATAAAGAAAACATAAATTGCATTTAACAAGTTAAATAAACTCTGCAACTCAATAGCAAATTAAAGGGTTAGACTGAGATATAATAAGCTTTGACAACACCAAACCATCAAAGTATAATTCATATTTATTTTTAGCTATAAATATTACTTTTATAATTAATTTTTAATGTTGGGGTCATGTGATATATATAAAAGAAGGAAAACGACAGCAGTAATGGGCTATTCATTTTGTATACTTTTTATCCTTTTCTGAAGTAAGTATGAAATGCTTGAATATATAGTTTTTTACTGTGATCTCACAGGACAAAATTGCTAGTTTCTCCCTAAGATGCGCATATATTCCAAAAGAACATGAAGCATACCAGCATGTTTCTTCGGACTTGTCTTTGTTAGGGGGATGTTTAATGTCCCTGAGAAGCCTTGAAGATGATCACCAGTTTCTCTCTGTTTTGTCTCCTATTCAAAAAATCCTTTGTTATAACTATCATCCAGTTAAAGAAGAGAAGATGGGGTTTCTTATTTTAATTGGTCAATGGGGAAATCCCTGCCGTGTGACAAATCTTATCCCTTTCACTGCTGAACACAGTTTTTGCTATTTTGTGTTTTCAGACCTTACAGTCTGGAGTATGAGATATTTATGTAGGACACAGCAGTAAGAAAGAGCTTCTAATAGTCTACTGGGCAGGGTATAGATTTAATTTGTATTAGTTTTTCTAGATATCATCTAGGGAGCCAGAAAACCAGAGACTTAAACTGGGGTAGGACATAATGCGTGCATGCGAAATAATTTTACCTCCCCAAATCTTTATCCAGGCTAATTGCAAAAATAAGAAAAAGGGAGAGAGAACACTGAGTATGTGGAATGGAAAGATCTAGAAGCCTGTTACAAGAAGTGAAATGATAACATGGGATGCCAATGTGTTAACTTACCTTAGCTAATAAAGTAGAAACTAAAATTCAATTTTATATGCAACAGAGGAGCTGGTCCCTTTTAAATGAATGTAGTTCAGAGTATAAGTCATTCAGCCTAGGGAGCTATCATCCGTATAAACCTAGAGTAGATAACAATTATGGTATTAGCTAGCTGCTCCCCATTGTCTTTTTTTGGGCAGAAAACTTTCCACTGTTATTTTGTTGTCAACTGTGTTAATATATGACAACAGGGTTTTCCTCTTCTTAATCAGTCCAGACCATGAATATCTACTGCTTCTAGTACTTTAGTATGCAGTTAAATGTAATATTTGTGTAGCAATTTAAATGAACTCCTACATTTTGGCAACAATCACTAATTTTGGTAATTGAAAAACTTTTATTTTAACATAAAACATTTATAAGTCAAGCTTTAACCTTCTAGGCTTGATAAACTCTATTCTTGACTACAATATTCAAAGTCAACATAAAATAGATATCGTTTATTGTTATTTGGTTTTTTTTCATTAGAAGATTAACTGCTTTAGGCTACAGCATATTTTTGCTAACTAAACGTACATTTCAAAATTTTATTTTCATTTGTTTCTTTTATATTCTTTTATATGGTAAAATTCTCTTTTAAGTTTTCTGAGTATTATTTCTAGAGAAAATATACTCTCTAAACTTTCCCTATGCAGATATAAATTATAATGTTGTCTTCAATACATTCTCAACAAAAAGTCACACAGACAAATGTACAAGAAAAAAAAGGCTGCTTTTTTCCCTCCTCAAGACTATAAAGGATTTCTGTCAGATAGTAAAAACCTAAAGTTCGAATTTATTGGACAGGGGATGGAGGGCAATCTGTGGTTATATTGGGATTTTCACAATTTTTCTATTTAAAAATTTACCACAGATTTTATGTGGCATTTATAAAGGAAAATATCATCCTCTCTGTATGAAGTCATGAATTCTATTTTATAGAGCATGTTTGGGGGAACTGTGGCTTGAAGTTTGAATCAATGTAGAAAAACTGAGGTCACAAACATAAAACAATTTTATGTTTATGCAGACTTATTTAGTCAAATATGGCATTTATCTGAGGTAATATTTACACAGTACAAGCAGTCAGAAAAGAATTTCTTTTCCAAAAGATCTTCATAAAATAGTGTCTTAAGAGACAACTATTAAACTATGTACAAGCACTGTTTACTTTTAACTTTCTTCCTTATTAACCCACTCCTCAACATGCATAGCATTCCAGAGAAGGCTACCAAAATACTTATTTTGCTCTCATTTTCATTTAGATCATAATAAAAAATTTATTTATAGAAGTATTCTTTAACTCTTTTTAGTGTGTAATTCTGTTCATAACTTTCTTTCAGAAACTTAGAAAGTAGATGTCGTATAAGACCACTGGAAAAAAAAATACTATGTAGTAGCTAAGTGAAAAATGGAAGAAAATGGGCAGCAGACATTTGTTATTAATGACCTTAGCACTTTTGATTTAATGAAGATTTCAAATACATGAAATAAATATAAAAGCCTACAGACTTAAGTACAATAAGTGCATGTGTTGTTTGCTGTTTGTATGTCATATTGTTTGAAAACTTTAAAGTTCAGAGACTGTCTAAAAAGTCAGATGAAATCATATTTACTATGGTAATTATAGATTTTAAAAATGATAAAATGACACAGGCCAATAGAAATTGGCAAAATGTAGTTTTTATGGTATTCCAACAGTGGTAATAATAAAAACACATGCATTTTCTAAACTGATGTCTTTTTTGGGAGAGTAGTGGAAATACTGTAGGTAACTATGGAAATTTCAGGCATGTGTAAAACAGTACTTTCATTGTAATGCTCAAAAGAGATCTGTATTACACTGTAAGAACTGGTTTCAATTTTGGGTGCAACATTTTTATTTTAGGCAAAGTTCTCAAAATATACATCAAAACTTATTATTGCAGACAGAAAACAGCAACTAAAAATAAGGTCATTCTTGGAAGGACGATTATCAGAGGACACTTAGAAGGCAATGAGGACTTAAAGTAATAGTATTATATGTTTAAACCTATAAAGACTTTTGTTCTACAAACAAAACACTGGTATTACATGTAGAAGATTGATTGAAATTTGATAGAAATGTCATACTTTCTATTTAGTCTAGATTTTTAAAAGTTCATAAACTAGAAATGATAATATTGTCTGTAAGTTCTTTCAAAAGATCTTAGGGGAAGACAAGATTCAGATATTAAATGAGTAATCAGTTAAAATTTTGCAATGCAGTCTGATTTTGACTTGTCTAAATTCATGGATAGTCTTCTGGTTTTAAAATTTTTATTATTTTTCTGTGCACAGCAGGCAAACCAAGTAAACCAAATGTTGCCTTTTTACGGTTACTTTATTAGCTAAGAATCATTTGCAATTAGTCAAGTATACAAACATAACAATACTTGCTCTTACTTATATAGCAATTACTTGTGTGTAAATAGAGACTTGTAAGTTGGTAAAATAGTGTTTTTCTTGAAGAAAAAAGTTTTTTCTTTGGAATTAATATAAAGAGGGTTGTCTATAAATAGTGCAAAGGTCACCTGACTTCTGACTGAATTAAAATAAATTCTGTATAAATCAGCTTTGAACTAATAAACTGCAGAGCCAGTGCATTTCCAAATAAGAGCAATTTATATATTGCTTGTCCAATATAGTCTTTTGAGGGCATTTTATTTCTTCACACTTCTGTTTCTGTGATTCCTATATTGGCCTCATCTTATGCAATAGGAAGTTCATATACAAAAAATTCCCTATTGACAACTAAGATAAATTGGAGATAATTTGTTTTAAAAGGGATTTTTTCACTTTTTGAAAATATTCACACCAGAATTACTTTGAATAATAATATATACCCTCAATGTCATTTAAACTCATATTTTGGCTCATATATTTTTAAGATAAGAAGTTATATCCAAGATCACTTAAAACAGTGCTTTTCAAACTTTAATGCATGTACAAATCACCTGGAGAATAATGTTAAAATGCAGAAATCATTCAGGGGCTCTGGGATAGGGCCTGGGATTCTGCATTTTTAACAAATTTTCAGGTGCTGCTAATCTGAAGGCCATACTTCCAGTTACAATGACCTAAACCATCTTTCTAAATGCAGTGATTCTTGGGGTGATCTCATCATAATAAAGTTCTTTACTGCAGCAAAATACACACTGTGAGTCTGTAATAACAGATTTTATTTTTCTACATTAATAGGTCCTGAAGGGTTCCGAAGAAGGAAACCAACTATACTCATAACTAGATTTAAAGTGACTTGGTTTTCATAGACTCAGACTACTTCTGTCTTTTAGGACAAATTTGTCCTGATTTGTGAACTTAGTTAAGATATTTAAAATCTCCAGGTTTTAGTTTTCTCATTTGTGATATGAAGTCTGGAATAAAAAAGCCTAAGCTGCATTAAACATACAAATATATTTATTGCATGAATAGAAAAATCTCTTCCAGCTTTATATTTTGTGATTTTATAAATTGGGTGTGCTTTCTTTGAACAATAAAACATGGGTCTAGATATTATTAATAAAAAGTGTATAATAATACTTGAGTTTAAAAAAATACTAGGTTGAGCTTGCAGACAGCAGGAGAAAACAATTTGGGTAATAATGTATTAAAATTATATTTTCAAGAGACAGCACTCAGCTTCTCAGTCTCCAAAATTTTAAGGATGGCACACATAGGTTGACTTTGTCTTAACTGATTTATCTCAGGAAAAATATACATTCTGTTGCATGTTCTACAGGAGGGACTGGTTATTTAAAGCTAAAGATGGTCTCCAAATTCTTTATTTCAGTTAATCTTTCTCAATCATTTTAAACAACACGAAGAAAGCATCTTAATCCAGTAGATAGCACACTTCCCTACTTCTCACCATGTATTTATTCTTATTGTTGGCTCTTTTACTTTTTCAGAGCATAAGTACTTTTAAGCTTTATATAAAACATGTTATTAATATATGCTCTCCTGTTACAGACTATAATGACTGAACCAAAAAGTGGTGAATGTGATTTTAAAAAATGGCCCATGCTCTTTTGAAATGGTCATATTCAGGACATAGGCTTGTGCTTGCCATCACTAAAAATAAATTGTTCTTTCTTTCCAGACTAACTCTATGACTCTATATCTTTATACCCTCAACTTGTGTTCATAAGAAATTTCTGAGTTTTCTAACTCAAGAGCTCTGAGAACATGTTTTCATGCTGGCTTCTTTTGTGTGGATAAATTTTAAGGGTAAACAGTGAGGGAAAGAAAAGTGTTAGGAAGGAATCCATATTGGAAAGTAACACCACACGCTTGCTCCGGTTTTCTTTTTCTGTCTGGCCAGAGCTGAGTCATGGAGTATGGAAACGTCATCTTCAGCAGATTTAACCTGACAAGTGGAGAAGAGCATATGGAAAGCTTCTCTTGGGTTTTCACAAATAAGAATTTGGATTTAAGGGAAATCATTTTTAAATAAAAAGTTTGCACAGGGTCAAAATCCAGCTAGTAGGAACCTGTAAGAACATACTATTTGTTAAAAAAAATACTGGAATACCTTTCTCTTCGTTGTTAAATGGCCATCTTTTGAGCGTTTCCAAGAACCTTCCAACCTTATGGGCTGTCTTGACTTTGCTTATAGGCCCCAGTTATTTAACTAGTATTAAATATTTTTTATATATCACTTTTGACTTTTCTCAACTTAAATAACTTCTATTCTCATATTCCAGGAAAAAAGAAACAGCATTTGAGAAGGGAAAAGATGGTCAAGTACTTTCAAAAAAGAAAAATACAATGCACATTTAAATTGCAAATATGAATTATTTTTCTGTGTGCATGATACTAACATTTCTCTTTGCTATTATCAATGAAAGTAGACTACTGGGAAATATTGGCAACAGAAATTTCCTTGCCAATCTCAAATAGAAGACTCCTTGAAATATAGAGAAAAGATTTTAAGAGGGTACAATCTCCCATGTGCCAAATCTTCGAAGCCCTCTTGAGAAAGATGATTCTGGGATTGAAATAATAGCATTGTGGTATGGCTTTAAAAAATTCACAGGATTATATTAATCTATAACTTGTCCACTTACAGTGTTCATTTTAGGATAAGGTAGTTAAATTAGAGGTTTCCTAGATGGTGTTATTTTAAGGAGTGCTTTTCCCTAAATATCTGCTCAACCTAGTGCCATGATCTTGAGAAACTCATTTCTATAAATTTTTATAGTCTTTTGATTTAGTTAATTTGAATTTTCAGTGCAAAGGCTCCTCAGAACCTTAGCAGCTATGATCCATAGCAGCTATGACCCCTGGCTCTCAACCCTTTCTCTAACTGCTTTGGAGCATCGAGTAACTAAAGCTGACAAACAGGGAAGACTTTCAGCTGACACTGAGTTAGGAGAAGGAGCCTCCTCTGAGATCATTACATCTACTTGGAAACAAAGGTAAGAAAAGGGTGTGTAATTATGATGACAAAAGGAGGCATCACCTCCAGGACATCTGTGAATCCTTCCCTAGTAGAGGAGAAATTCAACTCAGACAAGTTCGGAGACTGATTATTTTTATGTGTATGTTCCTTTTTTAAACTTGAAGAGAGAATTAAAATATAATTATTAGTTTGAAAACTAATTAATGCTGGTAGGTTCTATTAGGAGTAACATACTCTATATCCCCAAGATTAACAATACTGAGTGATTTAGGAAATGATTTATTTCCAAAATCTCTGTGGCATTTGACAGAGTTGATCACATTGCTCTTAATGAAAATTTTTTCTCTTCTTATTTCTTTGATATGTTGGCTCTTTGGCTATCTACAGCTACTCATTTTGTACTTATGTTCTTTTCTGTTTCCTTTTGCTGCATCTTTTTCTTCTTCCCACAATACCCGAGATTTCTATCCTCATACCATTCTCCCCATGCACAATTTGTTTTTATTCAGTTCTCACCATTTAAGATTGTAGCAGCTTTTATTGCTTCATGCAAATGTCTCCCAGTTCTACAGCTCTGCTTTAAAGCTCTGGCTACACATTTCCAACTGCCTGCTAGACATCATTATTTGCATGTTGCACAGTTTCTTTAAACTAAAAATTTCTCAAAACAGATTTATCACCTTCCTCTACAAAACAACTCATTATTCCTAAATATCCAGTTTCTGCCAAATATAACACTTTTCTCCTATTGACTCAGCCTGAAAAATATGGAGTTTTGTTGGAGTCCTTCATCTCTGTCTAATTAGATATCTCCTTCTTCCTTTCCTTCTTTTTAATTCTGACTATCACTACTTTAGCTCACACTTCAATACTCCTTTGCCACTTAATTCAAGTGTATTGTAAGGTCTACTTGTGTACTTGATTTATCCACATCAGAGGATTCAGAATTTATAAGGTAAAAATTGTGACTTCCTATTTTTTAAGCCTGGGGCACATAGCATAGTGTCTTAAGCATAACAGATACTAAATGCTATTTGTTAACTTAATTATTTTATTATTATGAACTCTATATTATGGGAGTAATAAAAAATAATAAAACATACAAATAATGCTCAATCTTGGTCATTAAAGCACTGAAACATAACAAATACTATTTTACTGATTTGATTTGGAAAAAAGCCTTGGCTAGCCAATGTAAGTTCAACTTTACAGTGGAATTTCTTTAAATTATTTGCCCTACAGTGTGACAAATCCTGTCTCAGAAGATTGACTTTAATAATCTAAATGTTTCTTTGGATTTTAGACTTGAAAGCTAAGTGTATGTGGGTGGAAAAAGATGACTCTGACTTGAGTTGATGGGATTAAGAAACAACTCAGCTGAGGAAGCTTTTGTGGCTGTGATTTACTTAAAATGCAAAGGGCAGACAGTTGTATAACTAATGTTAGAGACAGAGACCAATTTTAAATATAGGAGAGAGATTTAGACTACTAAATACCACCTTGCTTCTGAAGTCAGAAATAATTTCACTTGTCTTAGAAACAAGAATTGAAAATGGCATTAGTTTTAAAGCATAAAACTAGCAATAAAACTAGTACAATAACCAAGTATCTTCATTCTCTACCTAAATGAAAATCACATGACAAAACCGGAAATGGCAAAAATGGCTGGAAAGGCCCTTGGGTATTACAATTGCCAAGACATGCACTTCTTATTATTCTGATCTGCTTTTGCACCTGGTAGTAGCTTATTGTCAGCCCATGGTTTTCCTAGTATAGATCATCTGCAATTATCATCTGGACCTGAAGGTGCTGGAGTTTCATTATATGGTTATGGATCAGGCTGGCAGAACATTCAGAGCCCCACAATCATTCATAGGTGGGAATCAGGCTCAGTCATTCTGTGTCATCTCCCTGATCATTATCTCTCTCCAGTCTTCCCTTTCCTTCCTATCCAGAATAGATTATATGTACTAATAATTTTATTTTTAGAAATAAAAATTTTCTGCCTCTGGGCTAAATGGTGATTGAAAGTGAAATCAAGTTCAGTCAGAGAAAAATAGAATGCTACATTGTTTTTCACAAATTACTCATCTATATCAATTTCAATATCTCTCTAAAAATAGGCAAAATTGCATTCCTTTCTGTCTTTCATTCCATCTCTCTGGCAAGACACCAACCCTGCATCAACCTAAATATCTGGTTTCTTTAAGGATGTACACGAGCAAACAAGTGCTGCTAAAGAACATCATGAACTCAGTATATTGCTTTTAACATAAATTCGTAAGTTCCTTACTTGGACCCTTAACACTGCGAGCCTGCTGCACTTTACTGGACAACTCGCTCATATTCTGTGTAGAAAATGCTTCAAAATTTTTCTATTCTTCTCAAACTTCTGGATGGAACTTTGTTACATTCTTCACAGAGTATGTAGAAACCACTAGGTGAATTTTCTCAACTTTTCTTCATCAAATCTATGCACTTACTCATAGATGGATGCATTTGCATTCATTTTCTCTTCAGTTCTCCTGTACAAACAATGAACTATCCTTCTTCCTAGCTAAGGTCCAGTCTTCTACCTCTTGCTTCCAATTATATTCCTTCTACTCTTCTCAGGAAATTTATTAGCATACCTTCTCTTTCCCAAGTTATTCAACCCCTGCTTCCTCTACTTGGTCCTTGCCATCTACATTTAAATATGTTTAAGTGGCTCTTAAAGTAGAAATGGTAAAAACTAAAAATAGTATTGACTGCACATTCTAACTGTAGCCCTATTTCTATCCTTCTCCTTGAAGCCAACTATCTTGAGAAAGAGAGTTGGTATTTGCTGTTTTGTATTCCTCACTACCTACTCATTCTTGACCTGCTTCAATTTGGCACCTGCTCATGTTACTCCAGTAAGACTGTTTTAGTTTGCAGTCCCACCAGCAGTGTAGGAGTGTTCCTATCTCTCCGCATTCA
>VBSM01000272.1:90167901-90179590 GCA_008086735.1 Cheirogaleus medius | reverse complement strand
ATTTCTGCTTTTTTATTTTTTTCCCTTTCTTCTTCCTGCCTTGGAAGCTGACATCATTGACTTGAGATAATTATAATTTTCCAGTACAAATATTAATTGTTTTCAATTTCCCCTAAATATTATTTTTTAAAAAATTCCAAAATACTAAGGGGGTATAAATAAGAGTTTTTGTTACATGGATGAATTGTGTAATGCTGACGTCAGGGCTTTTAGTGTGCCCATCACCAGAGTAGTGTACAATGCATTTGATAGGTATGTTTGTATCTCTCACCCTTTTCACATTCTCTTGCCTTTTTAGTTTCCAATGTCCTTTACACCTGCAATCCCCAAGCCCTGGGCTGTAGCCTGGTATCAGTCTGAGGCCTGTTAGGAACTGGGCCGCACATCATCGCTTAAGCTCGGCCTCCCCGGTGCCCCCTGACCCTGAAATGTGGAAAAATTGTCTTCCGTGAAGAGTCCCTGGTGCCAAAAAGGTTGAGGACCACTGCTTTAATCTCTCAAAATGGTGCCTTGTTCTTGTGACCAGAAAGGCTGGGGCCCCACCCAGACAGGTAGCATTGGTAAGAACCTTTGGAAAATACCGTTTGCTCATGTCTCAGTCTTTTTTTTTTTTTTTTTAGAGATGGGGTCTCGCTCTTGGTCAGGCTGGTTTCGAACTCCTGACCTTGAGCTATCCACCCGCCTCGGCCTCCCAGAGTGCTACATGTCTCAGTCTTAACAGCAGCCTACAGCAGGGTGGTGGAGACCTTCCTAAGGGTGAAGGGGGAGGCCTCAGTTCCTCTATCCCTCCTCAGAGCTGTGCAGTGGGTGCAATTGCACCTGTGGCTTCCTGATATCTAGGCTTTCAGAGTGGCATCCAACTCAAGCTGCTCTAGGCTCAGATGCCTGTGGTATTCCATGTAGGTTCCCTTTCTGGAGCAACATCTCTGTGTAATCTCCAAGAAGCTCCCTATGTTAAGCTTGAGACCTGCATGGGTTGGGGTTTTCTCTTGTAGCCAAGATCATAAAAGCTTGTCTTGGACAGTGGAGCCCTAGATGTTTCTCTCTTACTGTTTTTCCTCATTTAGGAGCTTCTCCCAGGTGTTAACCAGTTTCTGGCAGGGCAAGTTTCCTTGAACTCTCTACTTACTTTTTGGTGCTTCCCATTTCTTTACTGGTGAATCCTCATGTTCTCTTCTAGGTGATTTGTTCAAAATGTGGAAATCTGCTTTCTATTGTTATTCCTCCCTGCCCAGGATGCACATACTACCTGTGTCAGTCAGCCATCTTGATCCAATTGGATTTTTTCAATTTAATTTTTTGTGGATATGTTGGTGACAAATTCTTGTGACATTTGTATGTCTGAAAAAGATTTTTACTTTTCATTTATTTTATTTTATTTTTTATTTCAAAGTATTATGGGTGTATGAGTGTTTTTGGTTACATGGATTGCTTTTGTAAAGCTTGAGTCAGCATTAAAGTGTGCCTGTCACCCAGATATTGTTCATTGTACCCATTAGTTTTACACCCATCCACTCCTTTACCCTCCCCTCCCCAAACTTGATTTCCATTGAGTTTTACTTCCCTCTATGCACATGTGTGCTCCTCAGTTAGTTCTAATTTAATAGTAAGTACATGTGGTATTTGTTTTTCCATTCTTTAGATACTTCACTTAGATAATCATCTCCAGTGCTTTCCAAATTGTTGCAAAAGGCATTAAGTCATCCTTCTTCATGGCTGAGTAGTATTCCATGGTGGTACATATACCACATTTTATTACTCCGCTCATGAATTTATGGGCAGTTGGGTTGATTCCACATCTTTGCAATTGTGAATTGTGCTGCAATAAACATTCAAGTGCCAGTATCTTTTTTTATAAAATGACTTCTTTTCCTTTGGGTAAATACACAGTAGTGGGATTACTGAATCAAATGGTGTAAGATCCAGCCTCTTGGTGGACTGTTCTCCTGGTTCTTTGGCTCCTTGCTTGGAAAATTTACAAGCAGGGCCGGTGTGATGGAGTGACCACAGACAGGTAGCAACTTCACACAAAACAGCTTTTATTGCAAAAAATAAGAGAGCTATATAAAACCAGAGTACTTTCCAGAAATGAATGGGTCAGTCTCCACAAGTGGAGAAAGGTGTTAAGGACTCCCAGGCGGTTTCCTCTTATTGGCCTGGTCGGGGGGAGGGATTATGGGAGGTGTGGAACATTACCAGATGATTGATATACATAATTAACGGGTGTTCCTATGACAAAGTTGCAGCTCCACAGGTGTGTATACCTCAAAACCTCAAGTTCCTGCTCTTTGTGGTTGTAAGCTGCATTTCTCTGCAGTTCCTTTCCCAGCTTCTCTGCCCCTAGGAACTGCCCCCCTGGCCTGGATGTACCACCTGCAGATTTGGTCCCTGCCTAACAATCATAAGTCTACTTTTAGTTCTTTTTTTAATTTCAATGTATTATAGGGGTACAAATATTTTTGGTTACCTAGATAACTTTTATAATGCTTAAGTCATGGTTATAAGTCCTGATGGTCTTCACTGTACCCATTAAGTAGGTTATAACCCATCTCCTGATCCTCCCTCCCCCATGCTTGATTTACATTGAGTTTTACTTCCCTCTATGCACATATGTGCTCATCAGTTGGTTCCAATTTAATAGTGAGTACATGTGGTGCTTGTTTTTCCATTCTTTGGTAACTTCAAAGAATGGAATAAGTGAATTTCCACCCAAATTGTTTCAAAAGGCATTAAGTCATCCTTCTTCAGGGCTGAGCAGTATTCCATAGTATACATATACCAAATTTTGTTAATCCAGTCATGAACTGATAGGCATTTGTGTTTTTTCCTTATCTTTGTTAAGTGTGAATTATGCTCCAATAAACATTTAAGTACATGTGTCTTTTTGATAAAATGACTTCTTTTTATCTGGGCAAATACTCAGTAGTGGGATTGTTGGATTGAATGGTAGGTCTATTTTAATTCTTTGAGGTATCTCCTGTTTGAGGTATCTACTGTTTTCCTTAGAGGCTGTATTAATTTGTAGTCCCACTAACAGTGTAGAAGCATTCCTTTCTCTCTGCATCCATGGCAGCATGTATTGTTTTTGGACTTTTTAATAAAAATCATTCTAACAGGGGTAAGGTAATATCTCTTTGTGGTTTTAATCTGCATTTCCTCTGATGATTAGAGTCGTTGAGTATTTTTCATATATTTATTGACCATTTGTCTATCTTCTTTTGAAAAGCTTCTGCTCATGTCTTTTGCCCATTTTTTGATGGGGTAGTTTTATTTTTTTTCCTGAATTGCTTGAGTTCTTTGTAGATTCTTGTTATTAGTCCTTTATTGGTTGTATAGCTTGCAAATATTTTCTCCCATTCTGTAGGTTGTATGTTTGCTCTGTTGATTATTTCCTTGGCTGTGCAGAAGCTTTATAATTTAATTAAGTTTCATTTATATATTTTTGTTATTGCTGTGATTGCCATTGGTATCTTCTTGATAAATTCTTTGTCTAGGCTGTTATCTAGAAGAGCTTTTCCAACATTTTCTTCTAGAATTCTATGGCTTCATGTTTTACATTTAAGTCATTTATCCATTTTGAATTAACTTTTTGTGAGTTGTGAGAGATAGCGGGTTCTATTTCATCCTTTTGCATGTGGCTATCCAATTTTCTGAGCATCATTTATTGAATAGGGATTGTTTTCCTCAGTGTATATTGTTGTCTGCTTTATTAAAGATCAGTTGGCTATATGTGGATATTTTACAGATTCAATTCAATTCCAATCAAAATACCAATGCCATATTTTACAGATCTAGAAAAAATAATTCTATGCTTCATTTGGAACCCAAAAAGAGTCCAAATAGCCAAAACAATCTTCAGCAAAAGGAACAAATTGGGAGGCAACACATTACCAGACTTCAAACTATACTACAAAGCTATAGTAACCCAAACAGCATGGTATTGGCACAAAAATAGAAACATAGACCAATGGAACAGAACAGAAAACCCAGATGTGACTTTACTTTTTAAAGATTTTGTCTATGGGTGTGGAATTTTAGATTTACAGTTTTTTCACCCATCAGTAGTTTAAATATGTTGTTCTATTTTCTTCTCACTCGCATTATTTTCAACAAGCAACCTGCTGTCATCTTTTTGTCTTTTCATCTATACATAATGTTTCTTTTTTTCTTGGCTAATATTAAGATGTTTTCTTTATCACTGGTTTTGAGTAATTTTAGTGTGATATATCCTTGTGTAATTTTCTTCATATTTCTTGTGGTTAGAACTTATTGAGTTTTTCAGACTATGAATTTACAGTTTTCAAATTCATAAAGTTTTGGAGGTTATTTATCAAAATATTTTTTCTTTCTCCTCTTCTCTCCATGGAAAACTCAAATCCCTGCTTAATCAATTTAGTCCATTTTGTTCCAGAACAGATGCCCTAAATATTATTAATATGTAGTTGGTTTCTACCAATGACCTTCCTAATGTGAACTTGAAATGCTCACTCTTTTGGTGAATTAGTTTCCTTGGAATTTTTTTCATTTAAAAACAAGACTTATCTATTTGTGCTAGCCTGGATAAAATGTTCTCATCATAATTTTGTAGTGTTGTTTACCTTTTCCAATAGCAGTTCAATTAAGTTTACAAAGTTTTGGCATTCTTTGGAGGGAGAGCTACTTAAGACAGTAATGTATTACTTAATACAGTAATATATTACAAATCCTCCATTTTAAATATTCCTTTTCTCACTTATAACCCAACTGCAATCAAACAAAATAAGATTGTTCTTAAGAACTGAAGAGATTAGAAGAATGTAAATTTGTAACTCTTAAAAGTTGCATCAATTTTAGTTTAGTTTTGATTGATCTTGTAGGAAGGTGTTCAAATGTTCAAACTTTCCTTTGATGTGAAGTTTCACTTGGAAAGTTCCAGATATGCAACAGTGAGCCTAAATGGATTTGCTATTTTTTTTTTATGGCAGCAGTTTGGCTATTTTTTTTGAAATGATTTTTTTTAAATGATCTTTTTTACCCTTGTGATTGTGTTTGCTAGGTGTTTCCAGGTACCAAAAAGATAAAGCTCTTTCAAATTCCATGGTAATGTATGGTCAACATGCAGAGGCTTCTCATTCCTGCCCCTGTTAATCTTCACCTTAATTCAGTAACTTACAACTCTTTCATTAAGTTATTATTGAAAAATATAACTCCTACATTCTTTGTGAGTTTGCTTATGGGAAAAGAACATTTTACTTCTCCCTTTAATTAAAAAAGTACCACTGGTCTTTCAAAACAAATCTGAATCTAACATAATTTTATAATAAAAAAGAAGAAGGAGTAAGAGAGATTTGGTGTCTGGTTCCTACACTTAGATACAAAAAGCAAAGAGCATCTTTTCCTGACTACTTGTTCCATGAAACTTTGTGGGGGTAAGGGAGAGTAAAGAATCAGAATAAAGAAAAAAAATAAATGTGGGAGTGAAGTTAATTTTGAAGAACTGCCATGAGTTTCCTGGCTCAGCCAGTGGGAGATATCAAACAATAAACTGAAATAAATGAACACTGCAACCAAATAAGAACCATAACTTACTCATACAAGGATATGTTTTAAGTTTGGGAGAAATAGTTGCTTTGGCTGACAAGTTGTTCAATTTTGCTTATTAAGCCAGAGCAAATATATTCATATGCACCCAGACATACGTATACAGCTTTTCAAAGTGACTCTCCCTAATATTGGAAATTCTTGGCTACTTTCCAATGTAAGGAGAGGTTAGCCAAAGACTAAAGCTTTACTGAGACCACCCAAAATATCAGACTCCACTCCTTCTCTGAATCAGTGCCACTGTCATACAAATGGAAAAAAGGGAGGGGGAAATGGAGTGGAGGGCAGATGGGGGAGAGGAAGGAAAAAAGGATACAGAAAAGAAAATGCAACTTTTAATCAGAGGAAATTAAACTCTCCTTTTTTTTTGATTTCTGAGTGGATAAAAAAATAAAAACCAATTACATCAATCACTTCTTAGCATAGGTTTTTTTTTTTGTTTGTTTGCTGCTTTTAGCTAGAAGTACACATGTAATTTTCTATAATATTCATACGTTGCAAACTGCAATGAGTGTTTTGGGTCTTTCTTAGATTTTAGTTTAAAGTGTATGCAATATTTTGAGGGTGTCTGTTTTTCCTAGAACTGCAGTCCCCAACCCCTTGGCCAAGGATTGGTACTGGTTCATGGCCTGTTAGGAACTGAGCTGCATAGTAGGAGGTGAGTGGGCAACGAGCAAGGGATGCTTAATCTGTATTTACGGTGCTACCCATTGCTTGCATTGCCATCTGAGCTCTGCCTCCTGTCAGGTCACTGCGGCATTAGATTCTCATTGGAGCGTGAACCCTGCTGTAAACTGCACATATGAGGGTTCTAGGCTGTGTGTTCCATATTAGAATCTAATGCCTGATGATCTGAGGTGGGGCTGAGGTGATGATGCTAGTGCTGGGGAGTGGCTGCAAATACAGATTATCATTATCAGAGAGGTTTGACTGCACAGAGACCATAATAAATCAATTGATTGCAGACTCATATCAAAATCCTATCAGTGAGTGGCAAGTGACAATGTAATAATAAAGAAATAAAGTGCACAATAAATTTAATATATTTGAGTCATCTTGAAACCACCCCCATACCCCTTCCAGTCCATGGAAAAATTGTCTTTCATGAAACTGGTCCCTGGTACCAAAAAGGTTGAGGACTGCTATCCTAGAAGATCAGTCTAGTTCCAATATTAGTTCTAAATTTGTACCATAATGTTTTATATGGCAGGGAACTACAGAAATCCATTGTACATATTGAAGTTTTATGGAAAATTCTCACTCATTTTAATGAATCTTTTTGTTTGAAGGTTTCTGGGTCAAGACATTGGGTCCTGCTGAGATGTAGCTGGACTAAGATACTTTAAAAGAGTCCTGTTTATGAGAATCAGTCAAGTGATTCTATGTCTATCAGTAAAACATTCTTAACTGTCTTTTTCAAGGTTGTATTAATCCTTTTCCTGTGAATCTCTTCAAAATTTTTTTAAAGTAAATGTGAACTTACTGAGCAGAGATGGTGAGCAGTTCCATAGGAACTTGCAGTTATTTTTTGAAGTAGCCCTGAAATGGAAAATGTTGTTTTACTTCAGACCATTAGAAAATATCCCAGAAGATCAAGACACATTAATTTAAAAAGAACTAGATGAAAGGTAATGATTAAATGAGAGACAATGTGAAGAAAGTATGATGGGATGTCAGAAAGAAAGGAATGGTGGTAAGAAGACAGATATAAGATTTAGAAAAGAGAATTGGAGGAATATTTAGTCTGGAAGGCTTGTGCTATCCACTGCTGGTTAAAGGGGGATGGGTGGAAGTTGCCAGAATAATGACAAGAAGAAAATGATTGAACAGTGATTGTGTCCTGTACATGGTTCTCTTACTGCCTTCTGTGTGTGTGCTCCCAGGTTTTTACACTGCAATGTGCATAGAATTGGTTTATTCACTCCTTGCGAATATTGCTCATTTCATATAAACATTCCCTTAGTGGTTTATATTTCTGGAAGCAATTATGTTTCTTAGAAGTAACTCTGTGCTTTCCAGTTAAGATGCTATGAAAAATGTTGCGAGTGTTAGAAGTCTAATATTATTTTCTATTATTGTGAAGCCTTTTTAAAATTCTCATGAAGAAATCAAAGCCAATGACCAAGGGTCTTGGAAACTTCTACATGCATACATCTAAATAGCTATCTACTTATCTAAATATATGCATACATGTAATTTTAGATGCCCACATTCTGACACAAGTACTCAAAAAAACTGGCCTGAAAGACTCTTCATAAGTTCATGTTTCAATATTCTGAACTTGGGATAAAAATTGAGAAAAATTTTATTCTTTTCAGGCTAAAGAGGTTTGAATTAGAATGTTCTACAAAAAACAAAGTCTTCATTCCTCAAAATTTAAAAAAAATCCACTACTTTAAAGATCTATCACTTTAAATCTTGCATCTTAGAGCTTACACTGTTAAGTTCAGAATTTTAATCCTCAGTTCATTGACAATGCAAATTATTTGCCAGCATTTGGAAGTCAAACAGGGTGAGAGGGGAGAGCCTTTACATATTCCAGGTTTAATATCTAAGCACCAGATGGAAACAATTCTACAATGAAAGAAAGAAATCTGTTAGGATATTTTGGAGATCTGTTCAGTTCAGCAGCACGTCACTGGTTATGGAGGCCAATTTCTCAGAGGACTTATTTGAATTGCAGATACTGAAGTATTGCACTAATTTAACCCAGAAAATGCTGAATTTTAGAGTTATTTAAATTTTAATATTTCTTACTTTAAAAAGTACCCATTTTACTTTCACTAATGACTCTTTTACATACCTGAAACAAAGAATTTT
Organism: Cheirogaleus medius; assembly: GCA_008086735.1. Classification (NCBI taxonomy): domain Eukaryota; kingdom Metazoa; phylum Chordata; class Mammalia; order Primates; family Cheirogaleidae; genus Cheirogaleus; species Cheirogaleus medius. The sequence goes on along the minus strand of VBSM01000272.1, from coordinate 90,171,190 downwards.
GAGGCAGATAAGCATCAAGAGAAAGAATGATTTTTATGTAAAATTGAAATAATAATAAATTTCACTATACAATTATAACCATTTTAAGGGAACTGTACAATTGTCTACATTTATTTTTGCTATGAAAATCTTTTATTCAGGACAGTTTATGGCATTTTAATGTTGAAGGGTTAGGAATAATTAGCAATTAAAAATAGCCTATGGTTTTTCAAAGGGTGATTTTTAAGTGAATCTGAACAGGAACAAAGGGCAACAAAATCTTCTTGGTAAAATAATGCATGGTTGAGCTTTGACAAAAAAAAAAAAGACTGGGGAACTAGTGGGATACTAAGCAATAAATCTCAGAGGGGCCTCTTTCATATTCATACCTGTATTTTCTGGCAAAATAAGTGTCAAACTTTGCAACCATATGACAGCAAAATTATGCATTACATGTTGAGTTATAGATTTTGGATGAAATCCAACTCAAATACTTTCATAGGAACTTGATGTGATAAACAAAACACATTGCTTTTCCAAACTGCAGTTTGTTTAAAATAAAAAACAAAATTCTACTATTATAATAGATGATCAGAATGTCAATCTTCCTCACCCCCATTGCTAGATTTTTATTTCATGAGGAATTGTGAGAGGACTTATTGCTATTTTATGTTGTTACCTATGTGCAATGTGCTGAGATCTTAAAATAAATGAGAATGGAACTAATAGAAAGCAGGCAGTGAGTTGTAGCTTTTTCATGTATTTTGGGTGGGGAGAGCAGTAGAGTCCTTGTAGTGAGCAAAGGGAAAAGAATAGTCTTCTACCCCCGATGTGGTCCCATCCTTTCTGTTATATATTTGAACAGAGAGATGGAAAGAAGGAAAGGGGAAATGGAAAGGAGTTAAAAGCAGTAAAGAAGAACAGAACAGAAAAATAAGAGAAAATAATGATGAGGAAACTATTCTCTTGGGTCATCTATGAGGTTGAGTTCTCAGTTTCTGAGGAAAGGATATTACCCAGTGACCTTTGGTGTTTTCTCAATAATCATGTTTTTGAGATAGTCAACCTATTTGAGATAGTCAACCTACCTCCATAATATTAAACCAAGAGGATGATCTGAGACTAACTAAAAAAATATATTTCATGATTCTGGGATTGTGTCTGAGCAATTTAGGAGGCCAAGAGGAATAATTTTTACTTCTACTTGTGGACTTTACCTATAGGTTGTACACTTTGTATTGATAAAGATGGTAGGACAACTTTCTCAAACAATTTGCAGTTGCTCTGCAGAGGTGGAACTAAAACTGCCAAGGGATGACTGGTCCATGAATCAAGAAACCTGTATTCAAATCCCACATCTCCACCTGACTATATAAGTTAATCATATCTTGTTTATTTTTCCTTAGCACTGTAGTTTTTGAGATTTGTTTTGATAATAAGGAGATTTGTTTTGATGATCTCTAAGGTTTATTCAAGCTCTGGAAATCAATATTTTTATGTTTGCTTTATTCAAAGAATTGAAACATCTGCTCTTCTTCAATGTACTGAGAACATCTATTAAATATCTGGCAAGGACCTTTGAACATCTGAGTGTCCTTCCCCACTTCCCACTATCTTTCTTATCTCTCTTCTGTAAAATTGTAGAACTCTATGCCTTACCAATTTAACATTTAGGAAACATTGATGGGACAGTTCAGTTTATATTATTTGACCTGTTGATTGACTTAATTATTGAACATAGTTGTACTGGAATCATGAAGATTATTTTATTAACCAGATTGTAGATGTGTTTGAAATGAGGGACCTGGTTCCCTAAGACTTGATGATATGCAGAATGTCGAAAAGTGGAGTACAGACAGTTAAGGTAGGGACAGAGGAGCTGGGTTCATAATGACCAGTTTCACATGCTGCTGGGATTATTATAATTATTTTTTTAACTGAATGGTTTCTGAGACTTACTTCCTATCTGGTCTGAAGGCATGATCTTCACACTGTAAGTTCACAGAGTTAGCTCTTAATTCTGATTTCACATCAAAATCACTGTGTCTGTTCTTCCCAATACCCATGTTGTTCTATATTAATAACATATAAACCTACATAATCTTTCTGCACTAAATCATAAAATTGAAGAATTTTGGGGATGGAATACATCTTATTGTTGATCTTTTCCAACTTCTTGCTTAGACATAGTAACATGGTTATTAAAGTGGTCTTAGATTAAGGATAGTGTATTTTCCAGCTACTTTGCCTTCTAGCTGACATTGTGGGCATTTGTTTTTTTGGGGAATCTAGCTGTTTTTTTATTTATTTATTAAAAACATTGTTTTATATTTTATTGAGATATAATTCACACACAAAACTCACCCTTTTACACTGTGTATTCGCAGAATTGTGCAACCATCATCACTATCTAATTTTAGAATATTTTCATTATCCTAAAGAGAAAGATTATGCCCATTAGCAGTTCTCTCCATTCTCCCCTACCTCCCAGGTCCTGACAACCACTAACTGACTTTCTGTCTTTATGGATTTACCTACTCTGTACATTTTATGTAAATGGATTCATACAACACATGGCCTTTTTTGTGTCTGGCTCCTTTCACTTAGCACACAGTTTTCAAGGTCATCCATATTGTAGCAATGTATCAGTATTTTATTCTTTTTTTATTGTTGAATAGTATTTCATTGTACGGATGTGACACATTTTCTTTATCCATTCATCAGCTGATGGACATTTGGATTTTTTCTACTTTTTGGATATTCTAAATAATGCTGCTGTAATATTCCTCTGCAAATTTCTGTGTGAACATATGTTTTTACTTTTCTTGGTTATATACTTAGGAGTAAAAGTGCTGGGCCAATTTCACTCCTAAGTGAAATTTCACTCCTAACTGGGTAACTGTGTTTAAGTTTTTTAGGAACTGGTACACTGCTTTCTAAAGTGGCTGCATAATTTTAAATTTCTACCAGCATTGTATGAGGGTTCCAATTATCCTCACTAACACATTATTGTCTGTCCTTTTGATTATAGCTGTCTTAATAAGTGTGAATTTGTATCTCATTGTGGTTTTAATTTGCATCTCCCTAATGACTAATGATGTCGAGTATCTTTTCATGTGCTTATTGATTACTTGGATATTACTGAAATTTCTATTCAAATTTCTTGTCTATTTTAAAATTGGGTTATTTTTCTTTTTGTTGTTGAGTTGTGAGAATTCCTTAAATATTCTGGATACAAGTCCCTTATTAGAAATATAATTTGGAAATATTTCTCCCATTGTGTGAGTTTTTTTTTTTTCACTTTTTTTTG
>VBSM01000272.1:90131307-90157471 GCA_008086735.1 Cheirogaleus medius | reverse complement strand
ACGCTCTAACTGGCGGTGTTTCTCGTCCGCCATCTTGCTCCGCCCCCCTGATTTCTATTTTTATATGAGTTTAAGTGTTTATAGAAATTGGAGATTTTTAATGGCATAAAGATTATTTATGTAAAAGTGGAAACATTTAAAATTGTAGTATACTCAAGTCTATCATTTGTATCACACTTATTAATGTTTAAAATAGTTTGACATCATGCTGATTTTTCTAGCAAAGTTAAACTGAACAATATTTATATCCATATATTCAAGTTTAGACAGGAAATACTGGGAGGTCTGCTTTCATTTTGTCTAAAATTTTCTGCACTTATTTCTTTATGTGTTAATACAAAATGTTCATTATTTCAGATGTAGCAATTTAGTAACAGTTATTTTTTAAATGATTCTAATTGGCCTACTTCAGAGTTCTCAGCATCAATTTTCTCTGTTCTTTTAGGAGCAGTTTTGAGCTCTCTTTTAGTTACCTTTTGCTGTGTTACAAACCACTCCAAAACTTTATAGCTTAAAACAACTATTTTATTACTCTTGATTATGTAAGGGAGGAATTCAGGCAGGGCTCAGAGTGGATAGCATGTCTCTGCTTCACCTAGTGTTGGTTGAGTAGATTCACCTGGGGCTGAAGGATCCAAGATGGCTTCATTCACATACCTGGGGCCTTGGTGCTGAATGTTGGCATGATGACTTGGTTCTCCTCTAAATGTCTTCTCTCTTGTTACATGGTCTCTCATCATTCACTTGTTTTGCTTGAATTTCTTTACATGAATGGTGAATTCTGAAGGAACAAAAGAAAAAGTTGTAAGACTTCTTAAGATGTAGACCCATAACTGCACAGGGTACTTCCACCCCATTTTACAGGTCAAGCAAGTCACGAGAATATCCTAGAATCAAGGAAAGTGGAAATAGACTCCACCCCTTGGTGGGATGAGTGGCATAGTCTCATTGCAAAGGGGCACATGGGAAAGAAGGGATTGTTATGACCGTTTTGGGAAACAGTACACCACAAACCGAAATGAATGAATTACATTTCTCAGGCTACTACGCTATGCTCTCCTGCCAAATTATAACCCAGTAGTTTACTGTATAAAAATCTGTATCTTTGTATTTCTGTTTGGGAGCTGTTGGATGTCTTAGTAAGCTGAAACAAAGAGTTCATCATCCTGTCTTTCAAATCTTTGGTGCTTTGATGTGGTTTAGAGAATGTCTCACAAAATGGATGGGAACACTATTATCAGTATCAGAGATATTCATTCTTCAAACATGTCTTGAAGACTCACTATGGTTAAGTACAGTTCCAGGGTTTGGATATACAAATAAAGCTGAATAACAAGTGTTTCCTTCCTATGGCATTTGACTTATTGGTCCCAACTCTTTACTTCCTTGTAATGATACCATGCATCCACAGCCTTGTCACAGGCTCATGAGGTGGAGTATATTTTGTTCCTTCTTTGAAGTTGGGTTTGTCCATATGACTTATTTTTGCCAAATGGATGTTAACGAGTATGATAAAAGCAGTTGCATGAAATGTGCTTGTGCAGTGGGGCTTGATTTATTTATTTCTCCTCTATCAACATGAGTAGAAACTGGGCCCCACATGTAACATACAAACAGATTTAAGCAAGGAGTCAAGTCCAGCCCATTCCACAGCTAGATGCAGAACTGGCCAAAAAGCCAGCTTAGTTCAGGCAGCTACCGGGTTGTTTGTCTACACACAAAAGCTGCCTGAAGCTGGGTGTGGTGGCATATGCCTGTAGTTCCAACTACTCAAGAGGCTGAGGCAGGAGGATTGCTTAAGCCCAGGAATTTGAGGCTGTAGTGCACCATGATTGTGTTGGTGCATAACTACTGCACTCTGGCCTGGACAACATAGCAAGACACTGCCTCTGAGAAAAAAAAAACTGCCTGAAATAAGTAATATTCTGTCTTGTAGGGAAGAAAGACTTATAAACAGACAATTAATTGTATTATGAGGCACTATGTATAGCAGTAGGAATCTCTATAGAAGGGCACCAACTCCATTTTGTCTGGGTGTGTGTATGTGTGCTTTTAGTGGTGCAGTGATCCAAAAGAAAGTGACACAAAGCTGAGTGTTAAAGAATAAATGGAAAGATATGTAAGAGTTTATGAAGGAGGGAGAAATAATACCAGCCAAAACTCAGTGTAAGCAAAGGTATTGGGATAATCTCCAACATGGTGTGAAGAAAACTATTTAATGTATATACAGGTCATTGTTCTTAGAAGTTTAATGAGTGGGACAGTCCTTCTTTACTAAGAGATGCAAAACTTTAAATTGGCTTTGCAATGGATTCTAATTCTAAGAGATTTATAGGCTGATAATAAGTGGGATTGACGTGAACTTTGTTCCTCTGGCTAAACATTTTAGAGTACATGCTCTACTAAAATTAATATGAGCACAGACAGTTCCATTGTTTCTGCCTTTACAAATAACAAGATTATACTTCAATCAAAGATTTCAATTGAACAGACCAAAAAAAAAATGGCACAGATAGTAACTGTATACATAATTTAAAAGATGAAATTGATTAACTGAAAATTAACAAGAAGTAATATTACACTGCATGGCATTTTATATAAAAATTATAGGTAGTCTTCCTTTCAAGTAGTAGCTGTGCTTCTAAAAAAGGTTTGCAAATCAAGCCATATTAGATAGTAATATGAGGATATTCCAGCAGGGAATCATTTTTAGAAATATGGATAATATGTTTATTTCATAAGTATAATTTTCATATAATGCTTTTTTTAAAAGCAAGTCTTACTTTTATGCCATTATAATTCAGTAAGCAGTTCCTATTTCAATCTGAATTTTAGAACTGAAGGCATTTTTCAACACCTTTTATTCCTAATTGAGACCTTAGATAATTTTCTGGCTTTGCCCTTTACTAGCTTGGGTAAGTTTCTAAACCTCCCTATACCTCAATATCCTTATTAGTAAAATAAAGAAATAATTCTTACTATATATAGAGTTCTTGTGGTGATCAAGTGAGATCTTACAGGGAAAAATGCCCAGCTCACAGTATGACATATGGCAAGTGCCCAATAAATGTTAGCAACTTACTATTATTTTCATATTAACAGTAACAACATAATTAATAATTACTATTGCTGCTTAATCTTATAGTTGAAGAAACAAGAGGCCTGGAGAGGTTAACGGACTTGGGTGATGACGTGTGCTTAGCGGCTTCAGAACCTGAAAAAGATTTTGGTTACTGACTTTTGCCTTTCTCTGTGCAAGGTTGCCCTTCTCACTGAGTATTCAAGAAGTTCATAGTGAAAATGAGGAGTCTTCTGAAAAACACTGTACTAGTGAAGCTGCTTTAAAACAGAAAGAACATGAATTACTGAATGTAAATATCAAAAGGATGGGCAAGTGTCCTCAAATATGTATATTATCAAATATAAGCATTTTAATTTGAATAACTGCATTAAGAGTAAACTTTTCTTTCTGGGAATTCTCCACTTGTGATAAGCAATTTCATTTGTAGTTTCAAAGCTTGTGGTCAAATTCCAACAAGAGGTAGAAAGTTTTCATATAAAACTATTGGATCACTTACTAAAGTTAAACAAAAAGGCTGCTATTTGGTTTAGAGAGTATAGCTGATGGCACTTTCAATTTTATCCAAATGATTGCACACAGCCCTACTTCAATTTCATTACAAAGGTAAAATTAGAAAAGCTAAACATTAAATTTTATAAGGAAATATAATTTGGTTTAATTTCATTAGAAGCCAGTGCAAAATAGAGAAGAATATGGAGCTGTTTTAACTGCTTCTGTGCTGAATAAAACATCAGCCCTTACAACCATTCACCTACATGCTCCCAGGTGTATGTACCTGTTGAAGCATACTTTTACTCATTAGCTCATTTTATGGTATACTATTTTAGGAACACATATATATTCTATTAACAATAATGAATTAATGGGGGATGTGTTATAATATTCTAGCAAAATTCAGTAAAAATCCTATTTGACTTAATTCTCTAGGGTACCAACATAACCCACAAAAGAATACTCTGATCTACAGTGAAGAATAGTTTGCCTACCACTCTGGTTTGCAATTAATGAAAAGTCCTCAGGAAATCCCAATTTCTGATTAAAGAGAGTTGATTATGATTAATGTATCCAAATTAACTGCCAAAAAGGAAGCCACCTCATAATGATCTACATCGTTCCTCCAATTCTGAATTCCTAAGGCTACACATATCTGTGCCCTTTTCTCTAATCCTTGAAAATATATACTTCGTTTTTAACTTTTGGTTTTTGGTTAGTGAGACGGTTGTCATTTGTTTCCATATGTAGAAAATATTCAAGGTGTTATGAATTCTCTCTTCTTTCTAACCTTCTGTAAAAATCATATTACTTGTATATCCAGCAAGTTGCCATAAAACCAAGACATCAACTTGAAATACACTTGAGCCAATCTCACAAGCACAGCTTCACTCCAGAGCATGTACTCTTAGCTGTTGTGCTGTGCTGCTTCCCATGGCACTTGGACGAAGTTTGGGAAGAACAAAAGACATATTTTCAGGTAGATATGGCATGGAGGGCTATTCATTTCATTTTCCAGTCTGGTTCCATTAATAAGTAAGTAAACAAATTCTTGTAGACCAAATTATTGTAGGATTATAAATTTTTGCATTTTTCAGAGTATTTGCAAATACTGTTGTGGGAAATTTAGAAATGTTGCATCATGTTTTCTTAACTGGATGCCATTTTAAATTGGACATCTTTCATGTATAGTACAGATGTCCCTCCTTGGTACAGGCAGAAGATTGTTTCTGAGACCCCTGAACCCAGGCATACTCAAGTCCCACAGTTGGCCCTGCAGAACCCCTCGTATATGAAAACTCAGCCCTCTGCATACAAGGGTTTTACATTCTGTGAATGCTTTATCTTTGATCCATTTTTGGTTGGTAAAAATCTTCACACCTCTCACAAAAATTCACTCAGTATGGATAACAGATTTAAACCTAAGGCATGAAACCTTAAGAATCCTAGAAGAAGAGGTTGTGAAAACCCTCTCAGATATTGGCCTAGGCAAAGAATTCTTGAAGAAGATCCCCAAAGCAATCACCACAGCAACAAAAATAAACAAATGGGACCTGATCAAATTAAAAAGCTTCTGCACAGCCAAGGAAACTATCATTAGAGAAAATAGACAACCTACAGAATGGGAGAAAATATTTGCTCTCTACACTTCCGATAAAGATCTGATAATAAGAATCTGTCTAGAACTCAAACGAATTAACAAGAAAAAATCAAACAACCCCATCAAGAAAAGGGCAATGGAAATAAACAGAAACTTTTCTAAAGAAGACAGAATAATGGCCAACAAACATATTAAAAAATGCTCAACATCGCTGATCATTAGAAAAATGCAAATCAAAACCACAATGAGATATCTTCTAACCCCAGTGAGATTGGCCAGTATCAAGAAATCCCAAAACAACAAATGCTGGCGAGGTTGTGGAGAGACAGGAACACTCTTACACTGCTGATGGGACTGCAAATTAGTGCAACCTTTGTGGAAAAGAATTTGGAGATATCTCAAAGAGCTAAAAATAGAAATACCATTTGACCCAGCAATAGCACTATTAGGCATCTACCCAAAAGTGCATAAGACATTCTATTATAAAGACATCTGCACCCGAATGTTTATGGCAGCACAATTCACTATTGCAAGGACGTGGAAACAACCCAAGTGTCCGTCAATTCATGAGTAGATTATTAAAATTTTGCATATGTTTACAATGGAATATTACTCAATTGTAAGAAATGACAGTGAGCTAGCACTGCTTATATTATACTGGATTGAGCTTAAGCCCATTATCCAAAGTGAGGTGACAGAGGATCAGAATAATGGGCTCCACATATACTCACCATCAAATTGGTACTGACTGATTAACACTATGATGCTCAAAGGGTGGTGATGTTCACCAGGGATTCAGGAGTTGGAGGGGTAGTCCCACATCTGAGGGATGTGGTGAACATTGTGGAGGGGAAGGGCATGCCTCTAACCCTTACTAAGGAGAGGCAAAGATATAAAATGTAACCAAAATGTTAAGAAAAAAAGAAAAACAAACATTTGTCGGGTGTGGGGAAGGTGGGAGGGGGGAGAAGGGGATGGTTATATACATACATAGTGCTATGCACACTGTCTGGCGGATGGACACCCTGGAAGCTCTGACTCGAGGTGGGAGGGGAGACAAGGGCAATGTATGTAACCTTAACATTTGTACCTCCATAATATGCTGAAATAAAAAAATCTTCATCTAAGTGGACCCTCACAGTTCAAACCTGGGTTGTTTGAGCGTCAATTGTGTTTATGTTAGGAAGTATCTCCTTCTATTGGAATTATATATATTTTTAAAGCAGCAGGAAATTATTATAATTTGTAAACTATAATAGAGTAGGAGTTAGTAAAAAAATTAATATCTACTTCCCCAAATAATTCAGTTATCTTACACAATATTTTTTCTCCTACAAGCATTTCTTTTGATACTTGTTATATTTTTATATTAGTATATTTTATAAGTTATCCAGGATTATATTTAAAAATCTGAAAATAAGATAAAAATAAAAATTTAATATTACAAAATCTCATTATCTATGAACAGCCATATTAACAATTTGGTATTTTGTCACATGTACTTTTGTATTGTAAAAAAATTCATGTAAATATCTTGTATTCTAAATAAGATTACAATATTGCTTTGTGGACTACATTTTTAAAATTTAATAATATATATTAGATTTTTCATCATACTTAAAAATATATCTATACATCTATTTTAGGGGCTATATAGTATTTTGTTGCATAAAAGTACCATTATTTAGGTTGTTTCCATTGTTTTTTAGCTATAAGTAGAACTGTAAAGGATGTCAATATAGATAAATTTTCATGTAATTAGTAATTATTTACTTAGGAAATGTTTTAAAAATTGAATTATTGGGTTAAAAAATATGCTTTTGAAATATTTATGATGCAAAATGCTTTGAAAATGGATGTACCAATATGTACTGCCAGCAATAGTGTAGGGGCAGAAAGGTGTGATCCCTTTCCTTGCCCATCATAAGGTTCCCAGCTCTCACTCCTATCGCAAAAGACAGGTTAACAACAACAAAAAAGCATAGAAAATTTATTTAATCCAAGTTTTACATGACACAGAAGGCTTCAGAAATAAAGATCCCATGACCCAGGAAAACTGTCTTTTTTTTATGCTTAGGTTTGATGAAAAATGGACAGCCATGTAGAAATGTGATTGGCCAAATGGTGAGATCTAATGATACTAGATTGAGGCTGGGCCTGTCTATTAGATTCTTCTTGGTCTCTCTGTGCAGCATTCTTTCTGGGATCCTGGGTATGTGGCAGTACCCCTCTGGAAGGAGGGTCCTCAAGGGAAAAGGGTGAAGGGAGAGAGTGACCTTCCTAGGTTTTATAGCTTGCTTTGGAGAAGAAGTGTTCTAGTTTTTATGACTTGTCTTGAGGAAGAGGAATTCTGGTTTCTATGGCTTGCTTCAGGGTAGAAAGACAAGTGAGAGACAGGAGGGCAGGAGAAGGGTAGAGAGAGACTTTGCTTCTGAGGATGCTTCTGAGGCTTTCTAATGTCCTTCAGTTCAAAGTACTAAGGCATACATAGTGCCATACTTACAGATAACAAGTTCTGAGTCCCAGCAGTAGTATATAAGAGTTTCCATTTCTTAATTGACTTACTAATAATGGAGATTATTTTAAGTATTGCACAATTTTATAGATTTGGCATCTTGTTGTTTCAATTATTATTTACTTCATAATAGATTTTAAAAAGTATATTGATCATTTATATTTCTACTATAAATTTCCTTTTAATGTCCTTTGACTTTATTTTTCCATTGCATTGTTTATAATTTTCTTATTTTTTTTTACCAGAGATCTTTACTTTCCCCTTGTCTTTTATAAATATTATAAATACTTTTTCAGTTTGCTATTTATATTTCAGTATGATGTTTATATAAGTTGTTTTTATTGTTACTGCCACAAGTATTTAAAAATGGTTATATACTCAAATATACCAACTATTGCCAGTTATCTTCAAATTCCATTATTTCTAAATGTACTTTCAAACTCAGTTCTATGTACTTCCTTCAAAAACTCAACCTGAACCATGATGTAGAGCATGCAACTTGCAAATGTAAGTAGTAAACATGTTGTTGCCCTTTAGAGGCACAAAGAAAAGGACTGGCGCGGATGAGAAAATGTACAGGGGAAGGTGCCATTTCTTTGTCAGTGTACAACCTTTTATAGAACACACTTAAAGGATAGGAAATTTTAAAATTTTAGCATTAGTCAGTTGATAAAGTCTATATACTAAATATAAACTTAAATGTAAACTCTGAGTATTCATAGCTAAACCTTTTCAAAAGATTATGTCATTCAAATTACTATAGAAGCTCTGATACCAGGAAGTGATAGTTACAGCATAGGATGCAGGCAACAAGGCATACTCAGGAGTCATGAATAAGAAAGCAGATCTGACTAGGAACAAGGCCCAAGCACAACATCTTACTTAACTATTCCTGGCAAACATTTCGCCCATTTCCTGAAGTAAGCCTGAGTAAAAAGTTAATAACAGGTCTACACAATATAATATTTCAAATCCACTTTGCTTATAATAATGTTTAAATTTACTAGTCATAAGCTGTGTCGTTTTTATTTTGGAACAAATATCCAGTGATTCTTAACAAATCATTTTATCATTAATAATCCTGACCTAAAGAATGGCTGTGAGTATTGTTACAATTTAATACCTAGGAACACCCTGCCTGTTACTAAAACCCGGATTCTGGTGCCCATCAATAAAAAGCACAAATTATAGAAAGGTGACTTGAAAGTACATTCCTCCCTGGGTGTGCTGACTGTGGCATAAGCACAAAAGCTAAGTATCCCGGGAAGAAATGTAAACAATGTTTCATGTTTATTCAGTTCCTTATTTTCCATATTTTTTTATTTGGAGATGCATAATTAAGATATCCCCCAAATGCTACAGACTATCAGAAACAGCTCAGGCACACCTTGAAGATGGGATTTAGTCACCGAACAAGGTGCTTACTATTCTGTCTGCAGAATGTCATTATTTCTAAAATTTTGGGAATCAATCTGGTATTGATGAGGACTTCTAAAAAAAAAAGGGATAATCATAAATAAATAAATTATTCTACTACTAGAATTAATGAGATGATAATGAATAATGGGTAATTTAAAAGTCTACTTTGTAATGTATTCACTGAATCAGTGTTACATCTGTTACCAAAACAAACCAGAAATGTCTACTTAATGTAGCCACCTATTTTCCCCATGTTTTTCTCTTGTCTTGTTTGGAGAGGGAAAATGTCAATGAATAAACATCTGTAGGCCCATCAGCAAGTCACTGCTATTTATTGAACTTATTGTAGTGGAAATGTAGGCAATTTCTCTCTGCCTTAGTTTCTTCACCTGTAAAAACAGGAATAACATATCCACGGGATTTGTTGTTATTGTGATCATCGTCATTGTCATCAGAATTGCCTTTACCTGAGTTCTTCATAAAGCAAACCTGAACTAAAGGGTTAATGGCAAGTGCACAATTCAAGTGTGTGAACCCAGAGATCAGGCAAGAGTGACAAGGGAAGGAAGCAGAGAGAAGAAATTGTCAATGCAAGGATGCCTTGTCTAGTTGGACACTGCTACGGGTGATTTGTTCCTTGATCCTACAGGACCACCTGGGAAGCAATATGCCTTGAGATCTTCCATAAGCAGGGGCGCATATATCCATTGGCGTCCATTTTTGATATGTTACTGTGTGTCCTCACAGAGAGTTAACTCCAATGTATTTCCAGGTTGTACTGAGCAGATCACAATGGGATCCCACACAGAGAAGCCTTGGGTAAGAAGGGAGGAGGCATACAATACAGACCTGAGACAAGGTGTTCTCAGAAGTTACCTACAGGGAGCTGGACAGAGCTTATGCAGGACTGTTGCTGCCCAGGGGCTAGAATAAGAGCCAGGCGAGGCTAAGAGAATTCTCTGTGGTGCCTAAAAGGTGGTTGATATAATTATCATCATCATTTTATGTAGCCATCTCTTACCTCTAATTACCAAAGTCTACCATTATTTATTTTAAAAACCATCACAATAGATGATAGCCAAGTTGGCTTAAGTCATTTTTTAATATTCCTTTTAACAAAATGAATTGCTTTAGATTACATACTCTTCTTTGCTTTTGTAAATATTTGGACAGTCTTTTCCATTCCTGATTCTCAAGTTGCTCTTCTTAACTGTCCTTTCTTCTTCTTACTCAGAGCCACTATTTTGTACTAAAATCTATTATGTCACCCCTCAAATGTTTTTATCCTTGAGTTCTCTCTTTGCCCATAGAGCCACTGATATACAGTCGTTCCACATACTGCCACCTAATTGCTTTTTCTAAAAGACGAGTTTCATCCTGTCACCCCACTGCTCCAAATTACACTTTCAGGTAAACAAAATGGAAGACTATCTACAATCTGGCTTTAAACTACTTACCAGCCTCTTTGGCTCCTCTGGTTAAGCAGTGGAATACACTCTTTGTTTTCTGGTCAGCTTTTGGACTTCCCCAAAATAAACACTGTCTATCTGTCTTGCATTACCTGCCATTCTTTGAGGAACTGGACTTCAGATCTTGCCTTATTCACGCATTATCTACATTTTTCCTAGGCTGACTTTTGCTGTCCAATCTATAAAAGTCTATACACTGCTCAGAGCACTGCACTTAGCATAGATGATATTAATTTAGCAATCACAGACATACTGATTCACAGCATGTCTTCTATCATTATCTCAGCTATTATTTTAGTAGTTTTTTATGCTGAAAATTTTTATTACTTATTTTATTTGTATAAATTGATGGAGTACAAGTGTAATTTTATTACATGAATATTTTGCATAGTGGTAAATTCAGGGCTTTTAAGTGTATCTACCACTGCAGTGATTTACACGGTACCTGTTAAGTAATTTCTCATTATCCACATCCCTTCCATCCTTCCCACCCCTTCTAAGACTCCATTGTCTATCATTCCATGCTCTACTTCCTTGTCATACTGAAAATTAATAAATTTAAGTTTTTCTTCTTCATGAGCAGGGCTATGACTTTCTTTTCCTAGTGACTCCCATAATATAACATGATGTCTTTGTGTCAAATTTGATGTTTCCCATATCAATGTATTCTAGGGTTTCTCAACCACTGACACTTTTTACTGGATAATTCTTTGTTGTAGGGGGCTATCCTGTGCATTATAGGACGTTTGGCAGCATATTTGGCCTCTATATATGAGATTCCAGTAATACCAGTGGCCCCTGCTCCATGTTATCTCAGCCAAATGTCTCCAGAAATTGCCAAATAGCCCTGGAGAATGAGTGGTGATTCACCGTTCATTGAGAACCAGAGGGTTACAAGGAAAAGTGTGAAATTTAGCATTTAATGACGGTTTAGTCCAAGAGAAGCTGTATTTATTCCATTCAGACATAAGTTAACTGTACTTCTTTTATTCACACTTTATCCAGGTGCAAGTTTTTCTCTTTAATATATAGGATTGAAGATTGAATATTTTTTTTTTATTTTTATGCTTTCTCCAGGTTCTCTTTCTTTCTAGATCACCTGTTTTCTTCATTAAGCTATGTTTCATCCTAATTAAAACTCTATCATCTACGCAAAGCTGCTCATTAGCAGCTATTGTTAGAGATAGATTAGAAGGGAATATAAAACCGATTTCTCTTAATATGTGTTAGATTATATGTCATCCCTTATGTCTACTCTCCAAGTTCTAGCTTTATCCCCCTAAATATCTTTCAAATTTTGTTTCTTTTTATTTTTAATATTTTATTTATTATTTATTTATTTCAAAGTACTATGGGGGTACAAATATTTTTAGTTGTAAGGATTGCTTTTGTAATGCTTGAGTCAGGGTTATAAGTGTTTCTGTCACCCAGATATTAATAGTATTCAATGTACCCATTAGGTAGGTTTTCACCAATCCCCTCCCTCTTTCCTCCTGATTAATTTCTATTGAGTTATACTTCCCTCTATGCATGTGTAATCATCAGTGAGTCCCAATTTAATAGTGAGAACAATGTGGTGTTTCTTTTTCCATTCTTTAGATACTTCACTTAGGATAATGGTCTCTAGTTCCATCCATATTGCTGCAAAAGACATTAAGTCATCCTTCTTCATGGCTGACTAGTATTCCACAGTATACATATACCATATTTTGTTAATTCACTCATGAATTGATGGGCATTTGTGTTGATTACACATCTTTGGAATTGTGAATTGTGCTGCAATAAATATTGGAGTGCAGGAGTCTATTTGATAAAATGACTTCTTTTCTTTTGAATCAAATGGTAGGTCTACTTTTAGCTCTTTGAGGAATCTCCATATTGTTTTTCATGCAGGTCATGTGAATTTGCAGTCCCACCAACAGTATTCTGAGACAGTAGGTGGTGCTTGTTGGTGAGAATCAACCATACCCTGTATAATTGAGTCAATAAATGCTGTAAAGGGCTGTGCAGATTGATCTCCCTGTCAGTAGGTGGCTCTTGCCAAAGGCCACAAGCTTCAGTGTTGTTTTTGGGACCTTTGACTGGCTCTAATCTCTCAGGAGAAGCACACCAATGCTCCACGTGGTGGGCAGGGCCCTGCAACTTCGAGGTGAGTCCCTATTCTTTACGGTAGCAGAGGCAGGTGGGGCAGTGAGACTAGGTGGGGCTGGCCTGAGTGAACCCACCCTCAACACCCACAAAAGTTGGCAATGTAGTTGTTTCTGCAGGGGCCATAGGTCTGCTTCTAGTTTCTGGGGAAAGCTGCCAGGGAGGGGCTGAAATGACCTCACCTAAACAGAAAGTCTGCTTGTGGAGACCAAGCTGTCTGAAATTCACAATATGGCTGCTGGGAGCAGGTTTCACTCTTCTCCCTGCTCCCCTGCTCTGCAGTCTCTGTTCAACATCTGCTGGCAGGCAAGAGCTCTAACTAGCTGAGCTCCCTCTTGATTGTGCTGTGGGCTGGGGAACTTCCTGGCCCAGGATCCTGGCTTGGGTTGAGAGCATAGCCTTCCTGTCGGGAGAAGGGTGCTCTGTGAGTATGCCACAGATGTTACCCCCACTGAACTCTCCTCTCAGTTCTGTCCACGTGGGCTCTCTTGCCTTCTGAGATTTAGTTCACAAATCTCCCCTCTGTATCCCCAAGCAACACGATTGAGTTCTGGGCATATGAGATCTGGCCTGTAGGCCTACCTGTGGATTCCCAAAGGTCAGTCTATGATCATGCCAGGGAGCAGCATGGTAGTTCCGAGTTGTCTATGAGGTGTTCATACAGGTTTGCTGTCTCTCCATTTCAAGGTGTGCCCTAATCTGATGTACCTGCTGGGCACACAGCACCAGGGAGAGCCAGTGAGCAGGAAGCTCACAGTTTGATTACCCCTTAGTCTGCTCCAGGACTTTAAAAGGAAAGGTTTGTGTCCCACTCTCTGTAGAATCCTTGGTGTGGTGGCTCAATTGCCTCTCTTGGGAGCTGCAGGTTGGGGAGGGGAAAGGGAGGAAAAGAGTCTGGACACAGGAAAGCTAGCACTTTGGTCATCTCTGTCTCCCTCTCCACAAGGCAGCCCACCTGGAATGTCTAGGCTTGGGGGTCATGCAGATCTCCTGGCATCCGCTAGACCCCTGTGGCTCCTGAAATGTGAAATGGAGTTGGGAAATGTTCGTGTGGGAATGAGCAAGCCAGAAACTGAGAGGCTGAAGCCC
The DNA here is from genome assembly GCA_008086735.1 of Cheirogaleus medius. Classification (NCBI taxonomy): domain Eukaryota; kingdom Metazoa; phylum Chordata; class Mammalia; order Primates; family Cheirogaleidae; genus Cheirogaleus; species Cheirogaleus medius. The sequence goes on along the minus strand of VBSM01000272.1, from coordinate 90,143,657 downwards.
CCTGGATGGGATAAAGGCTCACAGTGGGTAGAAACCAATATGGCACCTGCCATCTTGGCTTAGGTCTGTGGCAATGGGAAGTGACCCCAAGGAGGCTGGCAGGCTGGTGCTTTGTACTCAAGAAGCTTCCAGTTCACTGGCAACAGCAGCTTTTGGACTCCTGAGGGTAGAAAGGCCTCTCCACCAGCTCAGAATCCCACTGACTGTCAGAAAGGTGAGGGAGTGAGAAACAAACCACTCCACCTACCCTTTTTGCTGGACTCCAAGCCTCTGGGGGGTTGATCTCCTCTGATATCTTGCTTCTTGTTTTGCTCAGCAACTTCTTCCCATGGAGTCCCCTGTAGGTTGTGGTACCCTTCCCTCAGAATTACACCTGATCTGTGTTTATCTGTTTGTTTTTTTCTCTTTCATCTAAAACTTTCCTTCCTACTAAGAGGCTCTGGTAGATGGTGTCCCTGGTCAGGTATCTTCCCCAAATCTTTTCCTTTACTCCATCCACACTGAATTGCCCTATTTCAGTTCACCATCGTGTTGTACTAGAACTGCTGCTCTACTTGTTGGCTCTGGCACTTCTGTATGGGAGCAATAATCAGGGGTGATTTCTTGGGAAAGAAGAGGTATCAAGGCGACTTGTCTTAAAGTTGCATTTGCTTAAATTTTTATTAATATTTTAAGTTAAAGATAAAAGTATAGAGATATCAGAGAGATTTTTACTGAAAATTTACTAATCAAGAAAATGTCAATTGTCCATTGAAAATGGTCCACAGTTACTATTATTGGTAGTGTAGTAATAGTAGTACTAATAGTAGTAGGAGCTTTATTTGAGGTGGATAGAGGGAGTGAGGGGTTGATAGAAACCAGCTTTTCATTGTCATCACCATGGTTGTCCAGTTTTCCAACAGCCATTCCAATACCCACACCCACCCTCATCATCCATTCTTCATTCCTCCATTCTAGGCTTATGGAAAGCTTAGGGTAGATTGGCATAAGAAGGTGATTTTGTCTATGAGATACACACACCCATATGCACACACATGAGTGAATTATGTTATCACACAACTTTAAATTTGTGTTCTATTTGTGTTTTATTACCACGTGCAATGACCTGTGGTGCTCTGTAAATTTTTTATGAGTTCTATAATATATTTTGAATAGTAATTTTATGCAATTGATCTTTTTAATGTGCACATTAAAGTGTTGATGTTTTAAATGGAAATACTTAAAATATAAAATTTTATAAAAATGTTTGACAATTTTTTTATTTTAAACATTTTCACTCATGTATTATTATTACGGGTATGGATTCTAGGTAACAAATGCACTAAATTATTTGTTAGATTTTTTAATGATCTTCTTCATAATGCCAAAGAAGTAAACTGATTGACTATTGTCATTCATGCTTAGAAAGCACTTATTTTGCTGTGACTTCTTCATGATCATTAAAAATATTGATTACACTGTTTACCCACAGTAATGAATTTATAAATGTATGTAGATATATAACTTAATATGAAATGTTTATTAGAAAATCAAGACTATAATAATCTGGCATTGTTTGAAGCTCTACTACATGAAGTATGCAGTAGAGGGAATCTTCCCAAACAGAAAAACATAAAGTAAGGAGTTTCACTTTCAGCTAATTTGTAGTAGATTATGAAACACTATTGCTCTTGCTGTAACAATGAAGCAACATTGGCTGAACTCAAAAGTTATATTTTTACTTAAAATGACCAAAGAATGGTGGATGTAAAACTGTCTAAATGAACTAAAGTACAGAGAGGGATGACCAATTCTTTTTTTTTTTTTTTTTTTTTTTAGAGATGGGGTCTCGCTCTTGGTCAGGCTGGTTTCGAACTCCTGACCTTGAGCTATCCACCCGCCTCAGCCTCCCAGAGTGCTAGGATTACAGGCGTGAGCCACCGCGCCCGGCTACCAATTCTTAAGTGAGCAGAGTGGAAACTACTTTTACCTCTGAGCATATTTATTGCATCTGAGTGCCCAGGTAGTCAGAGAAACATCTTGACAAGAAAACTGCTGGGAGAAGAAAAATCCAGCCAGACTTTTATTGACAATACATGGCTGGGATGGTGGCTTAGAATCTGGAAGAGTTCCAGATATGGAGCTAATTCTTCCCACCCACCAATTCTCCCCCAATGGGACTTCTGCAGGAGTAGGGGTGACATGGCAGTCTGAGGACTGGACTGAAAAGCAAAGAGAAATCTCAGTCTTGCAATGCTTAGATCTCAAAGTCCTGTTGGGGAGAAGGTCTTGATCCCATCCTCAAGAAATTTGAAACCAGGAGAAATGAACTAAAGCAGCAACTCATTCCTGACCTAGGTTTAGTCTTGATTAGATAAAAGAGCCCTCATGCTAACTTTCTGACAAGAAAAAAAGCAAGCCCTTTCTGGAGGAAAATATTTCTTGCTCCAGTGTCTATGCTCATATGACTAAACATGTACAAAAGTGGAATATGAGCCTTGTAATCAAGAGAGAAAAATCAATAAAAATAGACTTACAGGTGGCCCAGATGTTGGGTTTAACAGAAAAGGACTTTAAAATAATAATTATAAAAATATTAAAGAACTTAGAGGAAAAGAAGTATTAATATAATATGGGTTCAAATAATAGAGGATTACAGCTGAAAAATGTAAACTCTAAGAAAGAATCAATAGAAATTCTAGAAATTGAAAATACCATATCTGAAAAAACAGAAGTAACATAGGCCTCTCTTGACCCACTGATGGTCCCTGCAAAATGGTGATATAAGTTTATATATATTCTTTCCTCTGCTTCAAATACTTCAACCCAATTTCACACTTGAATTATAATGTATTCTTATATTTAACCCCTTCTTGCTTCTCCGTGTCTTCACTCATACTTCTGACCCCAGCCATAATGAACTAAGTTTCAAAGGGGTAAGCCCTATGCCACAAATACTGTGTCCTGCATCATTCAAGGGAGGACCACATGGGCTGTGGTGTCAGAGTTTCTCCCCAGAGAAGCACAACATGGCATCCCTGTCTTTAGATTTCTAAGTGTCCATTTTTGCTCTGTATCATGCCAATGACTTTTCATTTGGACCTTGTCACCCTTTTTCGCCTGGCCAACTCTTATTCATATTGTAGGGTGACTTCTAGGCTACCTCCTCTAAGAATTTTTTAACTCTTTAACCCAGGATTAAATGTTCTTCTGTGTTCCTGTACACCCTGTATGTCCCCATCATGGTCCTTAGCACCTTGCTTATATAATTGCTTTCTCATATCTCTATCTTTTCTGTGGCTACAAGAAAGACAGATCTCTAATCACTTGTCGCAGGTCAAGAATTTGGCACAGTATCTGGCAGATCTTAGGGGAATCAATAAATACCTCCTAAACGAATGTGTGAATGACTCTTATGATCACATGTGAAACACTGAAGTTTATAAATGAAATAATATAATAGATCACAGAAAACTTACATGTGTACATTTTTTCCCTACAGTCACATTTCAAATTGATATGATGAAATAAATGGGATCATAGACAGTTAGAGTCAGCAGTTTAGAAATCAATGAGGGGCAACATTAGGATTTTACAGAAGGGGAAACTTAACCTCGCCTTTCCAAAGTTAATGTGTTGCTAAGGTTATATACTCTGACAAAAATAGTTTTAGAGTCTAAATTTTCTGATTCCTAGTTTAATAGTCTTGAACTATGATTAGCATCAGGCTGTGCAATTTGCAGTTCCTAGGAAGAAGTAGGACTCACAGTGGCTTGTTGCCTCCTCCTTCAGATCAGAGACTTCACAGACCTGAAGGCAGAACAACATGGAGAATGAAGGAAGAAAATACGAGTATAGCAGTTTTCTTTTTATTTTCATATTAGAGTAAAACTTGCTTTAATACTATCTTGCTCCTGAAGTTTTTGGAGTGTCTTTAGCTGAGAAAACAAAAAAAATGTGGTTTATCAAAGTCAGAGAGGTTTCAAAATAATATGTTAGCTGCTGAAATCTTTTGTTGTTGTTATCAGTTAAGAGTAAAGCACTAATCTTTACTTTCATACTATATCCACTTTATCTTCACATATTTTCTTTCTCCTTTCTTTCCTTCCTTCCTTTTTTCCTTTCCTCCTTTCCTATTTTCCTACCCCATTTCCCTCCCTCACTCACTCTCACTCTTTCCTTCCCTTCCTTCCTTCTTTTTCATTTCTCTCTCTCTCTGTCTCTCATTTTCCTCATTGTGCAGCTGTATGTGTTGCAAATTAGCATTATCCATTTTAAGAAACACTGAAGTAGATTCATGGATCATTTTCTATCTTTAAAATTGTTACTTATACAGTTTTTGTTCAAAGAATTTGCTCTATGTACTCCTGTTATCCTAAAAAGCTATTAGAATATCATCTGGAGAGAATGCAACAATGTAAAATTTCACTTATTGTCTAGGTTGGTGCTTGTCTACATTTTTTTATTTGTGTCTCTGTCAATGAAAAATATTTGAGCTAACATGCACCCTGCAGTATAAATATAGTTATCTATATATTAGTAATGTACCCTATAAGTCTAAATATTAAATATTAGTAAAGCTTAATCACTGAATTTTGGATAAAAATTATTAGAAGTTACAATATGTTCTTCTCATACCTCCATGATCCCTCTTGCATATTTCTGGAGTGTATGTAGCCCACTTTGGAGCCCATTAACAGGAAAACAACTGTAATTTATTTACAAGCTGGTGACAGCTTAATTCTTAATTTTTATCCCAATGAATGCTATTCCTAGGATAAAGAGAATTCCCATGTAATTCCCTGCCTTTACTTTATTGCTTATTGAAATACTTGCTATAACCTACCAGATGATTCTAAAATCAGGTGAAGTTATATATGGGGTTTTAGTGAAATCTCATTTTATTATTCTGAGTTGTTTAAAAGAAACTCACAATTTTTCTTAAACAAGCATGAACCAATTATAAATGGCAGATTTTTTTAATTGTTCACCACAATATTTCAGAACCTCTGATTCTATTAATACCATTAAAGAGTTGTAGCGACATACAGCTTTGCTTGATGGACACATATTTGTGGTTGGGAGGGGTGGAAATACTCCGACATAATGATTTTCAGATCTGTAGCATCCAGCACTCAAGAATTCTAAAAAAGAGAGACACAAAAGGATAATTACTACAACATGTGTTTCAGATTTTAGAGACAATTAGCTGGAGACCTCAAACTTTCCTTTTTTATTCAGCACACACAATAAAATAATACTTCATATTGGGTAAGCATTTTATACTTTATGAGGTACATGAATATTCATTGTTTAATTTAATGTTTATAAAGATTCCATGAGGTGGCCAGGAATAATTACATTGAAAGAATTGATAAGGAGAAGATAAATGACTTAAAGTTCATATAACAAATCTGGGTGGAACACACTAAGGCCAGACCTGAGTTCTCCTCTCTTTAAATTTTTGTTTGTTTGTTTGGTGGATCTTTAATATTCACATGATTTATTTGCATATTTATGTAAATAAAACATTCTTAATGTTAGTTATAATCCTAAAAATTTCTTAAAATACAAACTACTCTGCATGACACAAGTAGGGTAAATGTTACTTGTAAATCTGCCTTTGCAGCTGATTCTCCATTCTGAGAATGAAAGAATTGGAAGGAAACTCATACTATTGTTCTTCTGAGTTCTCTTATTCCTAATACAACTCAGTTTATACTTATTTGCCCATGCAGTTCTTAAAATTCTCTTGAGATAAAAACTCCATGCAGTTTTGCTCAATAATCTTTTTGCATTTTCTAACAATAGAATATAAAGTTAAATATGTCAATATAGCAAAATTTCTTCAATAGAATGATGACATTGTATAACAAATTGTAGTGTGAAATTGAATAGGAAAGTCTTACATTACTGAAAACCTAAGATGCTGTTCTATCTTGCATCCTAATGTGCCTGCCTTTGCAAAAGTAGGAACGTCTGTGGAATAAAATTCCTAATTCACTATCTGCCTCAAAAATAGATGAAAGTGACTGTGATCACTACAAACAATGTTATTTACTATTGCATTTAGAATTGCTTTAGTCCTTAAGAAAATATTCTAATCTTTAGTAATAGTCTATATAATTTTCTATATCATCATTCAGAATATTTACTTACCTTAAATATGTCTTGTTTTATTAGGTATATAAAGTAATTTAAATTCTTTCTTCAGTACTTTTTGTGGGAATGACAATAAAATTGAATCTTTTTTTAGGATACATAAAATAAATGTGTTCTGTCAGCTTTTTAAATAAGCTTTTATTTATTATATAGTATTAGTGAGAGTAATAAAAACATATAGTAACTGTTGGTACAGATATGAGAATTATGTTTAGGGGAGCATCTCCTTATAGAGTGATCTGGAAAGAAGTTGAATTTCAGCAAAATCTGTAAAAATTGCCAGAATTTTCTTAAGACAAAATTGATAAATACCAACTTCAGGCAAAAACATGAAAATGAAAGAGTGGGTGAGTCATGGATAACAAGTAATTCCTTTTTCTCTTCTAAATAATATTTAAACTTTTTAAAATAGGTCTATCTAACTCTCTTTTTCTAACCACACTTTTACAGAGTTTCTTTGTGTTATCTTCATAAACTATTCATTATGTAAAATATCACTCTTAATACTCACAGGGGAGAAAATATGAAATGTCCCTGTTATTAAGGACTGTTACAAAGACCCACAAATCTGTGTTTCTATGCAAACCTGGCAACTATTTCCATTGAAAGAAAATGTCTATTCTACTTAATCCTCTTTTAGCAGCATTGGTGCCATGGCTTTTTGAACTTGTGGGTTATTTGTTTATAAATATTGGCTTAAATGTTTTCAGATATCATCCCTATAATCGAGAACCATGTGTTACATTTTATGAGTTATTTTTTCTATATTCTTATTATAATATTAAAGTTCTGCAATTATTTCTTTTGACAAAATATCCCGAAACTGTTGAATACCATGTACTACACTTCCTTTTGCCAGAAACTAATTTTTTTAATCATAAACACATTTCCACTATTAAAAATATAAAAAGAACTGGATTTACTGTCTGGATTTTATTGGGGAAATGTGAAAACAACAGTTTTACAGTGTGCTGGTTCATGGGGTAGATAGTATAATACATTCCTGAGCGTTTTTACCAGCTGGCTACAATAGGGATCTTCAGGACACGGCAGAATCAGTCAGTGGGGTGCCCTTGAGAGATGAGAAGCTTCTTGCTGAAGTTTCACTCAGAGGAATTAATGTTTAGAGAAGAGTTTGAAGTTTTTATGCTTTTATTTTCTTTTGGGGCTTAGGTAACATTAGGGAAGAAGAGGGTAGGAGAATTACAGAAAGACAAATGGACAGGTCCTCATTATCTTTGAGCTGCTGCTGTAGAAAGAACATTTGGAAAAATATTTGAAAGAGCCCAGCCCAAGGAAGATTTTCTCTTTCCGTTTGCTGTGTGGTCTGCTCATAGGCAAGGCCATGAGATGGCACTCATTTTATCATCCATCAAATGTGGTTAGTTAGTAATGACGAACTTACACATGATTGTGATGTGAATTAAGCAGAAAGAATATCTGCAGTCTTTGGTGAACTGTATACTGCACTGGCCCTCCATGAACACAATGCATCCTCATTTGGGTTCGTCTTTGTTACTGTTTCATGTGCTTTATGACTAAATTAAAAATGATGCGAATGGTGAGGAGAAAATGAGGAGAGCCTTTGATTCTATTTTCCAGACTCCAACTTGAAGGATAAGAAAAGCTTTGGTTATTGTTGCCCACTTTCCTTTCCTTTCCTTTGGTTGAAGTCTAGATCTCAAGAACAATGTCTCCGATGGGTTTTTGTGGTAGTCTTTTGGGGTCAGGGTGACCTTGTTCTCAGATGGCTTCTGACATATTCCGTTTGACACTGTTTCCTCTGCTTAGCAATCTTTCACTTGCCAAGAAAAGCTCTGTATCCACACCAAAGCATGATCTTGAACTTCAAATCAAGCAGATGACGGTCAGCAGCTGCTACTAAGCCAAGCCTATTGTCTGCTTTGCAGAGCTTGTCCAGAACCCTGACAACTAAGGACTGGCTTGAAAATGACTAGTATTGGGCATGGGCTGATCTTAGTTGCAGTTGATCTTTGGAGAATTTCAATGACTTTGAAGTTTCCCATAAGTATGGTTTTCCCGTCATCAGAGCAAAACAAGTCAAAAGATATGAGCAAGGCACATGTGATTAATACTCAGAAAGCAAAGAAAAACAGGTTAATGTGTAAAACACCTCTGGATGGGAGGAAGCTCATTATATTTTCTGGCATATAAAAACATTTTTTACTTGGCACATTGTGTTCCTTTAAAAATAGTGTGGAATTATGTGATATAAAATGAAAAAAAAAAAGACAGGAAAGTACTCTAACACACTTTGGGAAAATTATAAATTGAATTTTACCTGTATGCTCAATCTGAAAAAAGTTGGTCTAGAGTTTTTTTTAAAGTAAAGCTTTTTACTAATGAAAATTCATTATAATTGTTTGTCTTAACCCTTTTTTGATTTAAAAAAGCTATGCCTAAATGAAATTCAAATAAAGTTTTGGCAAGAAGTAGCAGTTGCTCCTCCTCATTGTCCTGTTTCTCAGAATGTATTGTTTTCCTGTTAGAATTATGTCAACAAAAATACTTTTAGTAATTTGGATCAGTCTTCTCTTGCCACCTTTGCATCAATTTGTTTTCACTGCTCTTTTAAGTTAACGTGACAGCAAATTTGAATAGCGTTAAAAAGCTTTTTATAATGAAAAACTTTAAACATAAACAAAAGTGGAGAGAACAGTAGAATGAATTGATATCATACACCTTCAAAGTTCTCCACGCATGGTCGGTCTATTTTCATTTGTAGTCATTGCCCTCACTTTTCCTCTATTACATTATTTTGAAGTAATCATCAGATATAATATTATTTGCTCTGTAATTATTTCAGTATATACTTATAGAAGATAAAGGCAATTTAAAGATGTAATCACAATATAATTATCACACCTAAAATATTAATCATGTTCCTAATATCATCAAATATACACTCAATGTGCAAATTTCCCCCATTGTCTTGTAATTTTTAAATTGATTCGCTCAAGTCAGTGTGCAGACACGATCCACACACTGCATTTGTGGAGATACACATTGCTATGTCCCTTAAGTCTTCTAACCTTTAGTTGTACTTGCTTTCTCTTTCTATCTCTGTCTCTCTCTTTCTTTGTCTCTTAGAGTTTGTGTTTTGAAGACACTAGGTCACTTTGTCCTCTGGAGTTTGCCACATCCTGGGTAATGTTAATTGTATCCCTCTTGGGTCATGCAAGTTCTTCTGTATCCTGTAATTTCTGAAAATTTGTGGTTATATCTTGGGTCTTGATTTGACTCAGGTTTTATTTTCTTCAGAGGTAGTGTTATATTAGGAGGCACATAATTCTGAATGTTTTTCTTTGGTTTTGAGCAGCCATTGATTATTATTTCTTAGACTGACCTCATTTCTTGCCATCCTCCCTTCATCTTGCTCTACCCTTTCCATAGTGGTATTCTTGCTTCTTCTTAAACATGCCAGTCACACTTATGCCTCTTGGCCTTTGCACTTGCTTCCCCCTACCATGCCTGCAATCATGTTTCCCTAGATAAAGCAAGTTCTTCCTTTAGGCTTTTGATCAAATGTCACCTTTCAGAATGCTTATACACTATTGGTGGCACTGCATATTAGTATAACCTCATGAAAAACAGTATGGAGAGTATGGAGATTCCTCAAAGAACTAAAAGTAGACCTATCATTCAATCTAGTAATCCCACTACTAGGTATCTACCCAAAGAAAAAGAAGTCATTTATCAAAAAAACACCTGCACTCAAATGTTTATTGCAGCACAATTCACAATTGCAAAGATGTTGAATCAACCCAAATGCCCATTAATTCATGAGTGGATTAACAGAATGTGTTATATGTATAGCATAGATACTCAGTCATAAAAAAGGATAAATTAATGCCTTTTTGCAACAGTTTGCAACAGTTTGCAATAAGTTTCACAAGAATGGAAAAACAATCACCACATATACTTGCTATTAAACTGGAGCTAACTGATGAGCACATGTGCACAAAGGAATGCAAAACTTAGTGGAAATCAAGCAGCAGGGAAGGAAGGGAGGGGCATAAACCTACATAATGGGAACAATGAACACTAGTGGTGTGATGGACATACTTACAGCTATGACTCAAGCATTACAAAAGCAATCCATGTAACCAAAAACATTTGTACCCCCTTAATACTTTGAAATAAAAAAAAATCACCTTTCAGAAAAGTCTTTCCTGGCCTTAACTATCTAAATTTCAAGCCCCCTTCACAACACTTCCTATTTCTCTTTCTACTTTATATATTTTTAACTATTATTATTGCAGGATAGGTCTCTCAATAATCTTCCAATACAGCTCACCCACCTCTTGCCAGCAGTTGTGAGGCACAATGTACTGAGAATGCAACATCTTTAGATAAGGAGGAAATGTCTGGGACAACCTGAGCTGTGTCCTCATTCCTCCCGGAACAGGATATTGTATAATGCTTGGATCAGTGAGCCAAGTAAAGCCCAGAGTATAAAACTGAGAGTGAAGTGTTTTTGGGGTCTCTCAGCTGTGGTGAGATGGCAGTCATGGACAGACAAGGCTCTATCCACCCTTGTCAGCTTTCCTAGGCATTGGGGTACTGGCTTACCATGGACCTTAGGCTTCTATTTGTCCTTGCTGCCTATCTGTGAGCTTGCCTGACCTGTGGTGTGAGTATCCTGTCTCTGCAGACTAGGCTTAGGAACCGTTAAATTTATCACTATGTAGCATAGCGTATATTTTACTTATTTATATTGCTTATTTTTTGGTTCCCTATTAGAGTGCAGATACCACAAGAACAGGGGTATGTGTCTATTTTTCTAATCTCTGCATCCACAACACTTAGACCAGTACCTTTAGATAGCAAATAATCAATACACATTTGTAAACAAATGAGGAGTTGAGAGATCACCTATGTCAGATACTGCTGAGAGTGGAGCAAAATGAGGGCTTAGGGTTTGTAAGACAGTGACTGTGACTAGATCATGTAGAGTGGAAATTGGGAAAATACCAATTGGAATGGGTTGAGAAAATAGAGATCAAGACGTAGCAACTTTTAGATTTATATGTGGTGAAAAGAGAAATCATGTTTTTTTGGCAAGGAAGATAGAATATAATAAGACATGTTTATATGTCATTGGGACTATTTCCGTAGAAAAGGAGAAGTTGATGATGCAGGAAGGGGAAGGTTGAAGTCTATTTAGGTAAGAACAGACACAACGTCAAGGTTAGCCTTAGATTAGGCCAGGGAGACTTTATCCTTTATAACAAGATAGATAGAACAGTGTATTTGGTATAGATGGCAAGAAAGTTGATAGATTTTTGTGGCAGCGAAATGAAATCTGAAATTCATGTCTAATTGTCTCAGTTTCTCCATTTTGAGGCAAATAAATCACAGCAGAGATGAGAGTACTGTGGTGGGTGTTTAACCACACTTGTGAAAGAAGCTGGATTATGGAAAAGGGAAGAAATGCATGAAAAACAGGCTGACATTATAATATTTTGAATGCCCCTTTTTGTTGAGCCAGTACACAGATATTTGTTGAGTGCCTATTATTTGCAAGGTATCTCACTTGAAGAGTAAAGAAGATTTAAGACAAAATACTCATCATAAAACCGTTATCTGGATTTAACTTCTGTTTTTTTCTGTGTCTCAGTTAAGCTGGTTCTGGGCAGCAGCAATTATTTGAGGTTCTGAGATCCTATTTATTTTATTTTCCAGATCACCAAAAGAAAAGTGGGTTAAGTTGGCCAAACATGCCTGCCCATATCTACTGTCTGTTCTCCAATCCCCGAATCCCAAGATAAATAGCTATCTTTCCCTGTACTTTACTTTTATGTGTGCAGATCTGGCATCATGATGAACCTTGGACCCCTGGAGGAAATGGCAGGTAAATACAAGCAGAGAACACCTCACCATCATATTTTTTCCAGGTTTGTTCTAATTATTTTATTGACTTTCTCATATTTTTATAGAAAAATAAGAGCAATTTCAAGCCAAGGCCTCCAAAGTAACAGGGTATAGTATGCATACATAAATGATTTTTTTGTGTAGTTTCCTACCCTTTCATAGGTTTTGACTTGTAGTCATTTCAAGCAATTCATAGACTTGGCACCTAGCCCCACATTGGGAACCAGGTTGATAGGAAACATTCAACTAATTAGAAATAGTGAATTGGCCGGGCGCGGTGGCTCACGCCTGTAATCCTAGCACTCTGGGAGGCC
>VBSM01000272.1:90093193-90131207 GCA_008086735.1 Cheirogaleus medius | reverse complement strand
TAACCGTAATATTTGTACCCCCATAATATGCTGAAATAAAAAAAAAAAGAAATAATGAATCTTTTTTAATAGAAAAAGAGGAATTTACATGATTCTAACCAAAAAAAATCTCTTATTTTGAGTGAGGTGATTTTCCTGACCCATTGGCTCACAAGTCAAATCAATATGTTCCTCAATTGTATTATTTTTACTATATCATGGAAGAAAAAAAGTTCAAATAGGAAAAGGGATGCCCTTAAGAGCTTAACTAACACAAGTTGAGAGGACTGGGGAACCATATAAATAAATCAAAAGATTGGCTCTGAACCACGCTGGTTGTCAAGCATTTTGGGGGTCATCTAATATGACTTAGTGATCTTTTAGGGTCAAATAATAGATTTGGGAGTTAAAATGTGTGAAATTTTAGCTTGCTGCCTGGCCTTGGTTTCTTTATGTGAAAAATGCGGACATCCACAAATTGAAGAATGAGTAGAAGGTACCCTTTGCCATTGACAAAAATGGTAAGAGAAAACAAATGAAATGTTAGGTTTTATTAATATAAAGAAGAGAAACAATGAGTTAAAATTAGAATATAAGCAAAATATATGAAAGGACTTTAACAACCATTAGGAAAGAATGTATGCTTAAAAATTGACAAAGAATAAGAATAAATAATAAAACTGAATTATCAATGACTAATTCTGAAAAAAAGTGACTATAATGTATAATCTGTTATGAACAGATTCTCCAGTTTAAGGTGCCTGTCGTTCCTTTATTTCTCTCCACTTAATTAATTGGGGCCGTATTGGTGCTGATATATTTTTTCTTGAGACTTCTTCACCCTGGACTTTTGTCCAAGAACCCTTCAGGTTTACTCAATCCCAAGAGTAGGATTTTAAAAAACAACTGGGTTGATTTGCATTTTCCTGATGATTAGTAATGTTGAGCATCTTTTCATTTATCTACTACCCATTTGTATTAATATTTCTTCTGTGGAGAATTGAATCAAAACCACAATAAGATATCATTTCACACTTGTTAGGATGGCTAATATAAAAACAAACAAAAAAAAAAAACAAAAGATAAGCGTTGGCAAGGCTGTGGAGGAACAGGAACCATTCTACACTATTGGTGGAAATGTAAAATGGTGTAGCCGCTATGAAAAATAGAATGGAGTTTTCCCAGAGTATTAAAAACAGAACTGCCATTTGATCTAGCAATCTTACTTCTGGGTATTTACCCAAAAGAATTAAAATTGAGATCTTGAAGAGATATTTACACTCCTATGTTCACTGCAGGATTATTCACAACAGCCAAGATGTCGAGACAAGCTAAATGTTTACTAACAGATGAATGGATAAAGAAAATGTGGTATGTATACACAATGAAATATTATTCAGCCTTAAAAAGAAGGAAATCTTGTCATATGTAACAACATCAATGAACCTTGATGACAGTATGTTAGGTGAAATAAGCTACTCATGGAAGGATGAATACTGCATGATTCCACTTATGTGAGGCATATAAAATAGTTAAGTTCATAGAAGCAGAGTGGAATGCTGGTTTCCAGGGGCTGGGGCTAGAGGATATAGGGAGTTGCTAATTAACAGGCATAAAGTTTCAGTTATGCAAGATAAATAGTTTCTAGAGATCTGCTGTACAATATCATGCCCGTAGTTGACGATACTATATTGTACCCTTAAAACTTTAAGAGCATAGCTCTCATATTAAATGTTCTTACCAAAATAAAAAAGACCTAAATAAATGGAGAGATATACCGAAACACACACACACACACATACACACATACACACAAACAAATAAATAGGTAGATGAAAGCCAGGTGGGAAGGAATTGGTAATATGCTCTGTCTACTGACGCCAGTCCTATTCAGGCTGCTGTCTGACATTGCTATTGAAGACTGGCCTTGCTCATTCTGATGTATGCACATGAGTTTCTTGCTGTTTTACATCTCTATTTTATCATGCCTTTCCCTTGAGCTGCAAAGGAATATATATCTCTATTCTAATTCTCAGGCTCAGCTTCTAATCTTGAATAAAATATACTGCCTGGGTAACTGGATTTGGAGAATTGTCAGATCTCAACCAAAAGTTAGGCCAGACCAACTCTTTCTCTATTGTAATCAATTTGTAGTGCCTTGTGTTGAGCTGAGATTCACAGCCCAAACTCCCATTCCCTTCTTTTAAATTCTAATTTGGGAATTTCTCCTTTGATTTCTTTTCTCACTGCCTGATCTTGGAAAGACTAATTCTTGTCCACTTCAGCAATTTTATGTTATTTTGAATCTTGGAAAGCAGAGGCTTGTGTTCTTAGTACCTTTACTCTTCTATGCCTGTTTTCTCCTTATGGAAATAAATCCATAACTCCTGTGGAGATATGTGTGTAAAGGGTAGGGGAGGTAGTATGAGTCCAACTTTTTATATTAAGGGCTATAAAATCAAATAAAAATTAATATCTACTTTAACTTCGCATAACTAATATGGCTCCCTCAGGTACTACTACTTCTCTGAACAAAGAAAATTGTTTCCATTGTTTTCTGCATCTGCTTTGTCAGTTATCAATTTACATAGTAATCAAAGAGAAATCATAAGAAATACAATTGACAAATATCCTAGAAAATGATATTATGCAGAATTAGCAAAGATATAGGGATATAGATATCCTATTATAACACTAGTGAGAGTACAAATTGATACAAATATTTATCTAGATGTTTATATTAAATAGTGTATCACATAGCTATTGCTGAATAACAATCTACCACAAAAGTTAATAGCTTAAAATAATCATTTATTTTTCCTTGAAAGTCTACAAGTCATCTGGGAAGTTCTCCAGGTCTTAGCTGGTCTTGATCATCCACCTGTTGTTAGTCGTGGGTCTGGTAGGTAGCTCTGTTGATCTGGGCTGGGCTCGCTCATGTGACTGGGATCAGTTAACTATAGGCTTGTCTAGAAAGACCTTGCCTGGGGTAAGTGGGCTCTCCGCCATATACTCCGCAGGCTACAGCAGGCTTGTCCACATGTGGCGGCAGGGTTCCAAGAGAGTGGGAAGAAGTGGGCAAGGCCTCTGGAGACCTAGGCTTGAAATTTGAAAAGTGCCTTCTGTCAAATTATATTGGCTAAACAATTTCACAAAATCAACCCAAATTCAAGAGGTGGAGAAATAGATTTTACCTTTTAACGAGAGGAGCAGCAGAGTCACATTGCAAAAGCATATGTAATAAGGGTCTGAATCATATTTTGCTGTTTGACTGCAGGCAGTTTTTGAGCCTCACCCTACTCTCTTCCCCTTCTGCCCACATCTGGGAAAGGTGGTAAGAAAGCCTTGACATTTCCTCCTTGGAGACAGTGGGAAGCTCAAGCCACCAAAGCTCCTATCCATGCAGTAACATTTACCTCAGCCCCATGCCCTAGTCACCATAAAAACCCAAAGCCAGATTCCTTTTCCTGCTTTCTCAAGCTGCATTTGGACCAGCATGGGAGGCATGCTCTCTTCTTCCCTAAAAGCCTCATTGACTAAGTAATAAGTATTTTTATCTCCTCTTGGGGTGTGTGTGTGTGTGTGTGTGGCATCATTAGTCTTGACACAAAAATCAAATTTTAAGGTCCATCTTGAGGTCTCATAACAGTGTGAGTATAAGGCAAATGTGAAGAAGGGCAGCTATTTGTGTAATCGACCACAGTCAACATTTGTTCAGTTACAAAAGTCACAGGCAACCACCAAATCTCAGTGGCTTATAAAAACAAAGGTATTTTTCTTGCTCATGTTACACATCTTTTCTGTGGTGGGCTGTATTCTATTCCTATTGGCTGTGCTGTGGCTGTGTATATTGGTCAGATGTCACACAGCAGGCTGGTGGCTGCTGTACTCCACAATGCTCTGTTGCATGCATCCTTTTCGTTCTGGAGTCCAAATGGAATAGCCCTCAGCTGGGACGTGCAGTACTAATGTCAGAGGAAAAAGAGCAAAAGAGCTGGTGCAAAAACATGATGGCAGGTAAAGCTCTCACTTGGAGGTGGTATAGGTCATACCTTCTCATATGCTTTCAGCCAAAACAAATCATAGATCCAAGCCGAATGTCAATGGGATAAGAATGAACACTCCTTTCAAAAAATCATATGGTGATAGGATGAAAAATCCTCTTAATGGAATGGAGGAGGAGAATTGGGTACAATAACATAATTTACCCAGGTACTTTTATAAAATAGTCAAAAACTTTAAATTTTACTGAATTTTGACCTAGTAATTCTCCATTTAGGAATTGAACTTAAGAAATCAATGTGTTTGAAAATATGGAGCAGGGATCCTCAAACTTTTTAAACAGGAGGCCAGTTCACTGTTCCTCAGACCATTGGAGGGCCGTTGGAGAGTGCAGCGCACATTCCACACGTGCGCACTGTGGGCCCGGGATGAGTCGGCTGTTAAGTGGGACAGGCAGCGGGGACAAAAACACCCTGCGGGCTGGATAAATGTCCTCGGCAGGCCGCATGTGGCCCGCGGGCCGTAGTTTGAGGATGGCTGATATGGAGCCTTGTGTAAGAGATACTCCCATCAACAGGGAATTTGTTTATAGATTATAATATTGTGTTATGATAGACTATTATTCACCCATTACAATGATATTATAGAAGAATACCTAATAATATATAAAAATGCTCACAATATTGTTAATTGGTAAAAGTTTATATAAAGAGTATATACAAAGGAGCTTATTGCTTTTTTAAGAAAAACATTATTTATATAATTATATATTGAGAAAATATCAGAATGAAATACACAAATATTTATTGATATCTCTCATCTCTCTGGGTGTTACATGATCTTTATTTTCTACTTTTCTGTTCTTAAAAATACATGCAACTTTTTCAACGTGAAAAATAACTAAATAAGTTATTTAGTTACATCCTGTGGGCATGTCCCAGGGTCCCCAAAGATCAATTCCTGACTGTGTTGGGGAGAAGCATGCTGGTCTTGGGTTGCCTACAGAGTGCTCAAGCAGGTTTGATGTCCCTCCGCTTTGGCATGTGCCTTGCTTTGATGGAGGAGCCAGGAAAGCAGCACTGGAGAAGGCCAGCGAGCAGGGAGCTCACAGGCTGAGCACCCCTTAGCCCTCTGCAGGTCTTTAAGAGGGAAGGTTTGAACCCCACTCTCTCTGGAAGCCCCAACAGGGGGGAAGCAGCAGCTCCTGAGAGCTCTGGCTCTAGTGTCTCTCTTGGCAGCTATGGGTGGGGAAGGGGCAAGGAAGGAAAAGAGTCTGAATGGAGGAAAGCTAACACTCTGATTGTCTCTGTCTGTCTCTCTGGAAGGCAGCCCACATGGAATGTCCAGGCTCTGGGGTCACACAGATCCCCAGCATCCCACTGGCTCTTGCAGTCCGGGCCCAAGTTGGAGAATGCTTGTGTGGGAATGTGCAATATGAAAACTGAGAGACTGAAGCCCCATGGAGAGGTCAAAGGTGCACAGTGGGTGGAGAAGCAATATGGCACCTGCCCTCTTGGCTCAGGTCTGTGGTGAAGGAAAGCAACTCCAAGGGGGCTGACAGGCTGGTGCTTTGTTCTCAAGAAGCTCCCGATTCACTGGCAGCAGCCTTTGAGCTCATGAGGGTAGAAATGATCGCCAGTAGCTCAGGAACTTGCTAACTGCCAGAGATGTGAGGGAGGGAGAAATGAACTGCTTCACCTACCCTTTCCCTGGACGCCAAATCTCTTGGGGGTTGACCTCTACTGATATCTCGTTCCTTCCTGTTCTGCTCCACAATTTCTTCCCATGGAATCACTTGTAGGTTCTGGCACTTTTCCCTCAGAATTATACCAAATCTATGATTGTTTGTTTGCTTTTTCTTTTTCATCTAAAATTTCTCCTTCTTTCTGAGATGATCCGGCAGCTGGTGTTTCCGGTCAACCATCTTGTCACAAATACCCTTTGATTGCTTTTGTCTTATAAAGATCAAGTTATTCTGTGAAATATGGGAAGAGGTTTATTATTATTTGCTGTATTTCCCTTTAAGCCCCAGAATGGCTTCTTCAAATAAATGCCTATGTGGGAGTCTAGCTTATTGCATGGAGCTGCTATAGCCAGGACAGTGGTATAGGGAAGGAATCAGACTGCTGTCCAGCTGGTGTTCTTGATCTAATTCTCTTTGTTGGTCCTTGATGCAACTTCAGAGATCTCCAGGGATATAGGAGAACCCAGTTTGAACCACTGATTTGAAGTATAAAGCAGCACAGGTTTACTCTCAGAAGTAAATCTATACATCACCTAACCTACTACCAAGACTTTTAAAAATAGCTTCACTAAAACACTGCATGCTTATTAACTATGGTGAGCTTTCAGGAGTTTACAATTTCTATCAAGAAAATGTTTGAATTTTAATGTTTCCATTAAAATGATTGTGCTATCACATTTTCATAGGGAACATCTGTTGGAGTTAAATTTAACATGGTATTACCTGTAATTAAGGCCACAAAAGATTTATTCAGGCACTTGCATACAGGGATCAGCATGCTGCACACACCAGCCTATTATTTTAATATGAGAGAGGGTAACCTGTGGTTTGGTAACACAGAACCAAGGTTACAAAAACCAGGTAACATGAGGAATAGCTGGCATAAATTTTTTTATGTATGGAAAGAGGCAGAGTATACAGAGTTTTAAGTTTTGGCAGAACAAAGAAAGCTTTGAGACTTGCATGATGCAATTATTACAAGAAACAGTGGACGTTTAGAACTAAGCTGTCTTCTGGAAAGGACAGGAAAAATGTAATTGAATTACTCCAAGGTTTTGATCTTAATACAAACCAATTCTGTATTCATTATATTATGCTCAAAACAATCAGCCAGTAGGTGCACAAGGCCTTACATAATTTGTGAGGCCCACTGAAAAATAAAAACGTGAGCCACTTGTTCAAAAAGCAGGAAAAAAGTTCTGCTAAAGATACTAAAATATAAAGCTTTTTCTTTTATGCTTTTTTTCTGATTTATTTGCATTTTACTTCTATTTAATGTAATTCTAAGTGAAGAAAAGCTACAATTTTATATCATTGCCATGAATTTCACTGTTCATCTTTATCATCACCATCTTTATCTTTCATCATCTCATGCAGTGCCAGTTTAATACAAATTTAAGAGCATGCAATTCTTATGTGGAATCACCAAAATTACATGTCATATTTTGTAGCTTATACACACATATGTATTTTGTTCCTACCAAAACAGTGGAAATGCTACCCAAAACTAACTCAACTGTTTTTGTATCACTTTTTGATATGCACACATTCCACCAGTACTTTCTAGTTTTAGCTTACTGATAATTAAGGAAAGACTGAAAGGAAAAGGAACTATGGTTGGTTGCCTTATCTTTCCTTTTCCTTCTATGTCATTTCAACATAAGTGGCTATTTAACATGAGGCCAGTAATATGGGTAAGAAAAGATATGGTAGGGTTCCTCTGCCATTTACAATACTATTATCTCCTTTCTGTATTTGAAACAAGTTCTTGTTTGAATGGAAAGTGTGACTTCTTTGGGCTGTCCACATCCCTACTTAGTCATAAAGGTAACATGCTTATCTTGTGCTCTCTTTCAGTCTTGCCGAACTCCCATACATTGTGGATCCAGCAGAATTCTCTGCTCGGGAGGCCATCTTGCAAATGGCAAAGCGACCTAAGTAATCGTCATCATTATTATTGCTGTTATTGTTGTTCATTCATAGAATTCTCCCATCTTGGGTTTGCCGTGTCCTCAGACACTTCTCATCATGGGCTTGTCCATGTCTTCTTTCTCTCTTCTGCTCGACACTACCTATTTTGTTCACCATGTCAAGTGTTCCTTATCTTGGTCAAGGAAGAAACCAGAATCAATGGGAATAGAAGACACTTAGCAGGTGGTTAGATACAGGTTGCCCAGAAATAGCACTTCTTGTCCTCCTATACTCCTGTTGTTTTTTTTTTCTTTTTTGGAAAACCTTACCACTTAGCCATATTTAGGTCTTTCCATCCTGTTTAGACATCTTCCGTCACATAGACAACACAGTGATACTCTAGAAATGTGGCTCTAATGGTTGTAATTAAACTTTGTGTTTTACAAAGACTTTAGATTTCAGTATTTTCTGGATTAACCTCTTATAGCAGGCTGCACAATTGTCCCCCTAAAGATATCTGTAGCCTAATCTTTGGAACCTATTGTGAGCAGGTTCTATCTGCACTGGGTACTAGTTCAGCCCACTGTATTTTGGGCTGTAATTTTTATTGCATACACGAATTTGATGAGAAAGAATACACACACAACAAATTGAGTGAAACAACTTTATTTCTCACAGATAGGCAGCAAGAGACAGTAGAAGCCTGAGATTCATGGCTCATGCAAGGCTTGGAATTCTCCCATCTTGGGTTTGCCATGTCTTCAGATACTTCTCATCATGGGCTTGTCCATGTCTGCCCACAGTAGATGGAATCTCATCTGTGTGTGCAAAAGCAGCTGGGTTTTATACCTTGATGAAATGTTATTAATACTGATTGGGCTAAAGCATTGTAGGACATCCTGTTCTAAAAGGAACAGGAACACAGCCTGCGTTGTTCTTGCCCATTCCTCCTTCCTGACACATTCTACAGTTATTCCTGAGAACTATTAATATGAGTGAGAAGGGGAGAAAATTTGGGTTAATCCAAGGTCACCTAAAGAACTGTCCTGCACCTGTAAATATGTTACCTAACACAGTAAAAGGAAATTTTCAGATGTGGTCAAGTTAAGAATCTTGAGATTATTCTGAATTATTCAGGTGGGCCCAATATTATCACATGTTCTTTTTTTCTTTTTGAGACGGATTCTCACTCTGTTGCCTGGGCTAGAGTGCTGTGGCATCAGCCTAGCTCACAGCAACCTCAAACTCCTGGGCTCAAGCGATCCTCCTGCCTCAGCCTCTCGAGTAGCTGGGACTACAGGCATGTGCCACCATGCCCAGCTAATTTTTTATGTGTATATATATATATATATATATATATTTTTTTTTAGTTGTCCAGCTAATTTCCTTCTATTTTTAGTAGAGATGGGGTCTCGCTCTTGCTCAAGCTGGTCTTGAACTCCTGAGCTCAAAAGATCCACCCTCCTCAGCCTCCCAGAGTGCTAGAATTATAGACGTGAGCCACCACGTCCTGCCACAAGAATTCTTATAAAAAGGAGATGGAGGATCAGAGTGAGAGAGAAGGAAGATGAAAGATGGAAGCAGAGGTCAGAGAAGAAAGAAAATACTACACTCCTGAATTAGAAAAGGAAAGAAGGAGCCATGAGCCAAAGAGTGTAGGCCAACTCTAGAAGCTGGAAAGGGCAGTAAAATGGATTATTTCCTAGGGGCTCCAGAAGGAATCAGCCCTACTGACATCTTGATTTTAGCTCAGTGAAACTTATTTTTGATTTCTGATCTCTAGAACTATAAGTAGATCAAAATACATAGTCCAGAAATAGATTTTAGTAAATAGAAAAAGTTAGCATATGCTGGAGAGGATATGAAGGATCAGCAGAAGAAAGGATGGATTTTTAATATATAATATTGGATCAAACTTGGCAACATTGCTAAAATTTTACAACTGTTACAAACCTAGCTAAACCAGTAAAAGTAATACAGTCCAATATTTTTCTAATTCCACATACCAAAAATTACAGATTACTATTTTTGAGCTGGAACATTGGTCTTCCAGGCTAGAATTAAAGTGCTATCCTGGCTTTCCAGCTTAGACATGGCAGATCATGGGACTTCTCAGCCTCTGTAATCACATGAGTGAATTCATTAAAATAAATCTCATTTTATTTATACATGTATATTCTATTGGTCCTCTTTCTATGGAGAATCCTGAACAATACAGATTTTGGTATAAAAAGCTTAAATTATAAAGGACAATGAATTTTCTAGGATGGACCTGATGGCAGGGAAAGAGAAATTCTTTGTTCTGAATTTCAGGAGTTAAAAAAATCAGAGTAATGGATTCAGAGTACAAAGAATAGTGTTTTCTGTAAGAAGTTGAAGTAGGTTTACCAAATGAACGCCATTTGGGTTATTCCCAGTGAGCAATTATCACCCAATATATTCATAGAGAGAGAGAATTCGTTGAAGAAAAAACTAAGAATGCTCTTAAAAGTGTTAAGAATCAGAACACTATGTTTTATACATTATTTGTTCATATCAATGACATAAGTACTTTTAAAATGTAATGATGTTAATAAAATTGAAACCATTGCACAAAGTCCATGTTTACACAATTTGAACAATCTCAGTTCAATACACCAAACTGGTCTCAAATTTTGCATTGTACCATACTATCTTCTCCCATTTCCTGTATTTTTTTTAAATAGGATTAAAATTCCTTCAGGATTCCTATTGGCAATACTGCTTTGTAAGTAGAAATATCTGCGAAGTTAAATTTTTTTTAAGTCTTGGCATGTGTAAATATATTTGAAATTGATTAGTTTAAATGTGATAAGCATCATCCTGTATTAGGTGGCCTCTATGATTTATATTAGTTGAAATGTAGTTCTATGATTTAATAAAGGATCCAATGAAAGAAATATGAATTAAATTACTAAATTTGTTTGTACTTCTACAGTAGAAAAGAATATAAATGAATTCTACAAAAACTAACAGCTTTTCTCTGTTGATAGTTCACTATCCCTGCCAACCTCTCATAAAACTCAATTTTATATCTTAGAGATCTTTATCTTCTGAAGTTGGCTTTCATTACATTTTATGTGATTGCCTATTTACAACCCACTTTCAAATATTATCTTCTATTAAAGGCGAAAAGTCAGTCTTATTATCTTCTTTTATGCACATAATGAAATTGAAGCTCGGTGAGGTTAACTGATTAGACCAAGTATACACAAAAAATTATAAATAGTTATGTGCTTAGAGTTAAAAGTGCAACAAAGGTTCATTCCACAGAATCACATTTTGAAAATGCTTCACACATAAATGTAAATATAGTTTTTCTTAATTTTGCTGAATCAAGATGCTGAACAGCAGGTCGGATGAAGAATAAACACCAGCTCTCTAAAGGCAAATAATTATATTGATGTAATTTCTTCAGTTTGATGAGGAATAAATTCTCATTCTTAATATCAATGGTTTTTACTTGGAATTTTTCTCTCTTTAAAAAATATTTAATGATAATTGAGACAGCATATTCTGCAAAAAAAAAAAAAAAAAAAAGAGAGAGAGAGAGAAAGAAACAGCTAATTGGAACAATACAGGTAATGTTCTAAATTTTATATTTGAAGTTTTCTATTAAAATCCCAAAATAGGCTCGAAACAAACATGATATTCTACAGTAAATAGAAAATGTTCTCATACTTAAGACTCTTTAAATTCCACATGTAGGCTCACTGTATTGTTCAGTCCTACTTTTGCTTGCAAATTATTTTCAACTTGTAAATCTGAATGACAAAGACCCATTGACAGGTTTGTGATAATTGATTCAGTGCTGCAGGCTTTGCACTGCTGAAAATTTTATGTGTTGAAGATCTAACCCCTGGTACCTCAGAATGTAACCATATTTGGAGACATGGCCTTCAAAGAAATAATTAAAGTTAAATGAGGTCATATGGGTGGGCCCTAATCCAATATGACTGATGTCTTTCTAAGAGCAGAAAGAGACATAATGCATGTACTAGCACAAAGAAAAGGCCATGTGAAAGCACAGCAAAAAGATGGGCATTTGTAAGTCAGGAAGAGAGGCCTAGGGAGAAACTAAACCTGCCTACACAGTGATCTTAGATTTCCAGCCTCCAGAACTGTGAGAAATAAATTTCTATTGTTTAAGCCACGTAGTCTGTGGTATTTTCTTATGTCAGCCCTAGCAGACTAACACATTGGCTAAGTGAATATTCTATAAGATTCTATGAGATTGAAATTCCACGTTCTGTAAATGAATCTGTGCTTTACTATATCACTACTCTAAGGCAAACGGAAGGTTGACTTTCCTGGACTCCTTGTGGATGGAGGGCCTGTGTTACCAGTTCTGGAGTATTTAATTGTTGATGTAGGAATCTCTAGAATTATTTCCCCCCTGCTCACGTAATTGTGCTAACATGAGGTAGGACAGCTCCCTGACTAACTGTATACATTTATATGGAATCTTTTATTATGTGAAATCACTGAGATTAGGAAGGGGGCTGTGTGTTTGTTACCACACAATGATGTAATTTATCCTTGCTGATACAACTTTATATTAAATTTGTTAAAAATGAATGGCAACATATTTTCCTACAATTACAAGAAGGCATTTAAAAAAATCAGGTATTGGCTTATGATTACATGGCCCAGCAAAAAACATTCCAATACTTTGTTTATGCAAATTGTTGCTGAATTCACAGATAATTTGATCATTCCTATTCATCTCCATGGAACAGGGTTAAAAACATTTTATCTATATCAAGGGAAGGATATTTGGGTGATTAAAGACCTAGAGTTGGCAAATGTGACTCTTCACTGCCTGTAGAACAAATTTGGCAAGATTCCTAAACATCACCATTTATAAAATCATAAAAACCCTCTATTCAATATGAAACAAAGCCAAAGTTCATTTGCACAATTTTGCTGCTGTAATTGAAACCACTTAGAGCTGTTTATTGTTCTAAGACCAGAAACAATAAAGACAGTATAAACAAGAAACTGACCCAGTGTGATGCTATCTGGATGAATCAAAGAAAAACAACTAAATTTTTACATACACAGTTGAGCTCATTCTCTCCCTGACTGTGATTAACTTGCCAGCATGAAGCTTTATATTATCTTTTTTAAAATTGAGGATGAGGGAAAGGGCAAGTCCACAGTGATTATAAAGATAGCTCTGTCTCAGTGCATTTCTCTTACTTCTCTCTCTCTTTTTAATTTATGTTACAGCATAAATCTGACTAGGCAGAAGATGAAGCTAATGGTTTAGTGCAACTAGTCATTCTATGCCTCATGAAGAAAAAGCAATTGTATTTTTTCTTTATTGAAAAAGTTTGGATAAGGAAATGAATGTGCCCTGCATAAAGACAAGAAAATGTTAATCAAACATAACAATAAAGACCTAAAGGTAAAGTGAAGGGATTCCCAAATATTTAAAGTACTAGGAGATACTAGCAAACTGGAACTGGGCTTATAAATTAAGGCAATGGAAGGTAACTGAGTGATTTTAGTCATTCTAAAAAGACATTCTGCCATTCCCTCTACTTTGTCTTCAATGTTTCTGTTGACAGATTTTCAGACTCAACCCTGTTGATACATGTGAATGGGATTCAGGTAAGAGAATCAAGATGACAGAAGGAGGTTACAGAGGGAATCCAGCTAAGCACCCAGATGTCACTGAATGTGTTACTTGGATAAAGCCATCAGCTAAATTCATCAACGGCCAGGCATTAGACATCAGGTGGAGGACAATGCAGTTAGAGTTAGGAGAGAGGAAACCAGACTTCTAGCAACTACAACTTCAAATGGGATGGTGGCCAGATGTCTGGGGCGCTGACCAGTGTAGCCAACCAACATCACATAACAGTGAAGACCTGGGGAACGGTGAGAGACAGGGTGGTCCTCCTCCGTCTGGACATGCTATTGTTTGATATTTGTAGAGTGAGGCTGGGAAGTTACTTAAAGCCTAGAATTTAGAATCTGGGATTATCTGAAAGAGCATGTTTTATTATGGAAGAGAGTAAAATAATTATTTCCATTATTAATATGATATAATTTTCCCCCAATACCCAATGGAAGGCAGGTTCATGAATGATAGGTTCAAATTCATTATGCAAGTTAAAGCAGCAACAAACCATTACATAATTGGAGTTTTATTGTTTACATTATTGCTTCCTCTACAAATATTTATTGATATCTGCTATAAACAAGGCATTGGGCTACTCATTTTATTCACTAATGTTGTTAACTAAGGGATTTTCATTGTTAACTTTTCAGTACACAATTTATAATGGCTGTAGATTGCCCTTTTCACTATTCTAATTATTGTAAATATATGTTTACTAAGGTTTAATTTAACATTAAAACTATAATTTGCCATCTGTATTTGGGAATATGCCCTATCTACAATGGTTTTATTAGAATTATATGTTTTCAATTCTTGTTTTATATTCATTACTATGCTCCTAAGTAGAGTACCTATTTGATCTTTCTCACTCTCTTTCCCTCTGTCTCTCCCTTTTAAATCTACTGCATCTATTTCAATTCCTACAATATTATGAGTACTGCATAAATATTTGGTGAATAAATGAGTATGTGATTTTTAAGACTGTGTTCAATTTGAAAAAAGATTATAGGTAACTTTTAATCCTGAATATACTTTATAATTCAGAGTAATCTGTTTAAAAATACATGTTTTTTGATGGCAGACTGCTAAATGTTAATTATATAAAATCAGGAAAAGACAGACAAGCAAAAGATATTTGTGTCCAATTCATGTTTTCACTTAAAAAAACATACTTCTTAGTAATGAGAATGATGTAATTGTGAGAAACCTCCAAGAAAGGTGAGAAAATCTTATAGTGAAAGCATTTTAACATTGTAGTGTGTAAGATACTGTAAAGTGTCACTGTCCTGTTTGGTTTAAAAAGCAACCTAGAACAGCTTTCAAAATACTAAGTACAAACCCTGTCTTCTTTCTTTCTTCTATGACAGCAGAGAAAATAGTTCATCAGTAGGAGTTTCATATTTTTGTGAAATTTATGTCTTTAGGACACAAATCTTCACAACAGGAATAGAAATGCTTAAAGTAAAAAATGAAAATGAAAATGCATTTTTTTCCTAGACAATATTATAGTAACTTCAATTTCATAGACCACAAAAAAGCCAGATCACCATTCTTTGTTGCTGACTGTTGTTGTGGGTCTCATCCTTCTGGGTCAACTTATATCTTGACCTGTCTTCACCTTCGTTGTTCTTTCTTGGCCTTCCCTGGCCTGGTCTGGTCCACCCAAGTTTATGCTGAACATGTATAATAGGAGAGACCAGGCCTTCTTCTTGTAAACTTACTTTTCTTTTATATTGTTAGGAAAGGTAAGACTACATTACCACGTCACATGAGAAAAGTCAATAAACAACATCAGAGAACAAGTCAATATACATGGTTTCTAGAAAATGAGAACAGAGAAAAAAATATATATCATTTCCCATATAAAATCAGGTGAGAAAGCAAAATAAAAACAGTGGACCAGAACTGAAAATGAAGTAGTATACATTATTTGTTATATTAATGCTTATTTTTTGCTTTGCTTTATGTTTTTTATTTCAAAATACTAGAAAGTACAAGTGTTCTTGTTATAAGGATGAATTGTATAATGCTGAAGTCAGGGTTTTTAGCATGCCCATCACCAGAATAGTGTACATTATACCAGACAGGTAAGTGTTTATCCCTAACCACCCTCACACCCTGCCCCATTCTTAGTTTCCTTTACACTGTTTTATGACCATATGTACCCACTATTTAGTTCCCACTTATTAGTGAGAACATGTGGTGTTTGTTTTTCCATTCTGAGATACTTCACTTAAGGTAATGTTCCTCAGTTCCATCCAAGTTGCTGCAAATGACATTGTTACATTACTTTTTATGACTGAGTAGTACTCCATGGTGTGTATGTGTGTGTGTGTATATATATATATATATATATACCACATTTTGTTAACCCACTCATCAACTGATGGGCACTTAGTTGGATTCAACATCTTTGCAATTGTGTATTGTGCTATAATAAACATTCAAGCAAAGGTATCTCTTTGATAAATTAACTTCTCCTTTGGGTTGATACTCAGTAGTGGGATTGCTGGGTTGAATGGCAGGTATACGTTTATTTCTTTAAGGAATCTTTTTGGGAGATTTTTATTACAATTTCAATCTCACTACTCCTTATTGGTCTGTTCAGGATTTCTATTTCTACCTGATTCAGGCTTGAAAGGTTGTGTGTTTCCAAGAATTTATCTAGTTCCTCTATGTTTTCTAGTTCATGTGCATAGAGATTTTCATAGTAATCACAGATGCTATTTTGTATTTCTGTGGTATCAGTTGTAATGTCTCCTTTTTAATTTCTGACTGAACTTATTTGTGTCCTTTCTCTTATAATTTTGGTCAATCTAGCTAGTGGCCTATCAATTTTGTTTATCTTTTTAAAGAACCAACTTTTTGTTCCATTGAAAATTTGTATTTTTTTATTTTTAGTTTCCATTTCATTTAGTTCTACTTTGAGATTTGTAATTTCTTTTCTTCTTCTAGCTTTGGGTTTGGTTTGTTCTTCTTTTTCTAGTTCCTTGAGGTGTGACAGTAAGTTGTTAATTTGTGATCTTTCTGTCTTTTTGATGTAAGTATTTAAGGCTATGAACTTTCCCCTTAGCACTGCTTTTTTTCTAATCATATACATTTTGTTCTATTTATTTATTATATTTTTTTCTTTCAGGATCTTATGGGGAGTACAAATGTTTAGGTTACAAATATTGCCTTTGCCTCACCCAAGTCAGAGCTTCAGGCATGTCCATCCCTCTATCCTATAAATTTTGGAGGCTTGTGTCACATTTGTTATTCAATCCAAGGAATTTTTTGATTTTCATCTTGACTTTGACAATAACTCAGGGGTTGTTTAGCAGCAGGTTGTTTAATTTCCATGTATTTGTGTAGTTTTGAGTAATTGATTTCCAGTTTTATTTCTCTGGTAATTGATTTCCAGTTTTATTCCTCCGTGGTCTGAGAAGATACTTGGTATCATTTCTACTAAATCTGCTGAGACTTATTTTGTGCCCTAACATATGATCTATCTTGGAAAATATCTCATGTTCTAATGAGAAGAATGTATATCCTGCAGTTTTGGGGTAGAATGTTCTGTAAATGTCTGTTACATCCAATTGAAGTAGAGTCCTACTTAAGTCTAATGTTCCTTTGGTGATCTTCTGTCTTAATAATTAGTTCTGTCAGTGGAGTGTTGACATCCCTGGCTACTGTGTTGTTGCTGTTCATTTCTTTTCTTAGATTTAGTAGAATTTGTTTTATGAATATGGGAGCTACTGGGTTAGGTGCATATATATTTAGGATTGTTATATCTTTTTGTTGAATTTATCCCTTCATCATTATATAATTACCATCTTTGTCTTTTTTTTTTTTTTTTACTATTGTTGATTTAAAGTCTGTTATATCAGATATGAGAATAGCTACTCCTGCTCACTTTTGGTTTCCATTTGCATGGAATATGTTTTCCACCTCTTGACCTTGAGTCTATGAGAACCTTTGCCAGTCAAATGGGTTTCTTGGAGACAGCATATATTAAGGTTGTGTTTTTTTTATCTGTTCAACCAGTCTGTGTCTTTTAAGTGGGGCATTCAGACCATTTACAATGAACCTTAGTATTGATATGTGAGATACAGTTTTGGTCATCCCTTTGATTATTATCTAGTTGCTTTGTTCTTTCTCTTGTGTTACTGTTCTGTGAGAGCTGTGAGCTCTAACATTTGGGTACTTTTATACTGTTGTGTATCAATTGTTCTTTTCCATGTATAGAACAATTTTAAGCATTTCTTGTAGGGCAGGTCTAATGGTGACAAATTCCTGTAGTGTTTGTTTGTCTGGGAAAGACTTTATTTCTCCTTATTTATGAAACTTAGTTTTGTAGGATAAAAAAAGTCTTGGCTAGCAGTTTTTTCATTTAAGTAGACTGCAGGTAGAACCTCATTTTTTCTGGCTTGTAAGGTTTCTATTGATAAGTCTGCTGTTAGTGTGATGGGTTTTCTTTTGTAATTTACTTAATGTTTTCACCTTATGGCTCATAGGAATTCTTCCTTCATGTTGACTTTGGCCAGTCTAATGACTGTGTGCCTTGGTGCTTCTCTTTTTGCAATGACTTTCCCAGATGTTCATTGAACTTTTTGTATCTGGATTTCTAAATCTTTAACAAGACCAGAGAAATTTTTCTAAATTATTCCCTCAAATAGATTTTCCACACCTTTTGCTTTTTCTTCTTCCCCCTCAGGGATGCCTATCAGTATTATATTTGGCTGTTTTCCATAATCTCATATTTCTCATAGACTTTGTTTAGTTCTCTTGAGTCTTTATTCTTTATTATTGACTAACTGGGTTAATTTGAAAGAGTTTGTCTTCAAGCTTTGAAATTCTTTCTTCTGCTTGTTGTAGTGCATTATTAACACTTTTGACTGTGTTTTGTATTTCCCTAAATGAATTTTTCATTTACAGAAGTTCTATTTGGTTTTTGTTTAATATATCCATCTCATTAGTAAAATTTTTATTCATTTTATAATTTTTTTCTGGTTTCCTTGAGTTGGTTTTCCATTTTTCTCTTGGATTTCATTGAGTATCCTTACAACCCATATTTGTAAGTCTTTATCTGTCATTTCAGAATTTTCATTTTGGTTGGGATCCATTGCCAGATTGCTGGTGTGCTCCTTTGTGGTGTCCTTTCACTCTGATTTTTCATACTTCTGAAGTTCTTACACTAATTCCTTGTCATCTGGAGCAGCTGTAATTTCTTGGTTTTGGATTTTATTTTGTTTAGATGGTGCTTTTTCCCACCTATCACACTTAAGGTGTGTTTATATCATATGTTGAATAAAGACCTTTGGATTTGTTTGTGGGCACTTGGTTGGGGGTTTAGGTCCTGGGTGGATACCTTGGTTGTAGATATCCTTATTGTGGCAGTTTTCTCAATTGCTAGTTATTTGTAGGCTGTAGTGGTAGTTTATTATGTGTTTAGGCATATTCCTTGCTTTTTGGCAATAAAAGGAGATGGAAGCCTTTGAAATCCTTTCTTTTTCCTCAGCCTGTGTTTCTTGTGCTACACCATAGCTGAGGTGAGTGGACGAGTGAGGCTGTGTGGGGCTGGTTCAGGTGAGCTTGCATTCAGGCTATGCAAAGGCAGGCACAAGAGTTATCTGGTCAGGGGTTGAGGATCAGCTCCCAGGCCACTTGGATAAGCCCCCAGGGAGAGACTGAAGTGGCCCCACCAAGCCAGAAAGTCTGCTCTCAGGGATGGGCAGTCTGGTAATCACAGTCTGATAGATGGGATTGGGTTTCACTCTTCTTCATCTTCCCTTACCCCATGCATCTCCTTCCAGTATCTGGCCATAACTAGGAGCCCAAACTAGCTGAGCTCACTAGCAATGGTTCCTCAGGCTGGGAGCTTCCCTGCCCAGGACCCTGCCCCAGACAAAATGTGCAGCTTTCTTGTGGAGGAGGGATGTTCCATGAGTGTGCTGCAGCTTGGACCCACATCATACTCTTTTTTTGGTTCTGCTTGTGTGGGTTCCCTTACCTTCCAAGATTAGGTCACAGACATTCCCTCTGTGCCCCCAAGCAACCCATGAAGTTATGGGGGTACAAAATCCAGCCTGTTGGCCTGTCTTCTGATTCCCCAAGTTCAATCCCTGAATATGCCAGGGAGAAGTGTGCTAGTACCTAGTTGCCTGTGGAAAGCTCAAGTATGTGTAATGTCCCTTTGCATTGGGGTATGCCCTCCTCTACTGGAATAATCAGGCATGCAGCACCAAGGAGGGCTGATAGGCAGGGAGCTCACAGACTGAACACCCCTTGGTGCACTGCAGGTCTTTAAGGGGACAGGGGTGGCTCCACTCTCTGTGGAAACCTCAGTGTGGTGGGGGCACCTACAGAAGGAAAGCAGTTACTCCTAAGAGCTCTGGCTCATTCACCCCTTGTGGTTCCTGTGCCCATTCATATTGCAGCTTCCATGGCTGTGTTGGCAGCTATGGGTGAGGCAGAAGTAGAGGAGGGGAAGAGTCTGAATGAAGGAGAGCTGGTATTCTGGTTTCCTTTGCCCCTAGGGGCTTTCCTGGCTTGCTGCACTCTCCTCCCCACTGAAGGCAGCCCACCCTGAACATCCAAGCCCCGGGATCACACAATTCCCCTGGAACCCACCAGGCCCCTGTGGCCACTGCAGTTTTCACAGGAGTTGGGAAATGTTTGTGTGTGGACCAGTGACAAGAAAACTAAAAGGCTGAGGCTCCCTGAGAAGAACAAAACACACAATGAGTAGAAAAGCAGTACCTTGCCCAGCACCTGGGCCCAGGTCTGTGGTGTGGAGGAGTGACTCTGAGGGGGCTTATAGCCTAGTACTTTGTTCTCAAGAAGCTCCCAGTTCACTGGTGCCAGCAGATTTTCAGCTTGTGAGGATGGAGAAATTCTCAAATAGTTTTCAAGTGTGCAGTCTGCCAGAGATGTTAGGGGAGAAAAAACAAACACTCCCATCTACCCTTTCCATGGGGCTCCAAATTCCTTGGGGGTTGATCTCTGCTGAACTCTTGCATATTCTTATTCTGCTCCATAACATCTTCCCATGGAATCTCTGACAGGTTCTGGCACTTTTCCATCAAAATTACACATGGGATTTTTTTTTAATCTACAATTTTTCTTTTTTCTAAGATGATCTGGCAACTGATGTCTCTAGTCAGCCATCTTGCCTGTGATCCTCCCACATATTTCTTTATAATCAGACTGTAATAATGGCAGTCTTACTTAGGCCACTTCATCTTAATTTGCTGTGAAGAGGGGCTTAGAAATGGAACCTCTATAGAAATTTTTTAAAAGTGATTTGATTACCTCTTTGAAAGTATCCATAGGATTTCTCTTTAATATGCAGGGAGAAAATATTTTAGCTTCTGTTTGCTTTTCTCCCTAGAGTAAATTGCATAGAATTCTAACAAATGTAAGCAAATGATCAGTTTTGAACTATGAAAAGAAAAAGCTAGATGTAGATTGCCAGTCTTCAGATGGTTTAATGCAGTGAAATAATAATAATATTTTATATTCTTACAGTTTTTTTAACTTTCAGGTAATTAATATATGTTTTCTCACTTGATCAGTTTTATCATTTAAAAAGAGCATTCAGGGAGAGAAGTCCAAACCACCGTTAAGAAATACATAACCTAAACATTTGTACCACCATAATATGCTGAAATAATGAAAAAAAGAAAAACATAGATTGCTTTCATTCTACATGGCTTTAATATACAGATATTTCTATGTTTAGAAAATTAGAAAAATTTCCAGAGGAGAGAATATTAGCAATTGCATAAATCATGTTCACTTTAATGCTTGTATTTCCAAAGCTAATTCAGTAAGTGTTTTAGTCATTTGAAATTGAAAGCCAAGATAAACTATTTTATATTTATAAATCTTGACTTCACATTATAAACCAAGGTTCTCAAATATTCACATGTACTAAAACATGATCAAAGCCAAAGCCCTAATTGTACTTTATGATTAATAAAAACAACCCACTGTCTACAAATGTAAAATTTATTTTTTTAGAAATTGATTTTAGTTATATCATGATTTTATGCATGAAAAAAGCAAAATCTCAAACAAAAATGACTGAATATAGTCCAGGTGGAATTGTACTTTGTAAATAAAAAGGGACTTTTATTTTTATTAATATTGATAATATTAAAGGTAAGACATTAGTTTATTCAAACAATTATTTGAAGATAATAATATGCATTTTATATAAAATTTTGATCTATAAATTTGCTAATTGTTCTTCACTGCCAGTTATTTCATGTTTGGCTGATAGCTACATTATACATGTCTGTGATCCATAACTTCAAACCCCGGCCACAGACCATTGGTGGCCTGTTAGAAACTGGGCTGCACAAGAGGAGGTGAGTGGTGGGTGAGCAAGCGAAGTTTCATCTGTATTTACAGCCACTCCCCACAGCTCACCTCACTGCCTGAGCTCTACCTTCTGTCAGATTAGTCACTGTCTCCCATCACTTCCAGAAGGGACCATCTAGTTGCAGAAAAACAAGCCAAGGGCTTCCACTGATTCTCCATTATGATGAGTTGTATAATTATTTCACTATATATTGCAACGTTATAATTATAGAAATAAAGTCCTCAACAGTTGTAATGCACTCAAATCATTCCAAAACCATCCTCTCCCAGTCTGTGGAAAAATTATCTTCTACAAAACCAATCCCTGGTGCCAAAATGGTTGGGGACCCCTGCATGTGTCTTAGTTCATTGTGTGTTGCTATAACAGAATACTTGATGCTGGGTCATTTATAAAGGAAAAATTTATTTGGTTCATGCGTCTGTTGGATGAAAAATCCACAATTGGGCATCTGCACCTGGTGAGGGCCTCATGCTGCTTCCACTTATAGCAGAAAGGAGAAGGAAAGAGGGCACATGCAGAGATCACATGACAAGGTAAGAAGCAAGAGTGAGAAACCAAGGAAGCCACACTCTTTTTAACAACCAACTTTCATGGGAACCAATTAATTTCCTCAAGGGGAAGAACAAACTCACACCTCAACAAGGAGCATTAATCTATTTATGAAGGATCCACCCCATAGCCCAAACACCTCCCACGAGGCCTCACCTCTCACCACTGCCACATTGGGGACCAAATTTTAACATGTGTTTTAGCCAAACCATATTTAAACCATAGCAACATGGAAGTCATATGATACTAAAACGTGTTTCCATAGAACACTGATTTTACCTCCAAATCTGGAGTTAGCCTCTTAATTTTTACTCTTAAACAAAGGGATGATCCATGGGCACTAAAATTTTCTGTTGAACACAGGGCAGTGAACCATCATTGAAAGAGCTTATTTAAATAATGTCAAATCAGAATGGTTTTGTTCTTTTTTTTCTCAAGCACTTCAGTGTTATGATCCCTTCTAACATCAGCCACTTACAGCACAGATCTTATTTCAATCTACAATAATTGAGAGCAGTGAAAGATGGGACAGCAGGGAACAATTTACTCCTGTGATCTGGCTTGTGGTAGGAGTCAGGGAAAAACTTTTCAGGGAAGTAACATTTGGTCTGTGTCTTGAAGAAAGAGAGGGACTTAGTTCCATAGGAGGACAAAGAGGGAAAGGAATACTAGCTATAAAGGCATACAGATGTGGATGAGGGAAACAGCAGAATGTTTTTGGTCTTGCATTTCCAAATAAGTAATTTCATGAACTCTAGACATAAGTAATGGGTTTATGTAGTGTGTAGACCTGTGTAGGCTTGTTGGGGTAGTGGGGAGCATCAGAAAAACAGTCCATTAGAATTCAGAATTTGACTTAAATAAGTGTGTGTATGTGTGTGTGTGTGTGTGTGTAATTTCTGTACATATATGGATGTTGGGTTCAGAACATGCTGCCCCAAAATATTTTGAATTGAAGGGATTTGAGAAAACTGCAGAAGTAGAAAGATCATTCTCTACCTTTCTCCTGCCCTTCTCCCCTGAAGCAGGTCATAAAATCTAGAAAGAATTTTCTTACCTCTGTCTGAAGAAGGTCATAAGACTCTCATTTGAGGGCACCTTCTCTATACCAGAAGGAAAGATTATTCTTATCTCTCAAGATAGAGGGACACAGAGAAAAATATGAACAAACAGGCTTTGCTGAGTTCCCCCAGTTTGCTATCATACCCTTGTCCAATCATACTTCTCTATGAGTATCCAATTCTTTCATCAAATTTACTATAAAAATACACAAGTATACCTATTTCTCTGGGTCTTCATTTCCTTCTTAAGCCTCATATACCATGTAAAACTTATGTTAAGTAAAATTGTATGCTGTTCTCCTGTTATTCTGTCTTTTGTTATGAGAGTCTCAGCTGTGAACCTAGTGATGGGTAAGGAAAGATATTTCTTTTTCTCTACATAGGTATTCTACTGGGCACTGGAGACATGGAGAAAATAAGAGACCTATATCCTCAAAAATTCTGTAGTCTATGAGCTGCAAACTCTATCAAGCTCTCCATTGTGCCCTGACAGATAGGATGAACACACTCACAGAAAAAAGGCAATAGGAGTTGATAGAAAACCATCATGACATTGGAGAACATAAGGCCATTGAACTCATTTCTCCACTCATAAAAGCAACATCTCTATTCTCTTTTGTCTCATAAGATTGCTGTGTGGGTCAAATAAGATGACTGATGTAAAGAATTAGGCAAACTATAACGAAAACTATATAGATATTATGAATTAGGGTGCAGTTCAGAGGTAGAGAATTCACTGCAAAAAGTGGCAGTGAACCATAGTTATCACCTTCATTATGGTGGATAGATATTTAACAACTGAGTTGAACAGCAACTTCTATAGTTCCATCAGGTCATTGAGAAAATAGCCTGTGCTATCTGGATACAAAAGTATCCAGATTATGAGGAAATACTATTTTAATAAGTTATCTCTCTTCAGTATTTAGATAACATTTTGAGGGCCTTCTATTTTATTAACCTTCTCAGAATTAAGAATTACATTCCTATAATGTACCAGGAATTTTACTTTATCAACATTGGACATGACTTCAGAAAATGCTGATGGTTTTAAAACAGTTTGATGCTCAGTAAGTTGCCCATCACTAAAAGCATTAGAGACCCTTATCAAATAAGAATTGATTAAACTTACAGCTTCCCAGAAAGGCTATTAATGCAGATTAATGAGTTTCTGGGAGATTAGAGTTAGGGAGTTTTGATATAAAACATGTACCAAAATTAGCAGAATGCCATGTCAGGGAAGAATAAAGAAAAAATGACATTTGAAATTCTGTATCTGATTATCTAGTCTTTAGTGTACAACTACAGGTATGCATACTTTAAACAATGATGATGTTAAAATACCATTAATATTGTTTTAAAAACTAATTTTCTTGTGAGTGTAAACATATAATATTATCCTTCAAGACAAAAAATTTTGATTATCTTCAAATAGGTTAAACTTAATATATTGAGGATTATTATAATTGGCACTGGACTAAGAAATCAATGCCCCTAAATATCACGCTTCTATTTGTTTTTACATGCTACATTTTATTGCACTTTTTGGAAAAGTTGCAAACCATTCAAAAAGTTGAGGGTAAGATTCTTCAGCTAGCCCACTAAAAACTTAAGAATCAGATTAACAAATTCTCCAAATATTGATAATTTTAAAAATTGTATTTTGAAAAGTATATTAGTGACTTTAAAAAAGAATCAATAACTTTATAATATTAAGGTAATATATCCACAAATATAAAATATTGTGTCATAAAGTTAGGTTTTTATTTATGCCATTTAAGAGAGGTTACTTAAGCTCCTATAAATGTCTTTTTAGGTTGATTGGTTGATCCTCAGATACTATACAGTTTACTGTTGTGAGTGGTATCTTATTTTTTACAATATATTTTTCATTGGCTATTGTACTGGTAAAGAGCAGGGTTTCTCAAAAGTTTTAAAATTTACATTTTGAGTTGGATAATTCTTCATTGTGGAAGGTTGTCCTGTGCATTATAGAATGTTTAGCAGCATTTCTGGTCTCTACTCACTAGATGTCAGTAACACCTTCCCCTCACACCCCACAATTGTGATAACCAAAATGTTCTCATATTTTGCCAAATGTCTGGTGGTAGGCAATCATCCCCATTTAAGAACCACTAGTTTTAAGAAATGTTTATTTATTTTTTTGCATGCATTTTTTGCATTTTTTAATCTTATATTTTCAGACTTGACAAACACTCTTCAAAGTTCTACTAGTTTGAGCACATTCTTGGTTGTGCCAAAATTATTTACCAATTGCATATGAAAATATTTTTATACCTTGCTTTCCAGTCCTTACATGTTAAGATTTTTTTCTTATATCATTATCTTGACTAAGATCTCATATTCTGTCTAGAGCTATAGTGATAGTACTGAACATCCTGTATAATTGCAAACCTTAAAGGGAATCACTCAAAGTTCCTTCATTAAGTATGATATTTGCTGCAGTTTGTGATAGTCTTTGCCAAAGTATGGAAATTCTCTGCTTTCAGTTTTCTTTTATGTAATTTCAAAATATTAAGGGGGTACAAATATTTTAGGTATATGGATCACTTTTGTAATGCTTGAGTCCCAGCTGTAGGTGTGACCATCAACCAAATAGTGTTCTTAGTAGCCACTAGGTAGGCTTTTGCCCCTATCCTCCTCTCCCCTCTTTTCTGGTTAATTCCCATTGTGTTTTTTCCCCCAAATTATTACAGGAGTACAAATAATTTTGGTTACATGGATCACTTTTATAATGCTTGAGTCATGGGTATAAGTGTTCCTGTCACTCACATAGTGTTCATTGTATCCATTAGGTAGGTTTTCACCCATGCCTTCCTTCCCCCTCCCACTTGCTTGATTTCTATTAAGGTTTACTTTCCCCTATGTACATGTGTGCTCGTCAGTTAGTTCACTTTTTGATGGGGTAGTTTGATTTTTTTTTTTTTTTGCGGATTTGCTTGAGATTTTTGTAAATTCTGAATATTAGCCCTTTATTGGATGCATAGCATGTGAATATTTTCTCCCATTCTATAAGATGTCTATTTGTTCTTTTGATTGTGCCCTCATCTGTGTAGATAGAAGCTTTTTAGTTTAATCCAATCCCATTTATTAATTTTTGTCATTGCTATGATTGCCACTGGGGTCTTAGTCATAAATTCTTTGCTTGGGCTGATATCTAGAAGTGATTTTCCTACATTTTCCTCCTTAATTCTTATGGTTTCATGCCTTAGATTTAAGTTTTCTATTCATCTTGAATTAATTTTTGTGAGTGGTAAGAGATAGGGGTACAGTTTAATTCTTCTGCATGTGGCTGTCCAATTTTCCCAGCACTCTTTATTGAATATGGTTTCTTTTCCCCAGTGTATCTTTGTCAAGATCAGTTGGTTGTAGGTGGAGGGTTTTATATCTGTTTTCTCTCCATTGGTCTATATCTTTATTTTTATATCTATACCATGCTGTGTTGGTTACTTTGGATTTGTAGTATAGTTTGAAGTCTGGTAATGTGATGCCTCCAGGTTTGTACTTTTTGCTTAAGATTGATATGGCTATTGGGCTCTTTTCTGGTTCCAAACAAGCATAGAATTATTTTTTATAGATCTGTGAAGTATGATGTTGGTAATTTGATGGTGATTGCTTTGAATTTGTAAATCACTTTGGTAGTATGGACATTTTAACAATGTTCATTCTACCTATCTATGAGCATATGTTTTTCTATTTCTTTGTATTCTTTTGATTTCTTCCCTTAGAATTTCATAGTTTTTCTTGTGGAGATCTTTTACCTCCTAGGATAAGTATATTTCTAGGTATTTTATTTTCTTTGTAGCTACTGTGAATAGTATTGAGTCTTTGATTTAACCATTGGCTTGATTGTTTTGGGTATATAGAAATGTTACTGATTTATGACATTGATTTTGTAACCTGAAACTTTGCTGAATTTATTTGTTCCAGGAGGACTTTTGGTGGAATGTTTGGGGTTTTCTAGATACAAGATCATATTGTCAGTGAAGAGCAATAGTCTGAGCTCCTTTTTCCTAATTTGGATACCTTTTAATTCTTTCTCTTGCCAGATTGCTCTGACTAGAACTTCCAGCACTATGCTGAACAGGAGTGGTGACGGAGGGCATCCTTTTCTTTTTCCATTTATTAGGGGGAATGCTTTTAACTTTTCCTCATTCAGTATGATGTTGGCTGTGTGTTTGTCACATATGGCTTTTATAATCTTGAGATATGTTCCTTCTATGCCTAGTTTGTTGAGCGTTTTTATCACGAAAGGGTGCTAGATCTTGTCATTGGTTTGTTCCACATCTATTGAGATAATCATATGGTCTTTGTTTTTGCTTTTGTTTATGTGGTGAATCAGATTTTTTGATTTACGTATCTTGAGCCATCCTTGCATCCCTGGATGAAGCCCTCTTTGTACAGGTGGATTATTTCTGTGATGTGTTGTTGAATTGGGTTTGCTAGTATTTTTTTTGAAGATTTTTGCATCTATATTCATAAGGGATGTTCTGTAATTTTATTTTTCTGTTGTGTTCTTTCCTGGCTGCCATTTCAAGGTGATACTGGCTCATAGAATGAGTTGGGAGCATTCTCTCTTTCTCAATATTATGGAATAATTTCTGTATTATGGGTATCAGGTCTTTATAGGTCTGATGAAATTTAGCTGTCCATCTGGATTGCTCAGGAATCTACCTGGTCCAGAGCATTTTTTTGTTGGGAGGTTTTCTATTACAATTTCAATCTCAAGTTTGTTATTGGTCTGTTCAGGAGTTCTATTTCTTCCTGGTTGAGTTCTGAGAGTTTTTGTGTTTCCAGGAACTTGTCCATTTCCTCTGCATTCTCTAGTTTATGTGCATAGATATTTATGTAGTATTTATGTATGATGTTTTGTATTTCTGTGTTATTAATTATAATGTCAACTTTTTCATTTCTGATTGAGCTTTTTGGGGTCCTTTCTTTTCTGTTCTTGGTTAATCTAGAGGTCTGTCAATTTGTTTATGCTTTTAAAGAACCAACTTTTTATTTTATTAATCATTTGTGGTTTTTTGTTGTTGTTGTTTGCCAATTTTTTTAGTTTTTCTCTGACTTTCATTATTTCTCTTTTCTGTTGGTATGATTTTGGTTTGTTCTTCCTTTTCTAGTTTCTTAAGGCATGACATTATGCTGTTAATTTGTGATCTCTGTCTTTTTGATGTAGCTATTTAAGGCTATGAATTTTCCCCTGGCAAATACTTTTGCTATGTCTCATAGATTTTGATAGCTTGTGAGCCCTTTGTCATTTAGTTCAAAGAATTTTTTAATTTCTATCTTAATTTCATTATTGATACAATAATCATTCAGCAGCATGTTGTTTAATTTTCAGGACTTTGTGTAGGTTTGAGTGTTTCTTTTATAATTGATTTCTAGTTTTATTTTGCTGTGGTCTGAGAAGGTAGCTCATGGTATGATTTTGATTTTGTTGAATTTTTTGAGACCTGTTTTGTGGCCTAAGATATGATCAGTCTTGAAGAGTATACCATGTGCTGATGAGAATAATGTATATTCCATAGATTTTGGGTAGAATATTCTGTAAATATCTTTAGGTTCATCTGATTTAGAGTTGGGTTTAAGTTGACCCTTTCCTTTTCTTTTACTTTCCTTTCTTTTCCTGGTTTTGTTTTCTTTTCTCTCTCTCTCTCTCTTTCTATCTCTCCCTCCTTCCTTCCTCCTTTTTTCTTTTCTTTTCTTTCTTTCTTCCTTTCTTTTAACACAGTCTCACTCTGTTGCCTGGGCTAGAGTGCTGTGGTGTCAGCCTAGTTGAAAGCAACCTCAGTCTCCTGGGCTCAAGCAATCTTCCTGCCTCAGCCTCCCCAGCATCTGGGACTACATGCATGTGCCACCACACCTGGGTAATTTTTTCTATTTTTAGTAGTTCTCAGCTAATTATTTCTATTTTTTAGTAGAGATGAGGTCTCACTTTTGCTCAGGCTAGTCTCAAACTCCTGCCCTCAAGCAATCCTCCCACCTCAGCCTCTCAGAATGCTAGGATTACAGGTATGAGCCACCGTGCCTGGTCTATTTATTTTCTGCCTTAATGATTTGTCGAGCTCTGACAGTGGGGTGTTGAGGTCTCCAGCAATTACAATGGTGCTATTTATTTCTTTGCTAAGCTCTAGTAAAATTTGCTTTATGTAGCTGGGAGCTCCTGTGTGGGCACATATATATTTAGGATTGTTATGTCTTTTTCTTGAATCGCTTCCTTTACCATTGTATAATGTTCCTCTTTGTCTTTCTTTGCCTTTGTTGGGTTAAAGTCAATTTTACCTGATATGAGAATGGCTACACCTGCTCTTTTTGATTTCCATTTGTGTGGAATTTTTTCCATCTTTTCACCTTGAGTCTGTGTGTGTCCTTGTGGTTTAGATGTGTTTCTGGAAACAGCAAATATTTAGGTTGTGCTTTTTCATCCACTCAACTAGCCTATGTCTTTTTAGAGTAGCATTCAGTCTGTTAACATTAACTGATGGCACTGATATGTGGGATGTTAGTCTGTTCATGCTTTTGGGTAGTACCTTATTGCTTTGTTTTTACCTCTTGTTGTATTGTTTTATAAGAGTTGTGAGTTTGGGGTTTTTTAAAGGTGAATTTACATTTGTGGGTATTTGTTGTGCTGATTTGTGTATAATGCTGTTCTGAGCATTTCATGCAGGGCATGTCTGGTCCTGGCAAATTTCCTTAGAGTTTGCATGTCTGGAAAAGACTTAATTTCTCTAACTTATTGTGAAGCCTACTTTTGCTTTATACAAAATTCTAGGCTGGCAGTTGTTCTGTTTAAGTTGATTGAAGATGGAGACCCATTCCCTTCTGATTTGCAAGGTTTCTGTTGAGAAGTCCGCAGTTAGCCTGATGGGTTTTCTTTTGTAAGTTATGCTTTTGTCTTGCTGCTTACAGAATTTTCTCTTTTATTTTGACTGTGGCCAATTCCATTACTATGTGTCTTGAAGATGACCTATTTGCTATGAATCTTCCAAATGTTCAATGTCCATCTTGTATCTTTATGTCTGAATTTTTTTTGATACAAGGAAAGTTATTGAGGAATAATTTTCTCAAAAAAATTTTCCATGCTTTTAGCTCTTTCTTCTTCTTCATGGATACCTATAATTTGAATGTTAGTTCACTTCACATAGACCCATATCTTTCTCAGTGATTGCTCAGGTATTTTTATACTCTTATCAGCCTCTTTGAATGACTGGGTTATGTTGAGAGCCTTGTCTTCAAGCTTTGAGATTCTTACTTCTCCTTATTTTAGCCCATTCCTTAAGCTTTCTGCTGTGTTTTTTGATTCCCTAAATAGCTCTTTCATTTCTTTCAGTTCTTTTATATCCTTTCATATGTTGCCTAGCTCTCTAGAGATTTTTCATTGATTTCCTCAAATTCTTTTGGCTTCTTTTTGTTGGTTTTCAACTTTCTCCTAAATTCCATTCCTCTTATTTGCCATACATATTTTGAATTTCATTTCTGTTATTTTCATCATTTCCTTGTGGGTGGAGTCCACTACTCTACTTCCATTGTATTCCCTTGGAAGTGTTGAACTATTTTGTTTTTTCATGTTGTCAGTGTTCTTTTGATAGTTTCTTCTCACCTGACTCCTCTTCTCTCAGCTCTGGGTTAATAGGATTGCAGGGCTGCTGTTTTCTTTTGCTGGAGACTCTTTTAAACCAAGTCCAGGAGTGATGGCTGCCCAGGTCTGGTGAGTCCTGAATAAAGTATTAGACCTTGGGGAGGTTAGGCTGGCCCAGCAATAATGGTGGGGATTCAGTGGTGTGGTCTTGGGGTGTAGACACAACTCTGGAGTCTCAGGGTGGAGTTGCAGGCCAAGCAGAGGGCCCTGGAGCTACAGGGGCAAGGTAGAAGAAGCCAGTCTCTAAATTACCACATAAAAGATACTCTCCTATCAACAAGGAGCACTTGTACTAAACTTCTACTGTGTTAAGTTACTAACATATCACTTTTATTTATGACAGCACCTAGAGTTGCCTTAACCTACAAATATATTAACTTGAAACTCTCTAGGGTTTGGTTTTCAGGATCTTGAAGTTTCCAGATCATTAAACAACCCTGATAAATAGCTCTTGATCCTTAATCCTTCAGGCATGCTTTATTTATCCTTGGTTTCAATTTAACACTTATTTGTTAAGTATAAACTATAAAGAAGAAAGGCAACACAGTAAAGTGGAAATAGCCCTGAATTTGGGATAGGATGAGAAATGTCCAGGCTCTTTTACTTACTATGGTTGAGTGATATTAGGCAGAATACTTAACCCAACTCAGTTTCTCTTGGCATATTGTGAATAGTAATTTGCCTCAGTACAGTTTCTTTAGGTTTCTAAATATTTCTATTTACATTATTTCATTTGTTCCTTTTTTTCATTTATTTCTTGAAAGGAGCATCTTATGTATGGTTTATCTGATAAAGTATTATCATTCCAGTATCCTCTTTTAATGTCACTGAAAATAGGGAAGATCAAGTTGGTGATGTCAAAGAATTTTGCCACAGTCATAGGGCTGATAAAAATTATAACGAGCATCCTAGTATAGGTTTTCTGACTCAAAATCCCATGCTTATTCCTCCTCTCCTATAGGAATCTCATCTCTTATAGGAATGTGAGAATAGCAAGAAAAAAAGAATTACATTAAAACTGACTTGACATTCATTAATAATTTTCTTTTCTGAGTTTTTAGTGTTAATTTCATTTGCTTTCCCCTCATGAGATCATGCTAAGGATTCTATATATGTATATATAAAAAACATATTCAAGCCTCTTGAATTTCCTAGTTTGTAGGAAATGTGGTTGCAAGAGACACAAGAAGCTGGGTTCATGGAGTTTGTTATGCTAGTCTCTACTTATTACATGATTGACAACTTCATAATAAAAAGTAAAGACAAAAACAAATATAGAAGGTGTTATGGACTGAATGTATCCCTCCCAAATTCATATGTTGATTCTCTAATCCACAATGAGATGATATTTGGAAGTCAAACCTTCAGGAAGTAATGAGAGTGGGGCTTCCATGATGGGGTTAGGGTTCTTGTAAGAGGAGAGAGTGGAGGGTGGCTACCCACCTCTACCACCCCTCACCTAATAGGGATGCAGAAAGAAGCAGTTGTCTTAAAGTCAGAAAGAGGGAC
The DNA here is from genome assembly GCA_008086735.1 of Cheirogaleus medius. Lineage (NCBI taxonomy): Eukaryota > Metazoa > Chordata > Mammalia > Primates > Cheirogaleidae > Cheirogaleus > Cheirogaleus medius. Next base: position 90,098,777 of record VBSM01000272.1, on the reverse strand, counting down.
CTCACCTGAACCCAACCATGCCAGATCCCTGATCTGAGGTTTCCAGAAGTCATAACTGTGAGAAATAAATTTATTTTTTTATTATGACAACCTGAAATGGCTAAGATAAAGGGAAACAAAGCCTTTATACATGCCATAGTTCTGTCTCTCTGTCACTGCTTCTCAGGTAAACTCACAAGACCAACTCTATCACTTCCTCACTCTCTACTCTCTGTGCACTGTGGTCTGTGCAACTGTGGTCTGTCCCCTACCTTCTCTAGACCTTGCAAACTACAAAAAGGTCACCAATAAACTCTGCTTAGAAAAATCCAGGAATAAATCTAATTCTTAATTCACTTGATATTTCCTTGGGATTTATTATTGTTGTTCACTGTTGAAGCACACAGCATTTTCTGAATAAATATATTTTTTTCTCTTGGATTTTATGATAGGAAATAAAAAATATTCTCTCTTTGTTTTTTCTTTTCAGCTGCCTTGCCTGTCTCTTTTGCTGTGTTTGCCTTTAATGCAGATGTCCCCCATACATCCACATTTGGCTCTCTCCTCTTTTCAGCTTTCACATAGTCTATGAATGATCTCAATCTTGTCCACTATTTCCGCCATTCACAGCTTCCAGTTCTACAAATAGCTGATGAATCCCAAATGTGTACTCTCCTTTCTAGATCTTAATTCTGAATTGTAGTTTGGCTACTGGATATCTCCATCTGTGTATCCCTGAGGAAACTTAAACTCAACATGTCTGTGATGGTCCTAAAATATATCCACATATTCTTTGATATTTCTCCATTCAAAAGTTGGAGCTTAGTTCCCCAGCCTTTTAATGTGGTCTAGACTTAGTAATTTGCTTCTAATGAATGGAATATAATAGAAGGAATGGTGTGTGACTTCTGAGCTATGTCATGACAGGCATAGTCACTTCCTTTTTGATCTCTCTTTGGTCATTTGCTTGGGTCAAGCTAACTGCCATGTTGTCAAAACACACAAATAACTCCATGGAGAGGCCCATGAGGTAAGGAATTGAAGTCTCCTGACCATAGCCACATGGGTGAGTGTCTTAGTCTTTTTGTGTTGCTGCAAAAGAATATCTGAGGCTGGATAATTATAAAGAAAAGATAGCTCATGGTTCTGCAGGTTGTACAAGAAGCATGGTGCCAGCATCTGCTTCTGATGACAGCTCCAGGAAGCTTCCACTTCTTATGGAAGGTAAAGGGGAGCTGGTGTGTACAGAGATCACATGGCAAGAGAGGAAGAAAGAGAGAGGGAGAGAGAGGGAGAGAGAGAGAGAGAGAGAGAGAGAGAGAGAGAGAGAGAGAGAGAGAGGAGGGCCAGGCTCTTTTGAACAGCCAGCTTTTGAAGGAACTAATAGGGTGAGAACTCACTCATACCCCTGTCACCTGAGGGCATGAATCTATCCATGAGGGATCTTCCCCCATGTCCTAAACTCCTCCCATTAGCTCTTACCTCCAACATTGGTGATCACATTTCAACATGAGATTTGAAGGGGACAGATATCCAAATTATAGCAGTGAGTTTGAAAGCAGATTCATCAGTCCCAGTCAAGCCTTCAGATGCCTATAGTCCTGGACATTTCTTGCCTGCAACCTCAGAGAGGCTCTGTCCCAGAATCACTCAGAAAAATGCACTCCTAAATCCCTGATCCACAGAAACTGTGAGATGATAAATGTTTACTGTTTTAAGTCACTATATTTTGAGGTAATTTGCTGTGCAATAATAAACAACTATATAGTATTTGACACTGAACTAATTATTGTTTCCACATAGCATACCTATCTCTTCTTTGATTCTATACACCCCAAAACCCAAAACATTTATTTTCCTCACCTTCTTTGAGCAGTCAGTAAGATTTGCCAATTTAACACCTGTAGTATCTTTCTCTTCTCTCATACTTTACCATTTAATACCATATTCTAGGCCCTCATCTTTGGTCATTTGTTGCCTGGACCTTTTCAACATTGATCTCTCTTGCCGTAGTCTTACTTTTTACCAAAACAGTCTACATACGGGTCTCTGAGAACTCTTATCTAATATGTAATATAGGCTTTCTTCCATAGATTTGTAGATAGATTCTTTAATATCTACCCCCATTTTCATCATTTATAATGTTCCCTAAACACTGTGAACAAATGGCTTGAGAAAATTTGGGATATTGTGGTATTTTATTCTGAAATCTAAATTCAGCATAAAGGATCATCTTTTAAAAAGATACAGTCCTAGAATATAATTTTGGTATCCTAATACATAGAAAAATAGTTATTAATTGTTATTATTGTTGTTTTCAGTATTTTTACCTGGCAATATAAAAGATAATTCAAATTTAAGAAAATAGTTCATTGATTTATTAAACATAATAAAATTAAATTTTATAAGCACAAAATATTTTACCACTTCCACAGATGATCATTATATAGTAGAGAACCAAAAAAAATCCTCATCTAAGGCCCAAAAGAATAAAGCTATTCCATGCCTCTATACCTTTGAATGCTTTCTCTACCCAGAATGGTTTTCCTCTGGATTGCTTGGAAAACTTTTACTTATTCATCAAGACCAGCCCCATTAACTTCTCCTGTATGAAATGCTTCCTGTTCTACTCAAGTGGAATTGATCACTCTCTGTTTAATTGTACTTAGCATATGTATGTTACTAAAATTATCTTGTTCTTTTGATATTTGTTTGTATGTCTACCTCTCATCCTAGACTGGTAACTCTTAAATTAGCAGAAGCATGTCTATGTGCAGTGTTAAAACATTATGGGGGAAGATAAAGCTGGATGGGGCATGTCACTTTATATAGGAAAATATAACCTGTTAAGGAAGACAAAGTATGTATTTAAATATGTATGACACAAATGAATATCATGTTAGCGGAATAAACCACTAATATAATTCAAAGAAACAGAATTTCTGGTTAAGATGATTAGGAAAAGCTTCATGTGGGAAGTATAATAGCTTATGAGATGGATGTTGAAGGATAGCTGAGATTTTTGATGCCAAGAAAGATATCCCAAGTGGTAGGAATGATCAAATATGTCTTGGAGTTTGAAAGAATGTAGAGGCTTCCAGTTTGGCAGATGCACAGTGTTGGTGCTGCAGAACAGTGGAAAACAAATTTATAAATATAAATGGGGCTAAGTGTGAAAAACTTTCAATGCTAGGGTGAGAAATTCAGGTGAGAATAGGGAGCTATGGAAACTTTTGTGCAGAAAGAAATAGATTGATCAGAACTACAAGATAAGAAGATTAACTTGGAGGAGTACGCAGGATTGTGAAGAGCAAACCTGGGTGTGAGGAGACTACTGAGGGACATTTTACAGTAGCACAGGCAAGGAGCAAGAAGGGTCTGAGATGTAGTGAAAGTAGTGGGAATAGAAGCAGAGCAAGGATGCTAAGCTAGTACTTAGAAGACATTCACAACTAATCAGATATGGAAAGAGAGGAAGAAAAAGGAAGAAACAAATTGTATTTGGAGATGTTGAAACTGTGCTATTTGAAGAAATTTGAGAAAAGTTAGGAGATGTTCAGGGCGGGAGTGTAAAGGAATCTTTTAGTCTGACCTTATACATATTGAATAGTTTGGGGGAAAAAAGAAAAAGCCATTTAAGGCAATAATGAGTTGACCAAGATGAGTTAAAATGAAGCACTGTAGAAATTGTTCATTTAAAAATAAATGAATTTAGTTATGGTTTATAACAGTGTAAGTTTGAAATCCAAAATGCATATTCCTTCTATTTGTAAAGTATCTTTCACATCTACCCCACTTTCTCCCCAACCACCCTAGCTGGAATTATTATTATTATTATTTGTCCAATGGAAAAACATATGACTAAGGCCATCGGGGACTAGGTCACAGCTGACCTTCCAAATGCCACAGGTACATGAGCAAGCCCAGGCCAGATTAACCAAGGCTGGCCCAGACCAGCAACTACCCATCAGAACTGTGAGCTAAATAATTAGTCGTTATTTAAACTACTAAATGTTGGGATAGGTAACTGATAAAGTTATATTATTTCTACTTATATTATAAGATTTGTCTAATTTTATCCATTAGACTTCCCCATGGGCAGGAACTATCTTATCTTTGTCTTCATCATTTAAATTTTTAATTATTATGAGTACATAATAGTTGTATATCTTTATAGGTTACATTTGATGTTTTAATGGAGGCATACAATGTGAATTAATCAAATCAGGGTAATTGGAGTATTCATCATCTCAGGCATTTAACATTCCTTTGTGTTAGGAACATTCCAATTCCACTTTTTTAGTTATTTTAAAGTATACCCTAATTTATTGTTGATTATAGTCACTTTGTTGTGCTAGCAAATATTGTTCATTCTATTTAATTGTCTAACTACATTTTTGCACTCATTAACCATCTCCCACTTTATCTGCTCCCCCGCCACACTACCCTTCTCAGCCTTTGGTAACCTTTAGTCTAGTTTCTATCTCTATGAGATCAATTGTTTTGTAATAGTTAGCACTCACATATGAGTGAGAACATACAAGATTTGTCTTGCTGTGTTTGGCTTATTTCACTTAACATAATGTTCTCTAGTTCTCAAATCAAAGACTCAATTCCCTTCTAAATAGCAACAAATAAAATAAAGTACCTAGGAATATATTTAATTAAGGAGGTAAAAGACCTCTACAGGGAGAACTATGAAACACTGAAGAAGGAAATAGCAGAGATGTAAACAGGTGGAAGAACATACCATGCTCATGGGTTGGCAGAATCAACATTGTTAAAATGTCTATACTACCCAAAGTGACCTACAGAGTCAATGCAATTCCTATTAAAATACCATCATAACTTTTCACAGATATAGAAAAATAATTTTACGCTTCGTATGGAACCAGAAAAGACCTCATATAGCAAAATCAATCCTAGGCAATAAAAACAAAATAGGAGGTATCAATTTATCAGACTTCAAACGATACTACAAGGCTACAGTAATTAAAACTGCTTTCCAGTGGCACAAGAACAGGGACATTGACCAGTAGAACAGAACAGAGAACCCAGATATAAAACCATCCTCATATAGCCATCTAATCTTCAACAAAGCAGAGAAAAACATACACTGGGGAAAAGAATCCTTATTCAATAAATGGTGCTGGGAAAACTGGATATCCACATGTAGAAGACTGAAACAGGACCCACACCTTTCACCTCTCAGAAAAATCAACTCACACTGGGTAACAGACTTGAACCTTATGTGTGAAACTATTAGAATTCTAGAAATATTAGAATTTGGAAATACTCTTCTAGACATTGGCCTAGGCAAAGAATTTATGAAGAAGACCCCAAAGGCAATCACAGCAGCAAAAAAAATAAATAAATGGGATCTGATCAAATTAAAAAGCTTCTGCACAGCCAAAGAAACTGTCAAGAGAGCAAACAGACAACCCACAGAATAGGAGAATATTTTCACAAGCTACACATCTGATAAAGGGCTGATAACGAGGATCTATTTAGAACTCAGGAAAATCAGGAAGGAAAAATCAAACAACTCTACCAAAAAGTGGGCAAAGGACATCAACAGAAACTTTTCAAAAGAAGACAGAATAAT
>VBSM01000272.1:90030776-90093093 GCA_008086735.1 Cheirogaleus medius | reverse complement strand
TACTCACCAGCAAATTGGCATTAACGGATCAACACCTAAGTGGACATATAGGAAACACATTTATCGGGTGTCGGGCAGGTGGGATGGGGGAGGAGGGGATGGGTATTTACAAACATAATGAGTGAGATGTGCAACATTTGGGGGATGGTCACACTTGAAGCTCTGACTCAAGGGGGGAGGAGGGGCATGGGCAATATACGTAACCTTAACATTTGTACCCCCATAATATGCTGAAATAAAAAAAACCATAAGGTTCTCTAGTTTTATCCATGTTGCTGCGAATGGCAATATTTCATTCTTTTTTGTGGCTATATAATGTTCCATTGTTTATATATACATACATATATATACATATGTATATTTCTCCATTCATCCACTCATGGGCACTTAGGTTGATTCCAGATTTTGGCTATTGTGAATCATGAGAGTGCAGGTGTCTTATCAGTATACTGAATCCCCCTCGTTTGGATACATACCCAGCAGTGGGATTACTGGGTCATATGTTAGTTCTATTTTTAGTTTTCCATAGTGGTTGCACTAATTTACACTCCTACCTACTGTGCACGAGGGTTCCCCTTTCTCTGTATCCTCATCAACATTCATGTCTTTTTGATAAAAGCCATTTTAACTGGGGTGAGATGATATTCATTGTAGTTTTGATTTGCATTTCTCTGATGACTAATGTTGTTAAGCATGTTTTCATATACCTGTTGTCCATTTGTATGTCTTCTTTTGAGAAATGTCTATTCACATCCTTTGCTCCTTATTACAACTATAATTTGCAAGTTTGAGCAAATCACTTAAATTATTTGGTCTCTGTTTTCTGGACTGTAAAATAAAGGGGATGGATAATCCTAAAGGTACTAAGTCTAAAATTCAGTGATAATTTTAATGGGAATATAGGCTATTAAGTAACAGGATTGATACTATTCTGGAAGATAATACAGAACCATATTAAAATGAAAAAATTTGAATAGTAGATTGTTAATTCCTTGAAAAGTAGATTGTTAAAAGTAGATTATTAATTCCTTGTCAAATGGGTAGGTTGCAAATATTTTCTTCCATTATGTGGGTTGTCTCTTCACTTTGCTGATTATTTCCTTTCTTGTGTTAGTTATTTTTATATAGGTGCCTACTCCAGTACATTCTATTACATATTAAATTTATTCCTAATGTTATCAGAAAATGTTAGCATTTCTCCCCCAAACTTGAATTAAATCAAAGAGAAACATTTGAAAGCCTCTTGGTGGGGAGGTAGGTAGAACAAGCCTTATTCACAGTCTTAGTCTAAATGTGATTGATTGATGTCTGATAGATGCCGACTAACACTTGTTGTTATCTAATTTTTTCAAAAAGATTCTCAATCAGAGTTTGAGCTAATATATGTTTTTCATTTCAATGCCTAGTCCAATTTTGTACAGATTTACCTTTCAGCTCCTAGTCCAATTTTGTACAGATTTACCTTTTGGCCCTCATGTAAAGTAGAAGTTTTCTGAAAATCACCGCACTATATTTAATAGCTATTGCTAGACAGAGGCAACCAGAGCATTACTGAAATCAAATTAATTGGCCAGAAGGGACCGAGCTTGGAAACATTTTGGATTAAAACTGTTCTTTTCACTGCTGTCTGGAACAATATATTTCAAGTGAAACTGCTTTACATAAAAGTTCTGTTGCAATTCAATCCTATAGAGATTTTTCTCTTCTCGCAAAACATCTAGCATGTTTTTCCAATAAAAAACAATGAGTTGGGAATCTGTTTTATCTTCTACGTTAACTTTGTGTATTTCCCATGATGAAATTAAAAATAGTTTACCTGTTTTATGCATTGTGCTATGAGTGCCTTTATAAAAGTGAATTATAAGTGTTTATAGGTGTGTGTGTGCATATAATTTAATATACGAGTCTATAGCTACTAGGGCATTTGAGAGATGAGAATGAGAATGAGACATTAAATAGCAAAGAAAGAAAAATCTTCGAGGAATACATGCTTGTTAAAATCTACTTGAGTTCTTTTAAAGTGTTATTATTTCAGGAAATGCACTGGAGAAGACAAATTTCACTTTTGAAATCTTGAAAACCTGAAATTAAGAGAAGATGCTTCAAAGATTGCATATATATCCACAGGGTTGAATCTTTATCAATACATTTACATTATTTTGATATATCTTATCTGTAAGAATTATAATGAAGCCTGTAAATACAGGAAATGAGAGACATATTCCTTAAATGACTGTACCATAGCTCCTAAAAATGATAAGACCAGAGGGTTATCACTTCTTTTAAGGCTAGACCTTAGTTTGTTTAGGTCCTAATAGATATACTTTGAGAGATGTTTGTGTTCTAAACTTCTGTTTCCGCCTAATTCATGTGAAGAGTGGCTGATACAGAACTGTAATTTTACTTTTTGTTTTCTTCAGAAACAGATTTGATAAGTGATTCTGATGGAATGAGGTAATGAGAAAAAAGAAAATATTGCTCAGAAAGGGAAATTGAAACAAAGCTTTTAAATTTTTTTTTTTTTTTGCAAAAATATTTAGAGGCTCCTCCTTCACCTCAATCAATGGAAGTAGTCTCTCAAAATCTATAAGAAGTCAAAAAGAAATAATTAGTGAAAATGACTAAGACTGAGATGTCATTTTCACAGTTGTAGGAATTTGTCAGGATGAAAATGACTGCTTAAAAAAAAAAAAGATCTAGATGGAAGTCATGGAAATGCAGTTAAAACAAGTGTGGCATTGGATATATATTCTCTTAAAAAGGTTATAATCAGAATTCAAAGCAATTAAACTTCATGAACACAGACTTTACTAATAGCAGATTTGTGAAAATTGGATTAGGACTTGGATTAAAGTTAAACTTTAAAATTTTTTCCCATATATTTTGAGAAAAAGATAAAAATCAATAGAAAAATTAAAATATTATTATAAATATCCATTAAACTTTACCTTGATTCACTAATTGTTAACACTTCACCATATCTCTCTCTTCATGTCCTTTTTCAAAAAAATGTTTGAAAAGTACATTGGTGACATCAAGACACTTGGTCCTTTAGTATTTTAGTAAGTAACCAACCATGATGTAATCACAATTGCATTATCACACTCAAGAAATTTAATATTGATATAGTAAAAATATCTAATTTATAATCCATTCTCATATTACCCAATTAAGCTCTAACTGTCCTTTTTAGCTATTTTTATGCTCAATTCAGGATGTGATTAATGACCTCATAGTGCATTTCTTTGTCTGGTTTCTTTAAACTTCTTTAATTTAGGACAGTCCCCATATGCTTTGTTTTTCATGATTATGACATTTTTTTAAGAATCCAGGCTAGTGGTCTTATAAACTAACTCACAATCTGGATTTTTTTAATCGCTTCCTTATGATTAGATTCAAGTTAAAAATTTTGTCAAGAATAATACATAGATTTTTATACTTCCCATTGCATTAAATCAGAAGGCTAATGATGTCTGCTTTTTTTTCTCTTGTTCGAGATATTAAGTTTGATTATTTGGTTAGGGTGGTATCATCAACACTTCCCATTGTAAAGGTGCTTTTTCCCCTTGATAATTCATATGCACTCTGTATGTTTATACTTTGAAATTATGTAAAATTCTGATCCTCAGCAAATTCTCAGCCAATAGTTTTAGCAACTATCGATAACTAAATCAATTATTACATTGATGTTTAAAAATGGTGATCTTCTAATTCTTTTAATCCTGGCATTCCACAGTAATTAACTGGCATTATTCTACAAAAAATAGCTTCTATCCCTCCTCCTTTTTAGTATAGCTATGGATTCAGGTTATTTTCCATTCAATGTTTTAAAACCCTTTATATTCATTATTCTTTTGAATATTTACATTAGCCCAAAATTAACCAGTGGATATCTTTCAATATAGTTCCTGTGTCTTTTTGACATGTCCTCATCAGTACTTAATTTTTCAGTAATGGCTGCTAGCCTTTGCCATCCAAATTCTTTATTCCTTTAGGATTTATATCCCAGTTATCTCAAAGGTTGAGGGCTAAACATTTTTAGCTTTCTACCCATTCTGAGAACTGCCCTTGGCTGAAGGTAGCTGCCTTGTTCAAGGTCATACCTCCTTTTTGGGGCAGGGTAGTATATGGAGGAGATAAGAACCTGCAATCGATGACTGATTGATGAAGGCATGTTAGGATCTTGCCCTCTCTCTTTAATTCTGAAGAGGCATGCCAGCTTCAGAGTGTCCTGTGAATTTGGCTGAGGGCTTGTTTTGACTTCACACACCACTCAAAATCTCCTTTCACCCAAATTTGTTTTTGTTCTCTCTCCTACAATTGGTAATCCCAAGAACACTTCTTAAGGAACACTCACTTTGCTGTTGTCATCTAAGAGTCTACATACTGCAGAAGTAGTGCTGAAAGTTGGTCTGAAAAAGCAGATGCTAAAATGAGATTTTGGAGCCGGATCATCCACTGCTCAGTGGACAATGAGGTGGAGTACAAAGATTCCCTGGCATAAGGCAGAAATGATAAAGCTTTAATCACGGGTAAACTGGAATGTTATGCTGGTGAAAGAAGATGCAGTAGTGGGCACGGTGTATTAAGCATTTGAGATACATGAGGGAAGTAGTTCTTATAAGGGTAATGGTATTGGATAGTACTTGCTGGGGTCATTTGCTACTTTCCGAAGAAAGAATAAAAGACTGAAGAAGATTAACCATCACTAAAAGACTAAATGTAAAAGCCAAAGGTATTCCTTGAAAATGCATAAAGATATTCCTATTTTCTTCCATCCAAGAGACAGAAAAGGCTGAGGGGCTTGTTTAGGAGTTAAGGATAGCAGAGGTCTAGAGAAAGTTAAATTCCCCAACTAGTTAGGTCCGTTATGACAAAACCAGGGCCCTGGCTGACGATAAATGGGACTCAGAGATATTGAGATTTGAAAATCTGGACTTCTCAGATTTCCTGGACCCTCTGAGCCTGCAGAGCTGCCCACCACTCCTTTAAGAACAAGTGCTTCAGCCTTGCCTAAAGTTGACATGAAGGCACTATCCGCACTTTCCCACAAGACAGCATACATCCCCCTCAGCATCTGTCTTTATTGCCTCTCCTGACAAATAACTAAGGTTATTATTGTCCTTGTGAGGGACTGAACTGCAAGACCTAGGCTATGTCTACCGGTAGGAGCATGTCAAATGCATGAGTCTGGATATTGGGATTGGATTCTGAGGGTAGTGGATCAAGAGGGGTGGGAAATAAAGCTGGAAAAGGAAAACCATTTGGATGCCCTCTTTCAGGGTACAGAATTTAACACGTTGGCAAGAACACCACTATATGGTGCTACCACTACATGCTGTTGGAATATCTTTGGGAAGCTTAGAAAATTCAATGACCCAAGCCTTTAATAAAGTTTTGTTAACTGACATGACTAATGTTTATTTTGGAAGTAATAGACTGCATCCAGTCTGTGCTTGAGATGCAGCTGTGTAGAAAGAAGACATAATGTGGTGGAGATATCTATGGTAAGACACTAAACCAAAACCATAGCAAATTTGTAAGATATGTATGCATGCCATGAGGAACATGATTTCAGCTGGATTTTTCTCGTAGTCATGCAGGATGGGGATTCAGATACTTTAATCCAGTAAAAACAAAACAAAACAAACAAACAAAAAACCTCACAAACCTATTTAATACGTAGCCTTTCACTATGAGGGACAGAGAATTGGGGAGATACTTGTTTTGTAATTTGCAAAACAGAAAAAATAGTACTATTTGATTGAAGTGAAGTTGGGTGAGGCAAGTTGCATTTTATTATCACCTGACCCCCACCCCATAGGAAAGAATATACCCCCTGAAATCTCTAGCAAATGGAGATTGAAAACTCTGGATTAGAGCACACCTAACTCCGCAGTTACCCAGAGGTGAAACAATATTTTTTATGTTACACACTTCATGATGTAAGCAGATTCCCTCAGTTGTATCCAAATCATTGGGGTTTGAATTACAAGTCAATATAATTTCCAGTATGCCATAGAGAATTTGTAGGAAAAACTCTAACTCATCAATTTAAATAAGATAAACCATAAGGGAGCCTTGGTGGCTCAAACTCTTCCATGGTACATTCATGACAATACAGCATCATCCCGAGATTTTACCTGTAAAATGCACCTAGAGGATCATATACCACATTCTAATTGGTGGGAAGACTATTCTGTGGTCTACATTATAGACACTATTAAAAATGAGAAAATATGAGAATTAAAGTATTAAACATTTTATCTGACAAATTAGAAAATTCTTCTAGAGAAAAAGATATTTCCTCTAAAACGAGTTTGTGTGCAATGGACTGTGTTCCCCTAAAATTCATTTGTTGAAATCCCAAATTCCAAGATGATAGCATTAGGATGTGCAGCCTTTTGGAGGTAATTAGGTTGTTAAAGTGGGACCCTCATGAATGGGATTAGTACCCTTATAAAAGGACCCCAAAGAGTGTTCTAGCCTTCTTTCCACCATGTGAGAATAAACCGAGCAGGAGGCAGTCTGCAACCCAGAAGAGAGTCCTCACCAGAACCCAACCATGCTGGTGCCCTGTTCTTGGACTTCCAAGCCTCTAGAACTGTGTGAAGTAAATTTCCATTGTTTAAAAGCCACTCCATCTATGACATTTATTTATGACTGTAAGACAGTATGCCTTATCAAGATTAAATCTAAAGCTAACTTTGAAATAAAAAAGTTGGCCTTGATATAAATTTAATGCATTACAGAAGAATAGGCTTCAGTGGGAGAGAACAAGTAACATATTATTGATTCCAACATTTAGAGCAGTGTACAATGGAAAAGTTTAGCTGGAATTTCTATAATTATCATGAGAGAATGACTTGCTTGGGGTAGGAAAGTAAAGATGTTGCAAAAACATAAAATAGTTTATTGGTATCGGATTTTTCAAAGTATTTGTGGGGAAGGCTTGCTTTGACAATTAAGTTCAGACAAACACCTCCTATTTATTTCTAATGCAGACAGGTACTCCAGCCTAAAGAAGAATCATAAAGGCAGTTGAAAATATTTTACTTAAAGGAAAAATGTGCATGATGCTTACAATTACATTTTTTGGAAATAATAATATATATTGATCATTTTTTAATTCTCAGCTTTTCCAGGAAGGGATTTGAGCTTCAGTGAAAAATAAGAAAAATCCAAGTGAGAGGTTATACATCTGTCTCATTGCCTGGCTGGATTAAACCAGGCACAGCACTTTAAGGTTGTTGGCTCCAAACCAGAATTTTTCAAGATTAAGGTTGACGGCTGTTTTATATCCAGCCAAAATTTATTATCTCTAGAAACAATATGTATGTCTTCTTCAATTATGGAAATTCTGCATGATCCTGGATAGAGTACTTCACGGAAAGAGCTAAATTCATTTGTTAATCATTACCCTGATGTGGCAAACCGATTTAGAAGAAAAGGGTTTTTCTACTCACTGAGAGGAGGTAACAATCAGGGAACTGACACGCTGTGTAAATACACAAAAAATTGCAAAGCAAAGATTTTGAGTTATGGGCAAGAACGCTGACAGCCCACAGTTCTGTCTGTGTGAGAGCCCACACCTAGAGTTTCCACTGAATAGCAGTCCATATAGAGACAGGATACTCCTGCAACACACACACACACACACACACACACACACACACATGCTTTTCCTCCAAGCCAGTGTGGATGGGATGTGAAACAGACACATGAACGTAGGTTGGCCAGTCAGCATCCTATAGTGTGAGCTGGTATACCCACTGAGCTAGGATGATCGTTTCCTCTCAGGAATTTGAACTAAGAGGTAGAAAAAAAATTTAGCTGTTATTTTATACCTTTCTTTGAAAGTAGTGGGAGATTTAGGTTTGTGGAAAACAGAATAATTCTACATAGGAGAAAGGGTGAAATCAAAGGTATAGCACTCAGAATGTGTATAGAAATTGAGGGCAAAGGAAAAAGGAAATGAAAGAAGGAATATATTGAGTGGAGAATTTTATATGGCAGTGACTGAAAAATAAGGCTCTATAGAATATGAGGTTGGTAACTGAGTAGGAATTCTGTCCAATTAAGCAATAATCCAAGATCTCTCTAAACCATAAAGCAAGAGCGTCACCATCAGATCAGAATGCATGGGACCTCATGCAGAAATGATGTGTAGGAGAGTTGAGGGGAGAGGTACTTGCAGAAATTCTTGGGAGAGGAATAGGAGTCTGGCCAGAAAAATTCACCCCACAGATTGGATACTGTTAATATTCCCTTTTCATTGTTTCACTTCATTTCTTTATTCTTTCTTTTTGACTTTATTTCATTTTGTCATGTTCCCTTTCTATCTCCAGTCCTATGGGCCTCTTGCTACTGTTACTCAGTGGTCATACCACTGTTGTAAAATTTCTTGAATAGTGATTCCTCTCTTTAAAATTGTTTTCTTTCTAACCTCACTAGTTGGATTTTATGAAATAATAGTTTGGAAATTGTTTTTTGCTTCATCAATGCTTCATCAATTTTGAGAAATCATTAGGCTATAAAAACATCAATTCAATTTTCTAAGATTATTTTGGCACTTCTTGTATTTGTCCTTCAGACATATGCTTATCAACTTTGCTCCTTCATATATCATTATACTGAAGAATATTAAAGAATATAAGCATCTACCTTTAATAAGTACACAAGAATATGAATGCCAGAGAAGCCCAACCATGAAGATGATAAAAGTAATAATAAAATAAAGGAAAGAAAAGAAAAATATGCTTACTTCTGAGAATGCTCACTCTTTGATATATATATGTGTATATATATATATATATATAAGAATCATAGCATTATGGAGGAATTTCCTTAATGATTCCTCCACAGGTTCATTTAAGTGTTAAGAGTCAAATGATTATTTTCTGACAATAAGACTAAGAGACAAAGATCCTTAAGTCCAAAATGCCAAAGGCTAGTTGAGAGATAATAGGAAATGAAGACAAAATAACTGATGTTTTTGTGAAGGTAAACTGGAAATACAGGAATTATTTATCAAAATTTTATCTATTCACAACTTTTGAGCATTTCTTTTGGGTGAGTTCAGGAGCAAACTTTATAGTTATTTCATTTATCCACTAGGAAGACTTGCTTCACTTCCCTGGTTACTCTTTATGTGAATGAAGCTGATTTTCAGAGGGATTTTTTTTTGTGGGATTAAGAAAAGTTATTTACAGTGATCTGTTCATCGACATTTTGGAATAGTAGATATGAGCTTTCTTTCACAATGATCTCACCAGTAAACTATAATTAAGGTACAAGAGTGTTGTTAGTTGTTGGCTCACCACTCAGAGATCTCTAGTAACTGTCATTTTGTTCTCCCCCGCCCCACTTCTATCATGTAACTCCGGAGACCTTCAATTCCATTTCTAAGTGGGTCTCCCCTGTAAAACTGCACGTGAGTCTTTGATTTCAGAAGTGATAGTGAAGATTGCATTGAGTAGGGGAATTATCACGTTAGTGGTCACTGGGCCCCTGCAAAAACTTGAAAATGTATCAAAAAATCGCAAGGCTGCACAAGGTTGATTTTATGCCATTTACATTTTTCCCTTTTTTGCATCTTCTGATTTTGTCTTAGCACTTTTAGACATGCTGTTAATATTGAATATCATTTTCTTATCTGTGCATTTTCCATTTTCTGCATGAATCCTTATTCTTTATCTCTGTCAAAACTTATCTCAAAATTAATTTCTTACAAGAAGATATTCATAATTAGCCTAGCTTGATATTTTTGATAACTTTATTGCTACAGTTTTCAGAAATAAATTTTGAGCTACATTAAGCTATACTGCATTAAATTCACCTACATGGTATCCTTCCATGTGTACTTGAGTTATTGTTTTAGTGTAGGTACCTGTGTGTATAAATAGTTTTAAGAATTCCTAAAGTCAGAAAATGTGTCATGGATCTATTATGCTGTCTTGTGTCTCCATAGAGTCCTTTTCTCAATAAAACTTGCTGGCTGCCTGCCCAGGACCAGAATACAGCAACCTTTTCATAGAAATGTCTTTTAACAAGATAAAGATGCTTTGGGGAGCCCAGGAATTTTCTGGGGATTCTCCCATGTGTCTCTTTTAGCCCAAAATTTGTTCTTCCTTAATGCCACTCTAGAGGTTTACCTGACTGTGTCATTTTCCAGCCATTGAGGACGTCCTGGAAATTCTGAGCTCCTGTTGTTTTCCTTTCCCTGCTTTTGCTTCTATAGCAGAGCTCACAAACTGCCAATGATTTACATAATATGACAGTTTGTGAATTAATATTACTCAAATTAAAATGCCT
Organism: Cheirogaleus medius; assembly: GCA_008086735.1. Taxonomy (NCBI): domain Eukaryota; kingdom Metazoa; phylum Chordata; class Mammalia; order Primates; family Cheirogaleidae; genus Cheirogaleus; species Cheirogaleus medius. Next base: position 90,082,779 of record VBSM01000272.1, on the reverse strand, counting down.
GTTTCTTTGTGTCTAATCCTCACTGATCCCCTGCTGAGTCCTACGACTGGGCTGTGAAAAGTTCCCCAAATTGTGCAGCTGTTTAATGGCTCTCACTTATTCATTGCAGCACTCATAAATGACAGATCACAGAAAAGCAGAAACTCAAATGTCAAAACAGACATTGAAAATTTCATGAAAATCCACAAGGCCAGAGTTGTCCTGGCTTTTTTCTCTTAATTGTATCAGTGAACAGACAGCACAATTTACCTTGGCCACCACCAATATGCAAATGAGCATGAACTTGAAAACCCTCAAGGGAGCTTTTCCAAAATCCACTCATGAGAGAGAATACTAGGGAAGACTGGAAGAATGGACCGAATACTCCTTGAACATCTATTACTGTGTACCGGGTACTCTACTAGGCCCTTTCATATAATTGTCTCTTAAATCAAATCACCCTGCACCTAAAACTTGTTTTTTACTTCTTCCTATTTGGGCCTTATCTTTTCCTGAGATAATAACCAAAGTAGTGTGTTGAGGAGAAAAATCTCAGGAACCTTAGAGGATTTTACTTTACTACCTGCAGGTCCTCAAATGCAATTGATAATGACAATACTATAATGTAAAACAACTCTCAAGGTAAAGTTGATGAACCTAAAAGTCTAATGTACAACATGAGGACTATCGTTAATAATGGTGCATTGTATTCTGAATTTGTGCTAAATGAGTATAGCTGCTCTTGCCACGTGGGGGAAAATGAGTAACTATGTGAGAAGATGGATATGTTAATTTGTTTCACTTTAATAACCATTTTACTATCTACATGTATATCATAACATCATGTTGTGTGCCTTAAATATACATAAAAATTATTAAAAAAGATAACGTTAATGAGTGATGATTGTTTAAGAGGAAAGATAACAGATAAAACTTTTGAGAGATTCTCACACCATAAATAACATATTTTACATATATTTATTTTTTCAAATTTTCTTTATGACAAAAAGGAATAATAAATTTGCAAAGAATGTGAAGCAAAAAATCAGAAATTAAAAAACATTTGCATTTCTTCAACAGAGACAGCCATGTTCAATAGTGTAGAGGCAGCTGTTGCTACATACCATCCACTCTAACATTGGGAAGTTTAAAAGAAGAATCATTTAAATCACTCACATGTCCACCAGTCAGCTCAGGGCAAACTGATCTAGACTAGATTTGGCTGGGTTTGTTTCCAGGTCTCAAGTCTGTGGGTTAGAAAGGCTGTTCCACATGTTTTTCATTCTCCTTGGGGGCGGCGGGCTAGTAGGGGCATGATCTCAGGGTGCACTGGCAGAGGTGCAAGAAAGCAAGTAGCCATCTGGCAAGCACATTTCATGTCTTTGCACCACTTCTGCTAACATCCCTTGGGGCAAAGTTAATCATGTGGCCAATCCTAAAGTCAATGGGACTGTGAAAAATACTCTATTTGCAGAGGTAAGGAGCAGAGAAGTGATTTCCTGAACAATAATCCAAGTTGTTTCTTCTTCTAGGCTTTGCTCCATCTTACAGATAGTATGACTATTCTAGTGCAAAGTGTTTTCTTGGATTTGGTAACTTAGCTGAATACTCTTAACAGGCTCCTTGCCTTTTCCCATGTAGTTCCCTCTGCCTGAAATGTCTTTCTAGCTCTCTGACTAAATGCTAGTTGTACTTCAAAATATCTCAGCATCATCTCATCTAGGAGGATTGGACTCAGTGCCTCTCCTCATTTTTAGTGTAGTTCTTAGCATATTAACAAATATGTAATTGTCTAATTACATACTTGTCTACTATAATTGACAATGAGCTTCTCCAGGGTAAGTTTGAGGTCTTAATTCTAGGTACTTAGATTTCATTGAATCAGAATGCAAGCACATGTCCTGTGTGCTGTTATCTGGTTATTACCTATAGCCATTTTCCAAGTGATTTAAGGGAACATATACACAATATTCTAGTCATAATAAAAGCAATACTTCTCATCTACATAGGGCATAGCCACATTCACATAATTTGAGACAAGAAGCCTCTCTCTTTTTGTCTTCAGTTCCTATATTTTCACTCATCTCCTTCATTATCCTTTATTATATCTGTCCTTTGACCTTATTGTTCTCACTAGTCTCTTGCCCTAGTCTTCAATTCCTATATTGACAAGTGATGCTGGAGAAATCTCAAAACTGTGAGCACTCTTCAGATTTTTAATCTCAGTTGGGATCTGAAAGAAAGTAATTGAGCAATCTATTATCTTGTCAATGATCTCTTCCACTCTTTTCAATTGCTACTAAATTCTTTATAGTAATTTTCACCCCTTAACTCATGTCCTTGCCCATTTTATTTCTCTAAATTACTAATAATTAGTTGGAGAATAAAACTGTAGAAATTATCTATTTTGTCCTTATCAGAAGAATGTGTGCAGTTGCCCATACACACCGTGTTCTTCTTTGTCCTGGTTTTTCGATTCTTTATCTTCCTTGTCCTGGAATCTGCACACCTCTCCTCCCTCTCGGAACCTCCTCATACACAATTAGTTCATCGTTGTTCTCCCTAAATGTATACTTTAAAACACTCATGTCAATGAGTTATAATTATTTGTTCATATGTCATCCCTTGAAAATGAGCACTGAGGTGTGACCATTTTAGGGCTGTAGTATCCATCCCCCAGTTTTCTGAGCAGTGTTGCAGCTCAGTCCTGACTGCCCCAACCAGGATGTGGTCTGGAATGAGATGAAGTGATAATCTCTTTCCTCCACTTTGGCCGGAGCATGAGCTTTACTGCAAGGAAGGAGATGGAAAAGCATGTCCATTTGGTCTTTGAAGGCAGAGGTGCTAGTGCCAAAGTTGAGATCAAGAGATCACTAGTTGCAAAAGACGGGCACAAATCAGGGTAGGGTAAAATCTACTGGATTATTAGGCAAGCTGTTGGTGAATATTTGAAGGTCATTGCCCATTTGTGGGACACTAGGTGTTTTCTGATTTAGGATATATACATGTATACACTCAGTTAGGATGTACAAGTAGGTAGAGTGTGTAATAAATACTTCACTGACTGAGTGAATTGGGTATGATGGGTATTATTAGTTCCCTGTTAACCAAATAGAGTTGGTACTTTATTTAAGGACTCAGAACAAGAACAAGGAAGCACCCACACTCAAACTCAAGTCTTCTTTATTCAAGAAAGTACTTTCCATAGCATTTAGAGCTAGGTTCTGAATTTATTCCAGAGGAAAATATTGACAGTTATATGCAACTCTCTACCACCCTCACCACTCATTTTATACTCTTCCCACACACATCTTATAACTTTCTTAAATACACCTCAGTCGGCCCATCTTAAGAATGGCAAGATGTGTTTATGAAAAATTCCAGAGTGTCACAAAAATATCACAATGGGCACAAAAGTATATAGCTGCATACCCAGACTTGTATCCATCTCTGGCTTTAGAATAAATTTGAAATTAAATTTGCAATTTTAAAGCCAGGCTGCTTTTGTTTTAGCTACTCGATGTTTTCCAAGAGGATCTTTTCTATCTTCATTATCTCTCTTTTATTTTCCTAACCTGATCCCAATTTTTTATTTTCTTTATTTTTAAATATCTCAATTAGGAGTGATGTTTTTATTCCCTCAATTTTCTGTGGAGGTGTCATAATGTAATTTGACTTACATTAATTTTAAACTCCATGTCATTTGTTTCAACTTTCCCTTCTGATTGAAATGCTATGTCAATCTGAGACATTTGACAAAATTTCACTCAATCTTTAAAACCATTTCAAATCATCTCTCCTCCTTTCCACTCAACCCCTGCTTATTTTTAAGCCACCAGTTTAGTACTCATTATGCTGCATTGAGATAAATCTTGTTTATCTGTCTCCTGTGGAAACCAGGTTTTCCTTCAGAACACCCTGGCAGGGCTTTGTTTAGCTAGCACTTATTGCATATATGCTAAGTAAATGGATGAGGGATAAAGTTTCAAGGTGTTTATTAAGAAAATAGGTGCAAGAAGGAAGAATAGTGATGAAATCCAACTAATATCCACAGTGAGTTTATAGGCCATATGTTATCACAAGCCATCACTGTTAGAAGTCTGAGAAAAATAAAAACTGGAATAAAGACATTGGTTTTCTTCCTGAAGTGATCACCTGCTGATTGCACTATTCTGAAAAAAATGAGTAAAAACATCAATTTTGAGTTAATGTGTTGAGGGTAGAGGTGGAGAACAATGCTCGTTTCAGTCACTGAAACTGATGGAGAGTGTGATCAGTACTCAAGGCAGAAAATCACCCCGAATTACCTCAAAATTTATTATTAACCAAGTCTCAAATAAGGTCTAGTTTAATGCAATAGGAAGTACATTTCAAATGGATTCATTTCTCTATCCATCTGCCTCAATCTAATTTACAATTTGCAATTATAAGCATTTCATTAATCAGTTAACAAGGCATATTTATAAGGCACATTAATTCATAAGTTACAGCAATAAACCGACTTTATTTTAAAGGCAACCGTACTATTTTATCAAGGAAAACCTAATGCTGTTTATTCCAGTGCTCAGTTTTACAATTAAGTTTTGGACTGGGAATTAGGTTTAAGATGCAAATCAACCAATATGTTAATAAACGATTTAGTTTATTATTAATAGTTTAAAGAAGTGAATTGTTGATTGAGTCTGCATGAAATATGATAGATGCCACATGAATACCTACTTTTTAAAAATACACAAGCCATAGAAGAAATGATTAAAGAATTAATCTTTCATGTTAGCATGTTAGATTCCTGTCTTTGTCATCTCTGGGAAATGTGATCATAATATTAATAGCTTGAGTATTTCTGAGTCAAGTTCTAAAATACATAATCAGGAGAAATGATATAATTTTTAAGTTCTTAGAAGCATTTACAATCAACTATTCTAGAAATATTTAAGTTACTGAATAAGCATTTTGGAAAAGATAATGTAATTCTGGTTTTCTGCACCTGTGAATTATAGGTCTAAATTGTGTGACTGATGGTGAATAATTATCCCAAGTAAATTTCAACTTAATCATATATAAGCTTTCCTCTTTTGGTCTGAAAGTCTGCTGATATCAGAATAATTTGGAATCTCTGGTTTAATATATGAGTTTCCTTTTCAAGTTCTCATCTATTGAATTGAGCCAAAAGCCAGATATTAGTCCCTTGGACATTTTCTTCTGTTAGGGATTTTTTTAAAAAAAAATTTCAGAATATTATGGGGGTACAAACATTTTGGTTACATAAATTGACTTGGTACTGTTTGAGTCAAAGTTTTAAGTGTGCCCATCACCAAGATAGTGTACATTGTACCTGTTAGGTATGAATTTACCCATCTCCTTCTCCCCTCTCCCAGGGTTTTTTTTTTCAACCTTGCTCTGACTTTCTGAGCCAAAACAGAGTTCTCAGTCATTCTTTTACCTAACCTAACATTGACTATCTCATAAGTGTGAAAAATATTATCAGAAGCATAATCAATGTTTGCTGAAATTCCCGTGGCCTAACAGCTAATCCAAAACCTCATGGTTCAATAGCAAATCTTACTTGATAATTATAACCTACTATCATTTTAAAGAGGCCCAGAAACATGTAAATCTGACTTTATATTTTCCATCCAGCAGTGTTGCATATGATTAGCATCTAGTGCCTGGGGCGTTAGCAGAAAATATTGAGTAGCTTTCAAATAATGCTATGGGTAGTAAAATGTTGAATTTTGCTGCAGGTAAAATGTGTCCTGTCAAATAATAATCAGCAGCCAATTCACATGTGTATTTGAGGAGAGAATTTACATTTGGCAAGTCATAAACCAACAGAGACATTAACATTGATTCGAACATTCTTACTACTTTTAAATACTTGTCACACACCTTCTTGGAAACACTATGGCTCTGGATATTTATTCACATTAATATTACTCTATATATTCCTTCAATTAAAAACTACCCAAAAGATGATCATTATTTTAATACTGTTCTATTTCCCACCTATGAAGGAAAATGACCAACTTTTAAAACCATACTGAATATATTATCAAGTCCTAGTAGTAGCTACTGAAAAAATGCTTTGACAATTATCTCAGAGGCTATAAGTTTCAACGGGAAGATTCTAGGAAAACAACCATCACTAGAGTCTAGATTCTAGCAATGAAGATCTTGGGGCTGCAAGCATGTCTCTGTACCTCTGGATTTCAATCATTACAAAGTGAAGAGTCTGTCTTAGATTATATCCAAAGTCATTTCCACTTCCAGGAAAAAAAAATAACTTTCAAAACTGTAAATTCTAATTTTCAATCCATTAGTTTCCACCTCCTTTTTTCTCTTAAATTATTTGGTGTGTTTTAGGAAGCATAATGTAAAGTCATTAAAGTGATTATTGTTCTTCAGCCCTGGTTGACTTGATTATGAGAACGTATTTCTTCATGACCTTTTTTTCCTAACTTAGGCAAACATAAACAGAATCCATGTATTACATCACGAATGATTGTGTGAATAAACTAAACAAAAAAGTATCTAGTTCTCATAATGCTTTTATTATCCAGAAATGTGGAGAATTAAGGGTAGGGGTGCAGTATTCGGATAGCTACACAATTAATTCAGATATAACAACCAAGTTGGAACTGTAATGTTTTCACAAAGCTTTTGAGTAAGGGACTAAATTGCTACCATTTTGCCTCTAGAGGACAGACACACTTTCTTAATATTTTAAGTTATTTCATTAAATAGCACTTAACACCTACAATAAACTATGTTGCAAATGGCTAAGCCAAGATACAGATTTAGGGCAGCTTATGACCTTGTCATTATCAGGTAGAAAAGGAGAAGGTGATCTCTTTGTATATATTTCCATTTAAATTTTATGCCGTAAGAATTGAAATGAGAATTGTTAGTCATGTAAAGAGGCAGTTTAAAGGTTATTTAAAGAGGCCTAAAAATAATAAAAGGGAATTTTATTTGGAAAAATCCCTCACTTTTTGTAGCCCATATCTGAATCCATTAATGTGGCTTTGTGTTAGAGGAATAGGTTTGTGTGGGTGGCTGTGGGGAGAGAAAGGGGCTCGCATTTACTCAGAAGCCTTTCCATTTTCTAAAGTTAAAAATTCTGTCAGTCACCATAAATTAAGTTTAATTTAAATCATTTGGTATCAAATATCTTAAAAGAATAACTAAACTGAAGAGAGAGAAAAAGATAAAACGAGATTAAGAAAAAGTGGCAAAGAGCTGAAAATCTCTTCTAAACCAAATAAACAAAAAACCAAACTGAAATTATGAAGATCTTAAGACAATGTTCTAGTAATTTAGTTATTACTCATGCACCAGCCAAGACCCAAATTACAAGGGGCACATGGACAGCATCCTGCCTCAGGGTTATGCAAGCACATCTTTTTCTTTTGGTTCTGCTGCTGACTTTCTGAGAACGACATGGAGCAAACCTCAAGGAAATTTAAAAGGGAAACAATTGGTAGTGTTGGTAAGATGAGGAGGAAAAAGTAAAGATGAGGGAAGGAAAGCTGGGGTGAGGGAAAATCTGCACAGAATAGAGAAGACCTGAAGAAATTGAGAGGTGTAGCATAATTGGGAAAAACGAAAAGTGATTTGAAGTCCTTTGGGTTCTTGATATCTGCACATTCCAGAATATTAAGAAAAGCAACACACACACACACACACATACACACAAGAAATGCAATAGTGGGAGCTTATGTGTTAAGTAATTTCTTCCTAGAAAGAATTTGCCAGTCTTGCAAGTCAAGAAATTAAGCTTACTTGAAGTCATCATTATTATTTTGTTGGCAAGGTGGGACCCTCCCATGACTATATCGGTCTATGAATACTATTTTCAATCTCACAGATTTTGACTACTACAATTTATACAAAACTACATTATTAGAACATTGTAAAACTATAAGGGATTTGAAATAAAATCATTTGTCATTTCAATGAGAGTTTCAGTATTTCTTTTGTGTTATTAAATACCCAACATCAGTTTCTGAATTTAGCATTCTGAATTAAGGGTCATGCTTTGTTCTAAAACAATGTAATAATATAGCATTCACACTCTACTGGCTTGAAATTGGTAATACATGAATAGACTGGACTTAAGTTCACCTTTCCAAAGCAAATCCTTTTGTTATGGTTGGGTAGGGTTTGTGTGTTCCCTCCAAACCTCATGTTGAAATCTGATCCTCAGTGTTGGGGGGGGGGGCTAATGGGAGGTGTTTGGGTCATGCAGATGGATCACTGGTGAATAGATTAATGCCCTCCCTCAGGGGTGAGGGAGTTCTCTCTCTTTCAGTTACTGTGAGAGCCGGTTGTGAGAAAGAGCCTGGATTCCTGCTCCTTCCTCTCTTGCTGCTTCTTTTGCTGTTTAATCTCTATGCACCCCAGCTCCCCTTCGCCTTCTGCCATGAGTTGAAGCGGCCTGAGACCCTGATCAGTTACAGATGCCTAACCTTGAACTTTCCTTCCATCTGGAATCTTGATTAAATAAATCCTTCTTAAAATATAAAGTACCCAGCCTCAGATATTCCTTTATGACAACACAGAATGGACTAAGACAACTTTCTTTATCAGCATTGTTAATCCAATGGGGCAAAAAATATGATAAGGCAAAAATTTAAATACTAAGACAATTTTCTTCAAAAGTAGCAAAGCACTATAAAAGTACTCACACCACTAATAAGAACCATTATATTAATTAGAGATTATTTAAACATATTTTTTTCAAAAATGTTTATAAGGATCTCACTGGGTCCTCTGTTAGCCTAGTTGCATTGGTGTATAAATGATAACAGGCAACGCTTGCTACCCTTTAAATAGGTCACCATGGCAAACACTGTTAGTTGCTTATTCAACATCTATTTCCCTCTTCTTACTGTGAACAAAACCAGAATTTTATTTTAATTTTATATTTATTTATTTACTTATTTGTACAAATTTATGGGGTACATGTGCATTTTTGTTACATGCATAGATTGCATAGGGGTCAAGTCAGGGCTTTAGGGTATCCATCACCCAAATAATGTACATTGTACCCATTAACTAATTTCTCATCAACTTTCCTTCTTACACCTCCCCCACCGTTCTGCATCTCCATTTTTATCATTGTAGTCTCTGTATCCATCTGGACACATTTTCTAGCACCCGTTTATGTGTGAGAACATGTGATACTCCTGCCTCAGCCTCCCAAGTAGCTAGAACTACAGGCACGTGCCAACACACCTGGCTAATTTTTTTTAAATGTTTTTTTAGAGATGGGGGTCTCACTATGTTGCTCAGGATGACAATGTTATTATTGATATGTGAGGGCTTATTCCTGTAATTTCATTACCTGATTTCAGTTTGCTTTGTATCTTTTGTTCCTTCCTTTCTCTCTTATTGTTTATCATTGTGGTTTCATGGCAGTCTGTAACGGTAACATTTGAGTGTTTTTCTCCTCCTTGTTTGTGCTTTTGCTCTATCAGAGGGATTTTGTCTTTCATGTCTGGGTGTAGGACTTCTGTAAGCATTTTTTTGCAGGGCAAGTCTAGTGGTGATGAATTCCCTCAGCTTATTTTTTAAGCAGGTTTATTGAGGCATAATCCACATAGCACGTCATCCTTCCATTTCAAGTGTACAATTCAATGTTTTTAAACTTTTATTTGTTTTTTTATTTCAAAATATTAAGGAAGTATGAATGTTTATATTACATGGTTACAGTATATAATGCTAAAGTCAGGGTTTTCAGTGTTCCCATCACCTGGATAGTGTTCATTGTACCTGATAGGTAAGGTTTTATCCTTCACCCCTCCATCGTCCCCCTTTCTTAATTTCTAATGTCCTTTACATCTCTTTGTGCTCATATGTACCCATTATTAGCTTTCACTTATTAGTGAGAACATATGATTTTTATTTTCCATTCCTGAGATACTCCACTTAGGATAATGGACTCCAGTTTCATCCAAGTTGCTGCAACTGATCTTTGACAAAACATACAAAAACATACACTGGAGAAAGGATATTGTATTCAATAAATGATGCTGGGAAAATTGGATAACCATATGCAGAAGAATGAAGCAAGACCCCTATCTCTTGTTGCATACAAAAACAAACTTCTGATGGATTAATGACTTAAATGTAAAGCATGAAACCATAAAAATTGTAGAAGAAAATATATAAAAAAACTTCTACACATAGGCCTAGGTCAAGAATTTATGACTAAAACCCCAAAGGTAAATATAGCAACAACAAAAGTAAATGAATGAGACTTAATTAAATTAAAAGGCTTCTGCACAGCAAAGGAAATAATCAGCAGAATGAAACAGGCAACCTATACAATGGAACAAAATATTTACAAACTGTACATTTCAGAAAGGGCTAATGTCCAGAATCTACAAAGAAGTCAAAAAGATCAGCTAGAGAAAAACAAACAATCTCATCAAAAAGTGGACAAAAGACATGAAAAGAATTTTTTCTAAAGAAGATAGGCAAATTGTCAACAAACATATGTAGATACCCAAAGGAAAAGCAATCATTGTATCAAAAAGACATCTCAGCTTGTGCTTATCTGGGAAAGACTTTGTTTCTCCTTCACTTATGACAGGTAATTTTGCTGGGTATAGTATTGACTGACAGTTTTGTTTTGTTTTCAGCTTTCTGCTGAGAAATCTGCTGTTATTCTAATGGGGGTTCCTTTATAGGTGGCTAGATGTGTTTAGCTTGCTGTTTTTAGAATTCTCTCTGTCCTTGACTTTAGACAGTTTGATTAGAGTGTGTCATGGAGAAGGCCTTTTTGCATTATATCTGTTTCTGTTTGGGAATCTCAGAGCCTTTTGTATCCAGATGTATAAATCTCTTGCTAGACTTGAAAGTTTTCATCTATTATTTTATTATCTAGGTTTTCTAATCCATTCGTTTTCTCTTCACTTCCTGGGACATTGAAAATTCCAATATTTGGTTGGTTTATGGTATCCCATTTGTCATGAATGTTTTTCTTTTTATTTCAGCATATTATGGGGGTACAAATGTTAAGGTTATATATATTGCCCATGTCCCCCCCCCCGAGTCAGAGCTTCAAGCGTGACTATCCCCCAAACGTTGCACATCTCACTCATTATATTTGTATATACCCATCCCCTCCTCCCCCGTCCCACCCGCCCAACACCCAATAAATGTTATTCCTATATGTCCACTTAGGTGTTGATCTGTTAATACCAATTTGCTGGTGAGTACATGTGGTACTTGTTTTTCCATTCTTGAGATATTTCACTTAGTCAAATGGGTTCCCGCTCTATCCAGGAAAATACAAGAGGTGTCACAAATGTTTTGATCATTCTTTTTTATTTTTTTGTTTTTATTCTTGTCTGAATTAGTTATTTCACAAGCCTGATTTTCAAATTCTGAGATTCTTTCTTTTGCTTGATCTATTCTGCTGTTCAAGCTTTTGAATGTGTTTTGTATTTTATTCAATAAATTCCTCAGTTCCAGAATTTGTGTTTTTTTAAAATGATCTATTTCTTTGGTAAATTTCACATTTATATCCTGAATTTTTTTCTGATTTCTTTGTATTATTTTTCAGAATACTCTTGTATTTGACTGAGCTTCTTTAGTATCAAAATTTTTAATTCTTTTCTTGTATTTAGTGAATTTCTTTTTAATTAAGATCTGTCACTGGAGAATGATTGTGTTCCTTTGGAGGTGTCATGTAAAAAAAATGTTCATTTTTCCTGTGTCCTTATGTTGATATTATACATGTGGTATAATAGCTCCCTCTTCCAATTTTCTTTTTTTAAAAACTTTTTTCCTCTTCCAATTTTCTGAAAGGTAAGAACATTTTCCCAAAGATTTACCTATGGTGTCAGTTGAGTAGGGCACTTTGGTTTTGATTTTGGGTGCATGCAGTAGTGTAGGCTCTGTATGATTTCTTTGGCTGTAAACGGCATCACTGTTTTCTGTGATTACCTGTGTGGCTTAAGGTGTGGTTGTTAGTGGAGGCTGTAGAATAGTTTTGCTGGGGACTTGGATGCCAGGTAGGCTAGTCTTCAGGCCCCAGTGTGACAGCAGTGGTCTGAGTGTGCCTGTCCTGGGGCTTCAGAATGGCATATATTGGAAACAGTGTTAGTGGGTCAAGGAAGACCAATTCTTGGGCCTCCAAGTGTCTTGTTTGGGTATGCAAATGACAGAGGTGACTTTGGCAGGTGAGCAGGTTCTTGAGCCCCAGGTAATGGGGTGGCATGAAAGATGGTAGTAGCAGTAGTGAGATAACCCTTTGGGACCCAAGTAGTCAACACTAGTGTTAGTGGCAACTACAACAGGTTGGATGGCAGGTCCCCAGATCCACAGGGTGGTATATGCAGGTAGGTGCCAGCTGTGCTGGTAGTGGGAGGTTGAGTGGGTCCCGCCTCAGACTTCAGGAGGAGTGCTTAGGTACCAACAGTAGCGGACTGTGCTGGACACTTTCCAGGTCCCTAGATGGTGTGCTCAGGTACTGGGGCAGGTGTAGCCAGGCTGAGTAGATCACTCCCCAGGCCTCTCTGTGGTATGTGAGATGCTGGCTGTGGTAGGCAGGGATGGGGTATTCTACAGGCCACTGGCAGAATGCTCAAATGGAGGTGGTAGAAGCTGTGCCATAACTCTGCTACTGGGGAGGGGGGGGTTTCTTTCCTTGGCAACAGCTGTAGGCAGGCAGCTGGGGGTAGGGGAGGGATGGAACTCTCACCTCAGCCTTACAGCAGTAGGGGTTTCAGATAGTCAAATATGTACTTAGAGAACATGAAAACATGCAGCTGTCCCTCTGCTGTGGGTTGGGGGGAGGGTGGTGATATCAATGCCTGGGGCTCCCACCTTGGCCCCAGAAGCAGGGTAGGATTTGGTTAATTGGGGGTTGTGCTCTCAAAATGGTACTGTGCTGCAGTTGCTTAGGATGTGGAGGTTTGTGGGACACAGCATTAGCTCTCTGTCTGGCACAATTCCTTTGTACCATCTCCAGGCATCTCCCTTTGTTAGTCTGAGGGTCTGCAAGGGTTGAGTAGCTCTCCTATGGCTAGGAGTATAGGAGTTCCTATGAAAATGTGGAATTCTGGGTATCTCTCACTTACCCTTTTCCCACATTAGGGAGCTGCTCTAGAGTCCCAGTTGATCCTGCTGAACAGGTTGCCTCATTCTCCTCTCTTTTCATGCTTTTAGTTTCCCATCACTTCTCTGTTGAGTCCCAGTGTTCCTTCTTAGATGATATATTCAAAGTGTAATTATCTACTCACTAGTTTGGTTCCTCTTTGTGGATGAGGCAAGTGTCAGATGCATATAGTCAGCCATATCGAAGTCTCTCACCTGAATTTTATCTGACACAGCAGTAACTCCAGGAATATATTCTCTTTTCCAGCTTCCCTTGCAGCTAGATTTGACCATGTGGCATTTATAATATAAGTCTTATGGTTTGAAAGGTTAAATTTAACCAGTGAGATTGAAATGAAGTCTCTTAGGGTCCCTGGGAAAGCTTTATGTTTTTTGATGAAAGGTCAGAGCATCTGGTATTGCTTTTACTATTTATTTTTTTAATTGTTTAGTATTAATGCAATGTCTAGAGCTGCAGCATGAGCTGGAGCTTGTAACAATGAGATGACAAGCACGAAGATGAGAGTTGACACTGTTAAAATGGTGGAATAAAAGAACAGAAAAAACTTAGGCCCTGAAGTCTCCTCAGAACAATTAAACTAATGCTGGAAAATGCCTATCTTTGAACTTGTTATTTGAGAAAAAATACATTTTCTTTATTAAAATCACTCTGAGGCATTTTGTCTCTTATATTCAAAGGCATTATTTAGTGATGCTTAAGAGGTGTATGTTGGTATTGGAATATATATGTATTTTACTTTGCCCTCATCTTTCATTTACTGTGAATGATGAGATTTGTTTCAATAACTAAATGTGATTTCACTCCCTATTACTCTGAATGCTTTCAGGGGAAAAATGCAGAAATAAAAGGCAAAAAACCAGAAAAGATAGAAAAGAAGAGATTGTGAAAAAGGAAGGTAGGAAGGGTTATCTTAAAAGAAAAATTAAGGGTAAATCAAAAACTGTTAAAAGACATAGTCAATTTGAAAATGCAATATAAGTATAATTTATATGCCTAATCATCTATATTAGTCTCTATGTAGCTAATTTATTCAAATATTTGTAAATGCCTGTGATAACATTGGTTGGCAAAGACACAGACATTCAATTTTGGGAAAAATGTGTGAAGCTCAGAGGAGTGAAGGCACATCTGATGACTGGTAGATATGAATGTCTACAGGATGGGTCTATCCACTCTGTGGAGGCTCTCTTTTGGGATTTCTGAGCCAAATCATATTTTTTTCAATTTCTCAAAATGGATTGTGTGCATTAAAAACAATAACTAAATTGTGTATTTATTTGTTGATGAAAATTAGTTTTCATGCTTACAACATTTATAATTTTAAAAACCCAGCAAGATAGACATCCATGTTTGAAAAGGCATAAACGTTGTCAATCTTGTCAATTTATTTTAGAAAAAAATATGATTCCCCCTAATGCTTTTCTCCCCATACATCTTTTCTCCTTTACCACCCAGAGAGATATACTCTGAAAACTCTTTTACTTGATCATATCCAAAAGGCTGGGAAGGAGTTGAAAACTCTTTCATTGAATATACACATAATATATATTTATTTCCCAAACCACAGATATTTATTTTTTAAAATGTATTCATCCTCTTACCACACAGAGGGATATACTATGAATATTTTAGTTATATCCTTTCAATTGTGTATCTGTGTGTCTATCTGATTTTTCTCATCTTTACCAAATTCTACCCTGTTGTATATGCAGATATGTAATAGAGCTATTTCTGGTAACTGCATCATGACCATGTGCTTAAAGAAGTGTATTTCCATAGGTTAAGATTCATTTTCTGGGAAACAAGATAATAAGGAGCCTATGATACTCCAGAAAATAGATGGAAGGGGGAGAGAGGTACATAGGGACACATGTTACATGTAGAAACTGACAATAGCTGAATGATGCTGGTATTAAATAAGATTAGAAGTCACTAGTCTAGAATAGGGCTTGCAGACTGATAGCTTGTTGGCCACATCTGGTTTGCAGATGTTTTTAGCTTGATCCACAGAGTGGTTTTATTTTTCAATTCAGTTAGTGGCCAACATTTATAAATTGATAGATTTCATATACCAAACATGAAGTGACATTTTGGAAAGACCAGAAGAATTGGCAAATCAAGGCTTTCCTACATGGAAAATATTGCCTGGAGCCAGTAGTGGATACCTGTGAGATGAATCATGTGTTCTCTAGTCTCTTCATTGCTGACGTCCAACCTGGATTCTACAGGCCTTTTAATTTACCAACATTAGAGGCCAGTCTAAATGGTGATTTCTTCGTAATTATTTATTACCATTTTTTTGAGAGCATAATCTCTCTCTGAGCCAAACTACATAGGGAAGAACAGGGATTATAGTTTTTCTTCTATATGACCTTCATGTCTTGTTGACTTACAATGGAGATTCTCAGTAATTATTTGATAACTGGCCATGATCTTTGAAGAATAGGAAATTTTAATCTGAAACATTTTAGCCTGGGATACAATGAATTTAAAAAGTATTTTAAAATACCATCTTCCCAAATGAGCAACATAACAGCAGTAATAAGTTACAGCTTCCATAAAGTTTCCATATGCATTAATTGAACTATCGAGGGACCATGAGTTCGGTTTCAGAAATGAAAAACAAAATGATTTTCATTTAAACAAAAACTCCAGTGTTTTATATTCAAGCTGCCAGAAGAACAGGTATTCTTTTCATGCTAGTCATATATGATGGTGGGGGTAAAGAGGAAGACAGAAGGGCTATTAAAATTTGTAATTTGTAAGCAATATAGCAGTGGTGACCTTTGTATCAAATGCTACATCTAGTCCTTCTGAGATGAAGATCATATTCCTGAGTAAATAAAACTATTCATCAGAATGAACTATAGAGTTTATGTGCTACTTTATAACATCCAAACAATGGGGGAATACAGGATATAAGACCAAAGAATACCCTATAGAGCCTTAGAAATTAAAAACAATCTCATAGGAGTAATGGTTTTTAAAATCCACATATGGATAATGATTTGGAATGGTTGAAAACTTTCTCATGTCTTATGGCCCTCTTGGTGCCTTCTAAAGTTTCATGCCCTCGTAGTGGAGAAAGAGGGAACTGAGGGGAAAAAGGATTTTCTTTATATTCAAATCATCCATTTTAAATGCTTACAATATGTTTTCCATTTCCCATTTTGTGAAATCTGCTTTTTTCAGCTGTCTTGTTCTTTTAAGGAGAAACATAAAGGGGCTCTCTTGGGGACCACTGACCTTGACTCATTAGTTATCTGGATCTCTGCTGAATACCATTTGCTTTTCACTCTCACCAGATACAGCATTTGAATTTAATGGGGGCAGAAAGATAAGGGTTGAGAGGCTAGGAGACAAGAGAGCGTGCAAGAGCTGTATTCAGGGGGTGGAACTGAGCTGGAGCTTATGTCTTCTTAAGACAACATGTGACTCAGAAGTGAGATTTTGCTTCATTTGTATGTTGCTAAGAAAGGTTTGGATGTAAAGGCTAGACCTTCAGGACTTTGTTGGTTTCTCCAAGGCACTTTGCCAAAGATAATGACTTTCACCAAATCAACCTTAGCAAGTCTGTATTCCTCAAGCATAGGTTATTGTGACGTGGCAAAACTCAGGCAGTGCAGCACAACAGTCAGGTATTTTAGCAACATACATAGAAATATTTATTAAAAGTATAATGAGGAATTTATTAACTTCAAATTATCTATACATATCTTAGAATAAAATATCATTGTAAGCAAGATTTCAAGAGATACACTTTGTAGGCATGAATCACATGTCTTTGTGTTGTATCCGTGTTTTAAGATTAATTTTCTCTCCACAAAGTTTTTTTCCAAAGCTAAATGATGACAACTTTAAATCACTCTCATATTTTCATGCTTAGAAGCCTTCTGCTTCTTACAATCAGACATTTCTGCTAGAATAAGGACAACTGTAAACAACCTGAATACTACTTCATGAAAAAGAGTAACTTAAAATGATGTCAAAATTAGGCTGGATGTGGTGGCTTGTGCTTATAATCTCAGCACTTTGGGAAGTCAAGGTGGGAGAATTGCTTGAGGCCAGGAGTTTGAGACCAGTCTGGGCAACATAATTTCTCTACCAAAAAAGGAAAGTAAAAATATTTGCTGGGTGTGTTGGTGCATGCTTCTAAGTCTCAGTTACTCAAGAGTCTGAGGCAGGAGGATCTCATGAGTCCAAGAGTTCAAGGTTGCAATGCCAGCTTAGGCAATAGAGTGAGAACTTCTCTCTGAAAAAAAAAAAAAGATGTCAAAATTAGTCTTTTAGCCCACACCATTTTAACCAGCCATCTCCAACTTTTGGATATTTAGGCAACAAATTTGTTAATCTATCAGCTTTATAAGAATGAGAATACGTTAACCTCTTCATCAGTAAACCCTTGCTCTATATCTATCCTCCTGCCCCGTGCTAAGATTCCAAACTTCAACAATGATTGGTTTTTAAAAATTCAGGACATCAAGTCACCAGATGAGATTATAAATGTGGTCTTTCATTGCAGTCTCACTGATGGTTATGAGATGCACGTTGGTATAGCGGGGGGTGGGTAGCAGAAGACAGGAGGTCGGGGGGGAGAGAGAGAGAAAGAGAGAGAAAGGGAATTGATAATCAAGGCCACAACCAGGGTTTGAAGTTCTTCAGGTATATATTTGTGGTAGGCACCTGTCTATATAAGCAATTTGATTGCAAACATATTACAAAATTTTTAGTCCTATGTGAAGAATAGTGATTTGTCAATGATAATTTAAAATAATGGTAGGGAAGAGGTATACTCTTATTTGCTTATTGTCCGATCAATGTATGTGAAGATTTGTTACAGGGTCCAGGCACCATCTCTTTTTCTTTTTACTTGAGGTAAATAATGTATCTTATTTTAACCCAGTATATTAAAATATTATCATGTTAACATGTAATTAATATAATTATTAATCACATTTTACATTCTTATTTTTGACTTAGGTCTTCAAAATCAGGGATGATTATGATTTTCTTTTTTTAATATTTTTTAACTTCAGAATATTATAGGGGTAAAAATGCTTTGGTTACATAAATTGCAGTCACCATCTCTTTATGTTCAGGTCTAGGATCTATCTCTTTCTGTTCTTTGTTGTCAAATGCATCATTCCTGGATAATTTCATTTCTCCCACCGTGAGAAACAGAGCAGTGCTATTATTACTCATAGTGTTATTGCTCTTTAGAATCTGTTTGTACTGAAACAATATTGCTACATTACTTACTTACTGCTAGTTATATTATTTCTCATGATGATACACCATGAGTCATGCTGTCCATACATATCAGCCTTTGTTGTCTCTCTCAAGAGCTGTGCTATGCTTTGTTGATGATGGCCACAAGTGTAAGTCTTACCCAGAGAGTGCAAGAAACTGTGGATTTGTTTTCTGGTCATGTTATATTTGCTCTTTGGGATTTAATAGTGGTTTAATAGTATAATAATGGATCAACATATCTTCACACCCCTGCTTTCCACATACTGCCACCAGCAGATAGGATAGGCAAGGGTCTCTGAATGGAGTAATAAGAATGATCCCATTTGTACGAGAATGTCTGTCCCTTGTCAGCCACACGTTAAGACCGACCCAGGAGAGCATGACCTCAACGAATCATTAGTGCTAAGGGGAAAATGGTCTTGGAGGACTGCCTGACAGGCACTGTGGGGCCTCAGCAGGGTTAGGGTGTGCAGGGTAAACGATGCCTGCTGTTACCCCTGATGCTGACGGGTGCTGTAGACTGGAGATTGCACTGTGGTCAGAACAGACCTGTTCATGAACCATCATATGGGCCCACCTCGGGCTCAAGTTCCAAGGTTGGCAATGAACATCAGCAGCTCGGACCCCTGAACTCTTCCTGCACTAATAGTGTGGGTGATGGTCACTCAAACTCAGCATGTAAGCACTATTCTGGCTATCCAATGTCATGCAATCAGGCAAACAAACAACAAACAAACAAAACCCACTCCTCTGGTCAGTGAGAGTGACCTGCTTGTCGGTCTGTGCTCCAGGAATTGGGACCTGGATAAGGAGATCAGGTGGTGATGCCAGTGATGTGGAGCAGCTGTAAATACAGATGAAGCTTTCCTGGCTTGCTGCTCACCTCTTGCTGTGAGGCTTGGTTCCTAAGTTTCATGGAAGACAATTTTGCCATGGGCAGTGGGGGCTGGACACAGGGTGGTTGGGGGAGGTGGAGCTCAGGTGGTAATGTATGGGTCACGGACCTGTGGCCCAGGGGTTGGGGACTGCAGCTGTAGACCATCTTTTATAAAAAATCATCAGTTGGTGAGAGAAGCATGTTGGCAGGACAAGACATAAGTTTAAAAATGTGGATCCCAGGTTCTCATCCTAGACTTTTTGAATCAGAATCCCCATACGTGTAGCCTTGGAGTATGCATTTTTACAAAGCCCTCTCAGTGGTTCTCAGGGATTTGAGAACCACTGATCCACAGTGGAAACAGAAAGCAAACTTTTAGAAACATGTTTAAAGTAAAGAGAAATAATGAATGTCTAAGCATTAGTCTTATAATTGTGTTGCTAATAGTGAACACAATTTAAAATATAAATTTTTCTATAATTTGAAGGGTACCCTCTTCTTTTCTCTGTGTGTGGTCTGTATGTTTTCTTTCAAGCACGAATCTTGCCTGGCCAAAACTTTCAATGCCACAAAAGTCTTTATGACACACATAGGTGACTAAAGCCATTATTAATTCCTCTTTCAGTGTTTTTATGTATTTTTTTAAAGAAAAATAGTCTTCACACAAGCACATGTTTTGATTAGTGGAAGACAAGTGTCTCTCTGCCTTGGTGATCTCCTTAGTATTTCTTAAAATGTACATAGAGCAAGGACTGCCAGGACAGAGGTGACCCAAATCAGTCCACTTTGTTTCTGGGACACATGCAAGTGTCAATCAAATGGACATTGCAACATAAGTTTAAAATTAATATAGATATAATAGTTTAAAATTAATTTTAATTATATGGTATTATCGACTGAATGTGTTCCCCCTAAATTCATATGTTGATTCTTACTCCGCTAGTGGAGGTAGAGCCTTTGGGAAGTGATTCGCTTATGAGGGTAGAGCCCTCATGAATGGAATTAGTGCCCTCATGAAAGAGATCCCATAGAGCTCCCTCACTCCTTTTTCCATGTGAGGACACAGCAAGAAGATGGCCGTATATGAACCAGGTAGGGGATTTTCTCACCAGACACCAAATCTGCAGGCACCTTAACCTTGAACTCCCCAGCCATCAGAACTACGGGAAATATTATAGTTCTTTTATTGGAAACAAAATGAATATAAGCTCATTGTTTAAGACATCCAATCTATGGTATTTTTTGTTATAGCAGCCCAAACAGACTAAGACATATAGCATTGCTTTATTTTTCTTTTCCTTTAAAAAAATAAAACACATCAGAAATAACTTGCTGTTCTCTATGACCTTCCACACTCTGAATCAGGTATTTTGTCATGTTCTCATCTTAACCTGTCAAAGAAGAGCCTCCCATCCACCAAGACTATTGCTGTAATAGCCAGATTTCACTTCCATACCCAGGATTCAGCGAGACTTGTGCTCCTAGGTCTTCATTTGTCTGTTGGTTTGCAGCACTCTGGTTCTGTCAATGCTTAACCAACACAAATCTTTCTAAGTATCTACAGCAGCACTTGTACATGATGAATAGTTCGGATCTATTCAGTGTTAAATTTAAATTGCACAGTGTCAAATTAAAAAGGGGTTTCAAAACCTAATAAATGCTGGGAAATATGGTGTTTTTAATGCTTTTACTGCTGTCATGCTGCTGTGCACAGTGCCATGTGGCACATTCCTAGGTTCTGAACCCACCTGTCAGTCAGGAGTCAGAGGAAAGATTTCAGAAAATAGGGACTTGTGTGCACAGAATTCAATTATTGCTTGGGGAAATAAATGTACTTTATATTCATGTGCTGTACAGTCTAATTACCTATAAAGTAATAGTGTCTTGAAAATATTCAAAGAAAGGCATAAAGTAAAAAGCTCAGGGAAATCTCAAGGAATAACTTGATGGAGAAGAAAAAATAAAAGAGTCTGAACCAAAACTTTATAACAAGGATGAATGTTCAGATACTCTTTTTAATATTACTCTGATCTATTGTAGTAATCTAGTCGATTCTAGTCTATTCTATTATTTAGCTTCTAAAATGCTGGTTAACCTTAGAGTCATGATTCGCCAATTGTTTTTTACTCACAATTTGAAACTCAGTGCTCTAAAGACTAAAGCCTTCACAAAGAAGCCATGGGACATATTATAGACTTTCTTTGGAAAAAGATTTTTTTAAAAAGGTCCTAAAAGGCAGTCTAAGGACATTTCTAAAAAGCAGTAGAGGTAATTATTAGGCAATTGTTAGGCAACAACTTAGGAGGCACTGTGGGCTTTTGACTGGGTGTAGCACTATCCCTGCTAGAGTTTAGGAAGATGAATCTGGCAGGAATGTGGAAGACAGTATTGGAGAGTTTGTTAGCATGCTGTAGGAATAGTCTAGATGAGACATCTCCATCAGAGTACTAATGGAGAGGAGGGAAAAGTGTACAGTAGAATTTATACAAAACCTATTTGAATAGAAAGAGGAAGGGGTCAGCATCTGAAATTTTTCACTGATTAGAATATTTGGCTGTTGTTATGGGCTGGATTGTGTTTTCCAGAACTCATATGCCCTGACCCCCAAAACCTATGAATATGAGAGGCAGGACCTTTAAAGAGGTAATTAAGTTAAATTCAGGCTTTTAGGATAGGTTCTTACCCAAAGAGAAGATTAGGACACACACAGGGGCAGGTGTGGAAGAGAGAGAACATGGATCCGGGCACATGTGTGCGAGGGATGACCACCTGAGAACATGACAAGAAGGTGGCCATCTGCCAGCCTAGGAGAGAGGTCTTAGGGGACTCCAACCCTGCTGGCACCTTGATCTTGGACTTCCAGCCTCTAGAACTGTGAGAAAATGAATTTCTGTTGTTTACACCACCCAGTCTGTGGTGTTTTATTATGGCAGCCTGAGGAAACTGACAGATGTATTAACAGAGGTAGATGCATCAAAAAAAGGGAAACATTGGGGCTTGGGTGGGATAGAAAGGGATGTGTTGTTTTGATATATTGATCCTGAAATATTGATAAGATAGGCAAAAACAATGGGAAGAGAAACACATATACATGATTGTGTATGTGCTCAAAAATAGATAAATGAAAAAGTAAAGAGACTTTTTTGAGAGAGATGGCAGAAATTTCCACATATTTTTTGAAGGTGTTAAAAAATGCCACTTTCTGAAATTTATCATTTTGCTCTCCAGTTAAGTAGAGACTTTAAAATTGCAATTCAACTTTACAATATGCTTTCATCAGAAACATTGGTTTGATCCAAATATGATAATCTAAAGTAATATTTTGCATTTTGTATTAGTTATCGATAAATTCTTAGAGATGCTTCTTTTTAGGAAGGTTTTATATTGTCGTTTCAATTTCAGTACTTGTTATTGGTCTGTTCAGGATTCTGTTTCTTCCTGGGTGAGCCTAGGGAGGCTGTGTGTTTCTAAGGATTTGTCCATTTCCTCTGCATTTTGCAGTTTGTGTACATAGAGGTACTATTCATAAATTATATCATGTATCTCCATGGCATCCATTGTAATTTCTCCTTT
Organism: Cheirogaleus medius; assembly: GCA_008086735.1. Lineage (NCBI taxonomy): Eukaryota > Metazoa > Chordata > Mammalia > Primates > Cheirogaleidae > Cheirogaleus > Cheirogaleus medius. Next base: position 90,059,971 of record VBSM01000272.1, on the reverse strand, counting down.
ATTTTTCCTGATGGAGCTTATTAGAGATTTTTCTTTTCTGCTTTTCGTTAGTCTAGCCAAAGGTGTTGTGTCAATTTTGTTTATTTTTTCACAGAATCAACTTTTTGTTTTATTAATCTTCTGTATAGTTTCCCTGTTGTCAATTTCATTTAGTTCCAAATTTATCTTAATAATTTCACTTCTTCTGCTGTGTTTGGGGTAGGTATGTTCCTCTTTTTCCAGCTCTTTGAGTCAATTCATTAGATTGTCTATTTGTGATTTTTCTGACTTTTGGACATAGGCATTTATGGAAATAAACTTTCCTCTCAGGACTGCTTTAGCTGTGTCTCAGAGTATTTGATAACTTGTCTCTCCATTGTCATTAAGTTCAAAGAATTTTTTAATTTCCATCTTGATTTCCTCATTTATGAAGTGATCTTTGCTTATCTGAGAATGTCTTGATTTCTCCTTTGTATACAAAACTTAGTTTTGCAGGGAACAAGATTCTAGGTTGGGCATTATTCTGTTTCAGAAGAGTGAGAATGTGGCCCCAGTCTCTCCTTGCTTGTATGATTTCAGTAGAGAAGTCTGGAGTTACTTGGATTGGCTTTTTTTGTATGTTACTTGCTTCTTTCATCTTACATCTCATAGAAGGACCTCTTTAGTTGACATTTTGGTCAGTCTGATGACTGCATGTCGTTATGTCTTCCTGTTTGCATTGAATCTCCCAGGGGTCCTTTGAGCTTCTTGGACTTGTATATCCAGATTTTTAGCAAGGCCTGGGATATTTTCCTCTATTATATCTTCAAATAGCTTATCCAATCCTTGAGTGTGTTCTTCTTCTCCTTCTGGTAACTCTATAACCCTCACATTAGGTTTCTTAACACAATCCCACATCTCTTATAGGCTTTGCTCTTTTCTCTTGTTTCACTGCTCTATCTCTGTGACTGACTTATTTAATTGAAAGGTGTTATCTTCAATCTCTGATATTCTTTCTTCTGTTTGATCTACCCTGTTCTTGAGGCTTTCCCCTGTGTTTTGTAGTTCCCTGAATTGATTCTTCATTTCCAGGAGTTCAGTTAGATTTTTCTTCATTATTTTAATTTCTTTAGTGAATTTTTATTCCGGGTCCTGGAATCTTTTTGCATTTTCTTTGTGTTGGTTATCCAGTTGTTCTTGCAAGTCATTGAATTTTCTTACGATCTATGCTTGAAATTCTTCTTTTGTCATTTTAGTTGTCTGATTAGGGTTGCTGTCCATTTCTAAGGTGCAAGGGAGGGGAAAGTTAACCGCTCCACCTACCCTTGTCGCTGGTCTCCAAGATTCTCGGGAGCTCTCTTCTTCCAGTTCTCCACCGTAACCTCCTCCTGTTGAGTCTCCCATGGTCTCCGGTACCCCTCTTTCCGACCCTTGTCTGATGTATGTTCGTCTACTTGCTTATTTCTTCTAATTTCTTCTAAAATCTGTCTTTTTTGCACAGACACTCTGGCTGGCAGTTTTTCTCATCCGCCATCTTTCTCCTGACCAACACCTAATGTATGTTCTTGGCACCTTTGTCAAAGATAAATTCACTATTGATGTGTAGATTTATTTTTGTAATCCCCATAATTTTCATCCCCTAGTGATACATTGTATGTATGTCACATTATAATAAGTGACACAAGGGACATTGCAGGTGAAATTATATTTTTGGATCTTAAAATAGGGAGATTATCCAAGTAGGCCTAATGTAATCACATAGGTCCCTAAAAGTGGAAGGGAAACTTTTTCAGCATTAGATTTATTAGAAGAATCAATCAGAGTTATTCAAAATGGAAGAAGAGGGAGAAGAGATTGCAAGAGTGAGAAGAACTTGGCCCATCCTTGTGGCCTTCAAGATGATAAAAGCGAGCCAGAATTCAGGAAATGCGGGCAAGTTGCTTTTAGAAGCTGGTAACTGTTCTCAGCTGATAGTTAATAACAAATGAATAAATGAATCAGTGAATAAAGAAATAAGTAAATGGGAATCCCTTCTCTACAATTTACAAGGAGCCAAATTCTGCCAACCATTTGGATAAGCAAAAAACAAATTCTTCTCTATAGCCTCCAGATTGGGGTATAGGCCTGTCCAAACCTTGAGAGATTCTAAACTGAAAATCTAGCCAACCCATTGAATTTATGACCTACAGAACTGTGAGATAATAAACATGTATGTTTTAAGTTTGTGGAAATTTGTTACAGCAGCAATGGAAAACTAATACTTGTTTACCTTCAAGGTCAATTTCTAAAATGGAATTATTGGGTCAAAGAATATGTGGAATGATAGATAGTTTTAACATATTTTTCAAAATTGCCCACAAAAAGGATAGAGCAAGTCATCTTCCCATGAGCAATGGGAATCCAGATCTTCCTATTGCTATCGAACTTTTGGATCTTTTTTAGAGACATAGAAAATGTCATATCAGTTTTGGTTTAATTTATATTTATCTTATTATAAGTAAAGTGTTGCATCTTTCCATTTGAAAAAAATAACAACACTTTTTTTTGCCGTATCTGTGAACTTTCAGTTCATAACTTTTGATTTTGTGGATAGGATTGGCCAATGTATCTTGTTGATTTATAAAGCTTTCTATATATTATAGAAATATGTCATTTGTCTATAAATTGTATTTTACCCTCAAATTGACATTTGCCTTTGATTCTGTTCATGATGGAATTTTAATGCATATTTTTATTTTAGTTTGTAAAGAGTCAAATGTATTTGTCTTTTATTTAATGGCTTCCAGATTTCATGGTATGTTTTAAAAGGTCCTTCCTAGGTTAAAGTCTTAAACAAAAAATTCACTGATACATTTTTATTACTTTCTGTCTTCACTATTGACATTTTAAATCTTTGATCTTCCCATATGTTGGATAATCTTTTTTTCTTACTGATATGAAATGCCATTTTAATCATGCTTTAGATTCCCTTTTGTATTTTGCATATCTATCATCCTAGTCTGTTCCTTTTACGATTCTGTCTACTTATGTACTAACAATACACTTTAAATTATTGAACCTTTAAAATATATTTTAATGTCTGGTAGAGTTATCTGTCGCATTGCTTATCATTTAGTATTCATAATCTTTATAATCACCTTGCTAATTAAAAAATTCTGGCTAGTGGGTTTTCTGGGGTATTAATAAATTTATAGATTAGGTTAGGGAGAATGTTTATGATATTGAATCTTCCTATCCAAGAACAAGACTTATAGTTCTATTTGTTCCACTTTTCATTTAAATCCAAAAACCCTTTAGACTCTTAAATGTGAATTTTCACATTTATTCCTAAGTTTATTTCTAGATGTCTTATGGTTTGGTTGACATTTAAATGAAATCTTCTATCATTTCTTCTAGCTGGTTGTTGCTTGTGAGTATAATATTATGTGTATGTATGTATATTACATAATATATATTTGTTTTCTGTATATTAACTTTATTCTTAGTCATTTGGTGAATTCTCTGTTTTCCTATTGATTTTCTTTGTTTTGTTTTGAAGTGTAAAATTATAAAATTTAAAAATAATGATAATTTTACTTTCTCCTTTTAAATTTTTAAATCTATAATATTATTTCTTGTCCAATTCTATTCAAAAAGATTAAATAATTGATGTAATAATTCCCTATGTTTTAGTCTTAGCTACAAGTACTATCCTGAGGCCTCCTTTCCCTTTGAACACCATGATTTAGGCTATTTGCGGTACTGGTTATAGCTGACTTCTTATAGCCAGGTTGTCTCTCCAGGCCCTAGCCCAAGTGGGCCTGGCCTTTTCTCTTTGGTCACTTCTCTCACTGTCAGGTTCCATCTTGACTTTTGAATATTTTAGTTTTCATATGACATAATATAAGGATTCCCAAACGTGATTATGTATCAGAATCACTCGAGAAACTTTCTGGAAACAAATTAGTAAGTTTCAAATGGTATCTACTGAATCAGAAATTTGGGAGTAGAGCCTTTTTAAAAATATCCCCAGGTGATTCAAATGCTACCACAAACCCCCTTTAATCCAAGATAGTGGTTCTCCACAGACAACGATTTTGCCCCTCAGGGGACATGAGCAATGTCTGGAGGTATTTTTGACTGTCTCCACTAGAGGTGGGGAGTGCTACCAACTTCTAGTGTGTAGAAGCCAGGAGTGCTATTAAATGTCCTGCAATGCAGAGAAAAGCCCCTACGACAAAAAATTTTCTGACCCAAAATATTATAATAATAATAGTTGAGAACCCTGATAATAATAGTTGAGAATAAGGTTGAGAACCCCGATCCAAGTCCTGTACCTGGACACCATCAAAATGACTCATCCTTACTGACCATTGCAAGCGATATGTTGTTTAACAATTTTAATAACTGATGGTATATCAAGATACAGCACCATATGCTAAAGCCATATGTTCTGGTCTTGTTATGAACTAAAGAATAGACACATTTTCCTGAAATTGTAAGATCTAGAATTTTTATAATGGCAGACCTATGACTCCATAGTCATTACTTTTTCCTCACTAAAAACAGGACCTCAATTTGGATAAGAGTAACAGTGTACCTCCCTTGAAAATAGGGATGGCCATGTGAAACAGATCTAGCAAATAAAAGCTCTTTAAAAGATGGGTAGATTAAGTTGGCACATGCCTTCTGTCTTTTATCTCCCCATCTTCCTGTTCGGGACACTGATGTAATGTTTAGGATAAGGCACCCACCTTATGACTGTGAGGTGAAAAGCATGTTAAAGGTACCTGAGTTGGAAGAACATGGAGCCTAAATTCCTGAACACATTCAGACCTGCCATACCAGCCTGGCTCTGAAATCCCTTCAAATGAGAAAAGTAAGCACCCCAATTTATTTTTCACTGTTTTTCAGCTGAATTTAAGTCCTTACCATGCAGTTATTTTTGTAATTAAAATATATAATGTTAATAGTTAATTATTATTTTAATTATTATTTTGATGACATTATAAAATATTAAAATGTCACCTATAGTAGTAAATGATTGTGATTTTAACAGATGATGCTATGCTTTTATTTTAGTAGGGAACTATCTTTGTAAGGAAAATAACATGAGCTGCCTGGGGCTTGAAAGTGAGATTTTCCAGGGCATGGGTTATCAAGGGACAAAGATTAAAAAAGCTTGCTAAACCTCTGTGCATGAGAAGTGAGTTTGAAATTATGGGAGATGGTGATTGTGTATAGGGAGAGTGGGCCAGATTACAGTGGTAAATGATGCTGGACAAAAGGCAAAAATTTTAAGACCAGGGATACGTAATATTTAATTTTAAGGTGTTTGCATTACTTTATGTAACACTCTCTTGGACATGACAACCTCCTGTAAAGCCTGCTGCATACTTTGTAGGTGCAGTTTTTTGTCTATTACTATTATCTTAGTGAAATTCAAGGAAAAAGAGGTCAAATTCCATATCTAGTTTGGCAAGCAGAAGAGAAAGAGAACAATTGTTGGCTAGAAGCTGAAAATCCCATCAGTAATCCAGCAGAAATGAGAATGGAGGATGTGTATGGGAATCTGAAGAGAGAAAGCTTGGAGAAAGAATGCCAGAGCAAGAGAGAGAATGCTGGGGGACGGAGCTTGTTGGAAGGAGAGAAGTCTGGGAAGAGAGTTCTGGAGAGAAGGCTGGGAATGGAGTTCTGGAGAGAGGGGTATAGATGCATTCATAGCAGGCTTAAGGAATTCATGCAGAAGGAAATCAGTGTGCCTATGTGAAGAAGTTCATGATAGAAGGAAAATTAGGACAATTTAACTATAAAAAATATGACAATGATTCTTTGATGTCTAAAGCAAAATTATTCTGTAAGAGGTTTTGTTTAATTTTTAAAAATACATTGATATTTAGTATAGTCACCTTGTTGTACAATAGATCTCTTGAACTTATTTCTCCTCTGTCACTGAAATTTTATGTTCTTCGACCAACATCTCCCCTCCCACAAGAGCTTTTAATTTTTCTCCTTCTATATTTAATAAAATATGCAGAACTCATTATGGGAGTAGACAGTCTGAAACAGTAAACTTTCCTCCCTCTGATTATTTTAAACAACCTACATAAAGTGGTTATACTGTTGCTGAAAAAGATAAAAAGAAAGAAAATTACTGCCCACTCAGAGATAAGCAGCCCTGAGAATTTTAACTTCAGGCCTGAAAAGAAGATTATGTTAAAATGTGACACATGAGCTAGGATATAAACTATATTAAAATGATCAATAATAAAGTTTCCCCAAGGCATTCAGTTCCTTAAGGTTGTTCAGAAAAAGCACTGTTTAATGTTAAAACATTTTTGCTCTGCTTTAAAGAAAAGTTATAATTTTGAACATGCATGCTTAAATGAGGAGCATCCAGCCACCACCATCTGGAACCTTAAGGAAAGTGAGAGTATGACTCAACGGTTTTTCTATGTCTGTAGCAAAATCCTAATACCCGTTTTCACAGTATCCAAATTTGAATAAATATACTTAAGGGAAGGAAACCTATGTGCTGAAATTAAAAAAAAATTATGTTGTGAAATGACAGGGAACGTCACAACTAATATAAACAGAGTATAATTGGATAAATCTATTTTAGAAAATTAGATAGTATATTCATAAATCAAGAATAAGTGGTTTCTAAAACTTGTCCAATTTCAAAAGATATAATATTTTATAAAAACTAAATTGTTTCTCATTAAAAATTTATGTATTTCTACTCTGAGTTCCTTTCAAGTTTGTACACATGTTTTAAATTAATTTTACAAAGCAAATGGAAATATGGAAAGGAAACTGAATGGAGTATATTTGTACTGAGCAAAACCAAAATCAAACAAATGAATAAACACAAACAAAAAATCCACTCTCAGAGACTAGTATGTCAAACAACTGTAGAAAAATGTTTGGGCCTTAAAAAAATTCAAAGAAAAAAACCTAATTGAATTTAAGAGTTAAAATTTTAAAAGGAAAAAACCTAACCAGATTCTCATTCTTTATAAATTGAAATAAACAGGTAGGCCTAGTTTCTAAAATTTTGAATTGTTAGTCTTAGGGAACATAAATCTAATTATAGATTTCACTTCATGATACCTAATGTTCTTTATTTAAGAGAAACCAGCTGAGAAATCAGATGTTGTTTCCACCCACGGCTACCTAATATGATTTTTTCCCCATAAAATTTTGCATCTGTTTTGTTTAGTTCAGTGGACACATTAGCCAAGGGAACAAGTTACTACAAATATCTATGAAATCACCATTTCCACAAATTTTGGAGTTCAACTTACCCTGTGAATGAGCCTTTAGGTTTTAAAGTTGTCTATATTATTTTAATGTAATTGGCACTTGACTGTGCATGGAAATTCAAATAAATATTCAACACTAGGAGAAGAGCTCCACTCTAGTTCCTGAGGCAGAAATGAGTTTGCTCTAATTCCTTCCTATGTATTAACTGCCTATACAAAGTCTGAAGACTAAAAATAAATAAATGGATTGCAACTCTTATAATTTATTTAGAGATAGGAGGTTATTAAATAATTTAATATCATTAATCTGTCAAGTACAGTCTTCTTAATCAAAGAGAGCACTATTTGTAACAACAACATTATGGATTAAAAACAATTATATGCACAAATGGCTTCAGGAAAGGGCAGATAATGAGAAAATGTGGAACCCTGAGAAATAAATCAACAAAAGAATGTAGAAAAAAAATTATGCCAAGGCATCTCACACCTTTCAGAAATTAGCAGTTTGGTAGCTTCATATTACAAATATAAGATACGTGGTCGACTATGTTCTAATCCATTCCTTCCATCTAGGCATAATACCTGACACAAGGTAAGCAAAAGATTAAGGGACTCATTTCTCTTAGTCCTGGTTCACTCATTCACTACACAAGTACTTTTTGGGTACTTAGGCGAATTTCCTTTGCTTACTACTGTGCAATGCATAGTGACAACAAAGAAAAGCTGAACAATACTCCTGGACTCAAAGGTTTTTCAAAAATGTGGCAGGTCAAATCTATACAGAAAAGATCAAGTGGATGATTTGCAATAAACTGGGGATTTGAATCTTTAGAGCTATATAAGCTAACACATTTGGGACAAAAATAAAGAATAAGTGCCTCCTAGCCCAACTATTTTGTGAGTGATCTAAGTGGAGATGATATCAGTGAAGGAAAATGTAGGAAGAATTTCAAATTTGATAGAAGGTTGATAACTATTCCTTCTTTGATAGTGTCTTTATTTATAACACAAAACAAAAAATAATGAGATATAGTGAGATTTATTTATTTCTTTATTTAGAGACAGGGTCTTGCTCTGTTGCCCAGGCTGGAGTGCAGTGGCACGATCATAGCTCATTGCAACCTTGAACTCGTGGGCTCAAGTGATCCTTCTTTCTCAGCCTCCTGGGTAGCTGGGACTACATGTGTGTGCCACTACACCCCACTAAATTTTTTTTTATATTTTTGTAGAGATGGGATCTCGCTACGTTGCCCAGGCTGGTCTCAAACACCTTGGCCTCAAGCGATCCTCCTGCCCTAACCTCCCAAAGTGCTAGGATTACAGGCTTGAGCCACCACACCCAGCTATAGTGAACTTTAGAGTAGAAGTCAAAAGAAAGATTTCAGCTATGACTTTATTATTTTTAATTGTATCATATTACCATTGAGTTAACCATTAATGCCATTTTGGTGCCCATTTCTTTGTAAAATAAGGCATTATGATTATACATTTTAAAAGGAAAATATTTAGTAGTAGTTTTTATGTGGAGTTTTTATTTAATTTTAAAGTATATCTAAAAGAAAAAGTAAAAATAAAGCATTTTGAAACTGGCTGTTGTTACTTTTGAATAAAAAAGCTAATTTAGAGAATATATAGTATGTACCTTTGACTCCAAAGTTTTTCACTCCATAGTTTTGTTTTTCAATCTTTTCCTACACATAAGCATGGCAGAATATCTTTGATCTTGCCCCTATTATTCAATGTATTTTGCTGCTATTAACACTAAAAATTTCCTAATCTTCTCTAGATCTGTTTTCTTGAAACCTTGAAATCTTCCTGGACTGTCCCATTGTTAAGTCTAAAGACTACCTGAGCCAGGGATTTGGTTCCGGCTTGTGTACCTATTTATACATCCCATATTGAATTTGCAGTCATGGCCCCATAACTATGGATATGTCCTGGTTAATTCCCACTGTTATTCTTCAGTTGTTGACAATTCTCTGATTACTTCCAAGCTGTTATTATCAAACGTGAGTCCTTTGATGTCTTGGAATTTTGGTCCTGTCCATTCATGTGCAGCTCAAACATAGTATTGGGTGATTAACATGACTATTGCAACTTAAAACAATAATACTCTCTTAGAAAATCCTCACTTTAAACCTGGAATACAGAGGGCATTCTTTATGATTTTTTTATGCTAACAGAAAACAAGGCTATTTCTGAGATATTATGCTAGAATAAAAAGCACCACCCAAGCAGTAACCAAGTTCAGAGAGTTTTTTATTGACTGAGTTTAAATAGATTTTCAAAGTTTTATTCAAGTTCTTTTTCTTATTTAATTTAACCATCCATTCATCTTTCTGTTAATCGATCAAACCATCTACAAAATATTTCTCAGTGTCAGTCATTATCCGAGATATTCTTGTGTAGAGAATGATAATAATTTAGATATTCTCACTACCTTCCTAGAGCTTGGAGTTTAGTTAGCACTATAGATAAGCAATCAGGGAATTTAACATTGTGTGTGTGTGTGTGAGGCGGGGGAGGGAGAGGGAGGGGGAGGGGGGCAGCGGGAGAGGGGGAGAGAGAGAGAGAGAGAGAAAGAGAAGGGTTTTGAGAACAAAAGGAAAATGCTCTGTGGCAATATATAGGAGAGGCAACTATCTTGGATTTGTGGATTTAGAGAACGTTTCTTGAAAGAAGAACTATTTAGGCTGAACTCTGAAGACAGATGGAGTGACAGTGAGAGTCAGGTAGAGGAATGACCTACGCAGAGGGAACAGCGCAGACGTTGGAGGAACTGAAAGTAGTTTAGCATAGTGTGAGGTAGAAGTAGGGAAGGAAGTAGGAAAGTAAACTGGAGGCTTGCGCAGGGTCCTAATTATGAAAGGCCCTATAGGCAAAATGAAATCATTTGAACCTCAACCCAACAGCAAAGGGGAGTCAGTAACGTGCCTTGAATTAGGGAATGATGAGATAGAGAGGAGAATGGCTTGGAAAGAAGCATGGAGATATGGAGACCAGTGTGAGCTGTTGTAGGAAACTAGGCAAGATGATGATGGCTTGAATTAGGATGGTAGTTTTAGGAATGGATAGAAATTGACGGACTTAAGAAATTTTCAAAAGGCAAGTTGAAAAAAGTTAAGGAATGATTTAATATTAGAAGTAAGGATGAAATTGATTATAATGACTAGGTTATTGTCTTGAGTAGACAACAGTGGTGCAGTATACCGACTTAGAGAATGTAGGAGGATAAGCAGTTTGGGAGAAAAGAAATGATAGGTTATTCTGGGACATGTTGATTTTGATACGTGAATGGGGATGACAAGTGAAAACCATAAGTAGGAAAACATTTTCCTACTCTCAGAAAAGAACTCTGGACAGGCTAGTGAGATTTGGGTTACATCAGCATATAGTAATTACTAAAGTCACGGGTGTTAGGGTGATCACAGAGAGAGTAATGTAGGGTGAAAAGAACTTGCTAAACCGAACTTTACAGACAATAACATTTAAAGACAGAATAGGAATAACCCATACATGCACACTTGCACACACACACACAACCATACACACAAAGGCCAAGAAGAAGCAAGAGAGGTGGGAAAAAACACAGAAGAACAAAATATGATGAATGTAAAGGAAGAGACTGTTTATAAAAGGAAGGACTAAATAATGTGTCAAATATTTCCAAAAAATAGAGGGAGCAAATGAGTGAGTGAGTGCCCATTGGTTTTGGCAACAGATATGCCAAAAGAGTAAATGCAAAAGAGGCCAGATTATTGTGGATTGAAGAATGAATGGAAAATGAGACAGGCAATGAATATAGATAAATCTCTCAAAATTAGCTATAAATGGGAAGAAAGAATTAGGATAGTTGCTGGACTAAGTTGTGAGACCAAGAAAGAGATGTAGTATTTTATATTCTGATAAGAACTAGTTTCATAGATAATTGTAGTATTGTAGTTTTTTAAATAAATGAGTGATAATGGTAAGTTCCTTTAGGCTGGATCTTGACTGCATTTTGGTGGGCTAAGATCTATAGCCTGGCTGTGAGTTTCAAACACTGATCTTACTTCTATTAAAGTTTATCAATGGGCTAGTCAGAACATCACTTTTATTAATAGACTTTATTTGTTTAGAACAGTGTTAGATTTGCGAAAGAGTGAGCAGATAGTGCAGGGAATTTCCATGTATCCTCTCTCACCCCACACAGTTTCCTTTATTGTTAACATCTTACATTAGTGTGGTCTGTTTGTTACAATTAATGAAGCAATATTCATATATCATTATTATTTGTAGTTCATAATCTATTCAGATTTCCTTAGTTTTTGCTTAATGTCCCTTTTCTGCTCTAGGGTCATGTCCCCTTAGTTCCAGAATTTTCTTGTTTTCGATAACTGATAATTTTGTGAAGCACTGGTCAGGCTTATTTTAGGATGCCCTCTATTGGAATTTCATGTTTTTCTTCTTATTAGACTGGGGTTATGGTTTTTGTGGAGGAAGGTCATAGAGGTAAAGTGTCATTTTTATCACATCATATCCAGTGTAAATACAGATTACATCATCTATGACTATTGATGTCGATTTTGTTTACCTGGCTAAAATAGCATTTCTCAGGTTATTTCACTGTTAGTTTTCCCACCTCTTTTCTTTATTGTATACTTTGGAAGGAATTTACTGTGGGCAGCCAAGATTGAAGGATCTGGGAGTTATGTTTCTCCTACTTTAGAATGAAAGATCTACACAGGTTATTTGGAATTCTTCTGGATGGGAGATTGTCTTTTCTCTTCCATTAATTAATTTATTTAATTGTTTATTTATATCAGTGTGGACACATGGACATTTCTTTTATCCTTTGGATATTTATTTTATCCAATACTACTTTGTTTATTTTATTGCTCCAATAGTTTAACCTTCAGCCATTGGGAGCTCTTTACATTGGCTCTTGTGTCATTTTGACATACTCTTATCACGATAAGTTTCTGTGTGTGGTGTGTGCGTGTGCATGTGTGTGTGCACGTGTGCGTGCGCATATGTATGCTTTGAGCACTGTGCTTCATCTATTCATTCCTCTCACTCTTGCCTTAAGCTGTGGCAACCATTGATATACTTTTTTTGTCTCTATAGTTTGCCTTTTCCAGAATGTGATACAATTGGAATCACACACCATGTAGCGTTTTCAGTCTAGCTTCTTTTACTTACAATATGCACTTAAGCATATGCATTTCTTCTTTTACTTACAATACCCACTTAAGCATATGCATTTAAAGGTAGCATGCATTTGAGCATAGCATGTCTTTCTGTGGCTAGATAATTTCTTTTTATCACTGAGTAATGTTCCATTGTTTAAATATACTAGATTTGTTTATCCATTCACTTATTGAAGAACATCTTGGTTGCTTCCACTTTGGGTAGTTATAAATAAAACTGCTATAAACATTTGAGTGCAGGTATTTTTGTGTACATGCATTTTCAACTCAATTGAGTAAATAACAAGGAGCCTGATCATATGGTAAGACTATGTTTAGCTTTGTAAGAGTGTGCCAAACTGCCTTCCAAAGTGGCTGTACCATCTTGCATTTCCACCAGCAATGAATGAAAACTCCCATTGCTGAGCTTCATTGCCAGCATTTGCTATTGTCAACATTTTGGATTTTAGTCATTCTAATAGATGTATAGTGATATCTCATTGTTTTAATTTGGAATTATTGAATGAAAATGGTGTTAAGAATCTTTTCATATGTGTTATTCATCATCTGTATGTTTTCTTTGATGAGATGTATTTTTAGGTCATTTGACTTTTTAAAATTGAATTATTTGTTTTCCTGTGGTTGAATTTTAAGATTCTTTGTATATTTTAGATATACCTCCTTTATCAGATGTGTGTTTTGCAAATATTTTCTTACAGTATGTGGCTTATATTTTCATTCTATTAACAATGTCTTTCAAAAGAGCAGGAGTTTTAAATTTTAACAAAGTCAACTTATTAATTTTTTCTATTATGCTTTTGATATTGCATATAAAAACTTATTGTTAAACAAAAGTAACAGATTTTTTTCTATGTTATGTTTTATAATTTTATAATTTTGTGGTTTATTTTTAGGCCATGATCCATTTTAAGTTAATTTTTGTGATAGACATTAAATTCTGTATCTAGATTCGTTTTTTTTTTGCATATAGATGCCTAATTGTTCTAACATGATTTGTTGAAAATGCTGTCATTTTTTTCATGTATTTGCCTTTGTTCCTTTGTTAAAGATCAGTTGGCTATATTTGTGTGGGTCTATTTTTTGAGTTCTCTATTCTTTTCCAATGGTCTATGTGTCTATTGTCAATACCGTGCTGTCTTGATTACAGTAGATCTATATTTAGTCTTGCAGTCAGGTAGTGTCAGTTCTCTAATTTGTTCTTCTTCAAACAGTCTTGACTATTCTAGGTCTTTTACATTTCCATAAAAATTTTGGAATTATTTTCTTGATATTCACACAATAACTTGCTGGGATTTTGTTTGGGATTGCCTTAATCTATAGATCAAATTGGGCAGAATTAACATTTAACAATATTGAGTCTTCCTATCCATGAACATGGAATATCTCTACCTTTATTTAGATATTTCTTGATGTTTTTATCAGAGTTGGTAGTTTTTCTTATATAGATCCTGTACATACTTTATTAGATTTATGCCTGAGTAATACTTTTTTTTGGTGCTAATGTAAATGGTATTGTGGATTCCCCATCCCCCACCCCAAATTTTTAAGAAGGTACAAATGTTTTTGTTACATGGATACAATGTATAATGTTGAAGTCAGGGCTTTCAGTGTGCCTGTTACCAGGGCAGTGATCATTGTACCCAATATATAAGTTTTTATCCCTTACCTCCCTCCCATCCTCATCCTTCTTAGTTACCAATGTCCTTTACATCTCTTTGTGCCCATGTATACCCATCATTTAGCTCTCACATATTAGTGAAAACACGTGATGTTTGTTTTCCATTCCTGAGATTCTTCACTTAGGATAGTGGTCTCCAGTTCCATCCAAGTTGCTGTGAAAGACATTATTTCACTCCTTTTTATGGCTAAGTGGTACTCCATGGTGTGTGTGTGTGTGTGTGTGTATGTGTGTGTATGTCATGTTTTCTTTATCCATTCATCAATGTACATTTAGTTTGATTCCATATCTTTGCAATTGTGAATTGTGCTGTAATAAACATTTGGGTGCAGGTGTCTTTTTGATAAAATGATTTTTTTCTATTGGGTAGATACCTAGTAGTGGATTTTCTGATTGAATGGTAGGTCTACTTTTAGTTCTTTGAGGAATCTTCATATTGTTTTCCATAGGAGTTGTACTAGTTTGCAGCCCCACCAACAGTGTGTATCAGCCTCCTTTTTCTCTGCATGCACACCAGCATCCATTGTTTTTTGACTTTTTAATAATGGCCATTCTGACAGGGGTAAGGGGGTATCTCATTGTGGTTGTAATTTGCATTTCTCTGATGATTAGTGATGTTGAACACTTTTTCATATGTTTTTTGGCAATTTGCCTATCTTTTGAAAAAATTATATTCCTGTTTGTTGCTCACTTTTTGATGGGGTGGTTTTCTTTTCTTGCTGATTTGTTTGGATTCTTTGTAGATTCAAGATATTAGTCTTTTGTCAGATGTATAGTTTGTTAATATTTTCTCCTATTCTGCAGGTTGCTTGTTTACTCTGTTGCTTATTTCCTTTGCCGTGCAGAAGCTTTTTAATTTAATTAAGTCTCGTTTATTTATTTTTGTTGTTGCTGTATTTGCCTTTGGGGTCTTAGTTATAAATTCTTTGCCTAGGCCTATGTCTGGAAGAGTTTTTTCTACATTTTCTTCTAGAATTTTTATGGTTTTATGCCTTACATTTAAGTCTTTAATCCACGAATTAATTTTTGTATATAGTAAGAGATAGGGGTCTTATTTCATTCTTCTGCTTATGGCTATCAAATTTTGACAGCACCATTTATTGAATAAGGCATCCTTTCCCCAGTGTACGTTTTTGTCAGCTTGGTCAAAACTTGGGCAAAAATCAGTTGATCATAGCTATATGGTTTTTATTTCTGGGTTGTCTATTCCTTTCCATTGGTCTATGTCTCTACCTTTATACCAATACCATGTTGTTTTGGTTACAATACCCTTGTAGTGTAATTTGAAGTCAGGTAATGTGATACCTCTGGATTTGTTCTTTTTGCTTAAGGTTGCTTTGACTATTTGGGCTCTTTTTTTTTTTTGGTTCAAAATGAAGCTTAGTTATTGTGTTTTTAATTTCAAATTCATGTTGTTTAATGTTAATTTATAGCAAAGCAAGTGACTTTGTATATTTCCTTGTATCTTCCACCCTTGCTCTAACCCCTTGTATCTTCCACCCTTGCTCTAATCACTTACTTGCTCACAGGATTTTATTCAATTCCTTAGGATTTTCTACATAAACAATCATGTCATCTATAAACAAAGACTATTTTATTTCTTGTTTCAAACTCTGTGTACATTTTATTTCCATTTCTTGTCTTATTATGTTAGCTAGGACCTCTAGCATGATATTGAATAGGAGTTGTTCCTAGTGGGAAAGCATCTAGCTTCTCATCAGTAAGTGTAATGTTAGCTGTAAGTTCTCTACAGACATTTTTTATCAATTTGTGGAAATTCCCCTATATTTCTAGTTTGGTGAGAGTTTTTACCATAAATTAATGTTGGATGCTAAAATGTAGCAATATTTTCTTCTAAATCAATTGATACAATCATATAAATTTTCTTCTGTAGTTTGTTCTTATGATTGATTACATTAATTGACTATCACATGTTATGCCAGCCTTATATACCTGTAATAAATCCCACTTAGTTATGGTAATTCTTTTTATATATTTTTGGATTTAATTTCCTAATATTATATTGAGGATTTTTGCATTTAGGTTCATGAGAGATATTGATCTGTAGTTTTCCTTTCTTGTAATAGTCTTTATCTGATTTTGTTATGAATTTTTAATGACAATATTCCTGGTTTATCAGTTAGTATTTTTAGCAATGCAGTAACTTCTATTCCATTCAATTAAATTCATTTTGATTTAATTCAACTTGATTCAACTCAATATCATCAATACATGATGTATAAGGCACTCTGCTATGTACTGAGGCAGATAGATAAAACAGGTTCCAGGTTTCTTGAGGCTAGCAATCAGATTGAATATATTCCCCTAAAAGAGAAGACTCTGATGATATTAGTTGGTGAATGAAGAAGGAAGTTCTTTAGAAACCATTTAACAAAGCTTTGGTAGACAAGTAAATTTATGTATCTACGCTAGATTATTTGCTCCTGGGAGCATAGATTTTACCTATTTTTGTTTCTGTTGTACCCCAGGGGCTAGGAAAATACCAGGTACATAGTAAATACTAAGGAAGTTTTTATTGACTAAAGAAATAAGTTGTTGGCATATTTTGGGGCGATGATCCACAACTGGTATTCTGAATCTGGGCATCTCTAACTGTCCTAGAAATGTTTTTAAGTGCTAAATTCAAGTGCTGCCCATGACCACTTCATTTATAATTTTTAATACAACATTATTTTTTCTTGTTATAACATTTTAATATCATTGCAATTACCAACTGTGAAGATATTTAAAATTATATTTTGATATATTTTTAATCATCTAGAAAGTCATTTTATTCCAAAATTAACCTACCTCCAAATCACAAAAAGGGTTCTTTTTTATTATTTGTGCAAATTTATGGGGTATATGTATAATTTTGTTACATGCATAAATCGTGCAGTAGTCAACCAGGGTTTTTAGGATATCCATCACCCAAATAATTTACATTGTACTCGTTAACTATTAATAATTTCTCAACATCCACCCCTTTCCAACCCTTTCAGCCTCCTGAGTCTCCATTGTCTATCATTCCACTCTGTACGTCCAAGTGAACACATTTATCACCACCCACTTATGAGAGAGAACATGCAATATTGGACTTTCTGTGCCTGCCTTGTTTCACTTAATGGCCTCCAGTTCCATCCATGGTGCTGCAAAAGGCATGATTTTATTCTTTTTTTATGGATGAATAGCATTCCGTTGCATAAATATACCACATTTTCTCTATCCATTTGTTTGTTGATGGACATTTAGGTTTATTCCATACCTTCACTATGTGACTAGTGCTGCGATAAACATATGACTGAAGGTATCTCTTTGATATATTGATTTCCTTTGGGTAGATTCCTAATAGTGGGGTTGCTGGATCTGATGGTAATTCAATCTTTAGCTCTTTGAGAGATCTCCATACTGTTTTCCACAAAGGTGGTACTAATTTACATTCCCACCAACAGTGAATAAGAGTTTCCTTTTCTCTGCATCCTCACCAGCATCCCCCTCCTTTTTTTTTGTCTTTTTAAAAATAACCATGACTGTGGTAAGATAATATCTAATTGTGGTTTTAATTTGTATGTCTCTGAGATTCTTATTTTGATGACATTCTTACCTAACCTCACACATAGTACCCATGGTTCTCTTTCCTCTTCTCAGTGAAGTCACTTGCAGAGAGCACAATTCAATCTTTATATGCACAACCTCCAGTCAAAAAGAATGTTCCATCATTAACCCATGCATGAACTTTTTTTTTTTTTTTTTTTTTGCATTATGCCTCTACTCTTTTCTTACTTCCTATGCTGTGCAATACAGTGCACTGACCATATGTGCCTATTAAGGACTTGAAATGTGGCTAGTGCCATCAATTGAAATTATAATATTTTGAATATATTGAGTTAAATAAAATGTATCATTAAAATGGATTTTACCTGTTCATTTTACTTGTTTAAATGTAGTTACTAAGACATTTAAAATCATATATATGGTTCCCATTGTATTTCTATTGGGCAGCAATAAGGATATGGAGGACTGCTATTCATTTGTCATTGGAAATAAGGTAATTATGGCTCTTAAACTACTCATAATGCATCTGCCTAAAGAAAAGCACAAGCTTCTTGTTACCAAACTTTAATGTTTTCAACAGACTTTTTCCATTGTAGGAAGAATTGGCAACAAATTGATTGAGTCCATTATTCATGAAAGAATATGACCCTGATGAGTCAAAAGACATATCTGAAAAAATGGGAGGAATTATTATTGATCCTTAGTTAGGTGGTTTTACCTCCTTTAATGAGAGTATTATATAGTGCTAGAGTCTATTCCTAAGTCTTCACTGCTTTTGATTCTAGGCCACATTCAAGTCAGTGTAGTTCTGCTGCTTTTTCAATATAGGAGACAGCTCCTGTTTCACTCTGTAAACATTCTCATTATCTATACTACTAATCCTTGAAGCCTACTAAATTATTTCTTCACTTTGATGTTTGTGCCTTTCACATTATAGAGACTATCACACAGTTTTTCAAAATTGGTTTATTCTCAGCAAGTTTCTCTTGTATAATTTAGGCTTCATTTATATTTTCACATAAATAAAATACTCTAACTCATTTGTCATTTCGATTGCTGTCCACTGGAACATTTGCTATATTTAAACTATTGTGGATTAGAGAAATCTCAGTATAGTACTTTTCTTTCCTTAAAATGAGTGCAGACAATCACCATTTTATAACCAGGTTGTGTTCCAAAAGAGTAGGCATGGGGTTATAGTTCAGTGGTAAAACATTCGACTGCAAAAGTTATAGGCATCATGTTACAGCTGGAATTCCCATCCCAAGGCCAGCTGACTAATCACAAAAATAGAGTGCTGTGTGAGTAATACTATAAAACTTTACATACTAAACATTTCTATGAAAAATCAACAATGCATTTCCAATCTGTGATGGCAACAATGCATCTTCTTTTACTATGATAGAATAACAATGTCCATCTCAATCCTCCTATCTTTTGGCAAGAGGAATGGAACCTTCGTAAATGAATGGATGTGGGTACCAGGGTCAGTTTAGGGATTTCAGTAGATGAAGAGTTGGGAATAAAAATTTCACTTTTTGGTGTTTGATCCTGCTCTTGATTTCTTTTACCTCCCTTCTTTCCTTCTATCCTTCCTTTCTTTTCTCCTTTATTTCTTCTTTAATTTGCCCACTTATTCCTTTTATAGCCATTATCTGGGGCTTATAAGTATTTGTCCATCATAGAAAAAATGTTTTTTTCTTTATTCTACATTCTTAGAGCAAATAAAAATTCTATCTATCTGGCATCTATCTATCAACTTGTTGTTTATTTGACACTTGTAAAAAGGAGGCAATAGCAGTCTTTCCTACGTGACATCACTCATTCTTTTCACCTAGTTATATTAGAGGTACCTATGGATGGTAACAATAATCTTAGTGAAAAAAGGCTTAAATAACATAAATCCACGTTTCAGTAGAAAATTAGTCTCAGGCTGCACTCTTTATTTTATTAACGGAGTTGTACCAAATGCGCTAGGTCTCAAGTGAAAAGAAGCTCTATTTAGGGAAGCCAGGGTAAGGGCTGGCGAGGACGGTACCAGTGTGTGTGACGACGACTAGGAGATGAACTGGGTAAAGGTGGAGTAGCTGCTAAGATTCTAACATTTCTTCTTTCTTCATCTTTTTTCTCTTCATTTCTTGACTAATGGACAAGCTGAGAAGTGGAGAGAAGATAGATCAATAAGAGGAAGACTTATGTAGCTTGAAGACAAGGAGAAAGGGGAGATCAAAGAATTTTCTAGATATTTTTCCTATTTGGGATGTGTATCTACATTATCACAAATTTGTGTTTTTGTTTTGAACAGCTTTGAATATGCTTTGTATCTTCACCTCCTCCACCCTTAAAAGGCACTTCAGATATGCCATGATTTGTTCTCAGTTAACTCTGTATTTATGAAATGAAATTTTAAATTCATAGAAGTAATATTCCTTAAGTGGCTATCACATAGTAGGTATCATTTCAGAATATGAAAGAAGGCTGAGAGTTTTAAAGTAGGGTCCTCAGAGTTCATGAGCTTGTAATTAATATTTAAAAACATGCTACTTGGAGTATTCATTTCAGGTGTAAAAAAGTGACTCAAGGTCACTTATAATACATGCAAATAAAGTTAAACAGGTTTCTATTACACAGATTTTATTGACTCCTTATGGTACATGCATTGTAACTCAAAAGGGGAGATGATGCAGTGTTCATTATTCAAAAATATTATTAGCTAGAGAATTATATTTTTAAAATACTACTTCCAAGAACTAGGACTTTTGGAATACAGTAAGAAAAAAAAAAAGAAAAATGCTGATATATAGTTGATTTTAGTATCATTTTTCCATATTTTAAGGCTATGTCTATTCTAAAACATAAATCTAAGAACTCAAGGGAAAAAAGTCTCTATTTTTTGATATTCATTCTGCTCCAATTTTATCAGCATTACTTATTTGAAATCAACTGAAGAATTTTTTTGAAAAAAGGAGTTTTGTAACAAAACAACATATGATAGCCACTGATAAAGGCCAACTGCCTCATTTTTATAAATTAGAAAACTCAGGTCCAGACATTCTTCTAAGTGATTTATTATAGATCTTTTAACAAGCTAGGGTCAGAACCTTAGTGCAGTGTTCTCTCATATTCCCCAAACTACAGTGAATGTGTCCAGTGAAGCTCAGATATAATAAAAATGGGCTATAATACAGGTCCCACATAGTGACAACAGAATTTAGTGCTCCTCAACCTATTACACAAAAGTATTTGCCATTTATTTCATGCATGTAATTTTCTCTCATATTAAATTGTGCAAAGTACTTCATTAGACTAATAACTACTTATGCTGTAATATTATATTCTGTAATCTTATTCTTTTCTTTTTCAATTAAACTGCTTGTACTAATGTATGTTAAGTAACTTTTTTCCTATATATTCCTATTGCTTTCTATTTCTTAATGGTTCCATTTTCCTATTATTAGCTTAAAATTCTCATCCATTGGTCGTTGTGATGGCAGAGTATGACTATGGGCTTTAAAGTGAATCAAAACCATGTTTGAATTCTAAGTCTGTTGCATGTTAGGCGTGTGGCCTTGGGTAGATCACAAAACTTCTGTGAGCCTAAATTTCCTCAACAGAAGTATGGTGGAATGTTTGCTTTCTTCATGGGTTACCAAGAAGTTCACAGACTATTCTGCTCAGCTCTAAGGCCAAGTCTTCTTTCACTTTTGTCCTGGAGACTACTGTTATTCTGTTTTCCTTTCTTTCCTTCTTTTCAGTTGTAGCAAACAAAACTTCAAATATCCTTTGGGGATGTTTTTACCCAGCTTGCATTAAATTAGATGCAGGTTCTCCAAGTACTAATCTATTTTGTGACTCAAAAGATAGGTCTTTTTTGCCTTAAAGTCAATCACTGTGTGAAAGTAGATGAGAAATCACAAATAAAATAGGCCAAGAGATCACTGGAAAATTCGTTGTTCCTCATCTGGAGATTCCAACTTTTTCGACTTCTTGCTATCTGGAAGTCTGTATTAGACTTTTGCTATCAACTTTTATTTCTAAAAGTAGAGTTCATCAGATGGCACCCCTTTTCTCTTTAATTATTCCCTAGGAATGAAATGGACATTCTTTCCCATCATACTAGAAGAATCCAGATAAATTGCTGGTCACTTCTTTCTTCTAATAGGGAATTGGCATTCTTGAGAACCTTTATAAAATGTAACTCCCACCTCAACAGACTGCTCCAAAACATCCCTACCCTTCCTCAGTTTAAGGATTGAAGAAGACAGTATGTTGATCATATGGTACCTGCTTTGGCTCATAGTATGCCATCAGAAATTGTTAATTTTCCCTTTTTGCTCCTTGCAAGCATTATTTCAAGGAAATTAGGAGAGCAGAGAATGTCAGAAATTCCATATAAATAAAATTATTAGTCACTAATTCCATGAACTAATTGATATTGTAATTTAGTTCTCTTACCTGTCTTTAATCTCTCTTACCTTTCTCCAGTGTAGTTCTGACTACTCTGACTCAAACTTGGACTACCCTCCCCTTGGGAAGCTCAGTTTTAGCACCTTCCCCTTATTTGTGCTTTTTATTTATTTATTTTTTTACTGTGATATCTTTTTCTGCTTCAGCTTGTTATTTGAATACAACTTTTACTCTCTTGTTTATGTATTTATCCAAAATGTCACTTTACCTAAAATATCAATTTTGTGGTTTGCCAATCCATAATCTTTGTACATATATGAGTTCTCTACATTTTCTCCTCTTTACTTCTCATGAAAATCTTTCTTGAGTTTTATAAGCCAGAAACAATTGAATAAAATCAACTCACCTGAACATCTAGGGATTGCTTTATCAATGCTCCATCATAGATTTTTCCCACAATTGACATCAGGATGCTAAGCCAACCAGGTAGACTGAGAGAGCCCAAACAAGGATCGTGATATCCACATCTTTAATTAAGAAAAAGTTAAATTGACTTGTATATTCAAATTCAACTACATATAAATAAGAAAGCTTGTACTTGAACATTGTCCAGATACTCAACTTTTTGCTCATTTATAAAGACATTCTTCCTTTAAAAATGCATGTAGGAAAATGTTGCTGCAATTATTACAAAAGTCAAAATTGAAACCAAAGTACTCAAGCCAGTATTCATGCAAGTATTAAATATATCCTTCACTGTATAGTTAGAATTTGGAATGATTTCATCACTCATAATAGGTAGTTTAGTAAGTCTCATATGGCACTGTTGTTTAAATTGCCATTTGTTATTGTGTTAAATCAGCTAAATGATACAGTTAAAAAAGACTGAGTCAGTGAAATTAATTAACCATGGGATGATATTGTTAAAGCATTTTGGAATTTCAAATCTTAAATTTCCGAATGCACCTAGTGGCAGAGGTTACTGGTATTATATGTTCCTTTGTGCTTTGAGTTGTTGCTATCGTCAAAATGATGTCATTCTTAAGTTTGTCATGAAGCTCTTGGTCAAAATAACTAAGAAAGCCATTATTTAAAATAAGGATTCCATATATCTTTAGCCTTAATAAATATTCACTATGTTATCTTCAGACAGATTCACTGATATGTGAAAAGTAAGTAGAAGTAAGAAAAAAAGTAAAGTGAAAGTAAGATAAGTAAAGTAAGAAAAAGTAAGTAAAAGTAAGAGAAAAAGTTAAGGACCAATTTCTATAGACTCTGGTCACTAAAAGGGAGGTTGACACTTTAACTTAGGAACAGAAGCCTGGCTATCATCTTCTGTATTCTTAGGAACTTAAAAATGTAGGACAGGACTACTGTAAAAGTTTTGACATTTTATGATTTAAATAGAAACTAAGATTATAAGAGAAAGTATATCTGTGAAGCCCCTGGGACTCTTCCAAGTCCAAAAAGTGCCCTGAGGAATAGTGACAAAGAGAAACCAATAAAAAATTCAATGGAACTTACAGGTATTATGAAATTTATGTCTTCTGGATGTGTAACTTCTCTATATCCCAACACCTATTGTTCTTAAGTGTTTCCATCTATGATCAGAATTTCGTCCTATAGATAATGCACTAGATATTAGTAAAGAAGAAAAATCAAGCTATCCCAGGTCAAACTAACGATCTTTTTTCCCCACAATTTTTCTTTGAAAGTAAAACTAAGATATTTTCACAGGACATGGTAACTGATACAGGCATACTTATAGATATTGTGAGTTCAGTTCCAGACCATTATAATAAATCAAATATTGCCACATGAGTTTTTGGTTTTCCAGGGCATATGAAAGTTATGTTTGCACTATACTATACTCTATTGTGTGAAATAACATTATGTCTAAAAAAAACAATGCACCTACCTTAATTGGAAATAATTTACTGGAGGGGGACAAGGTGGCTGACTAGAGACATTGCTTGCTGGACAATTCCAGAGGGAAGGTAGGGTTTCAGATAAAGGAGAGGGGAGAGGAGATGTAGCTCAGGTGTAGATCATAGAGAGAAGTGCCAGGGACTACTGGGGGCCTCACAGAGAAAAATTGTGAAGCAAAAAAGGAAGAAAATAAATGAAAAAATGATATCAGCGAGGATCAAACCAAGAGAGTCTAGGAACCCAATGAATAGGTAAGGAGGGATCCCTTTCTCCCTTTGACACTCCTTTGGTGACCAGCAGGCTACCAAGTTTCTTGGAAGCTTTTCCTCCCTGATGAAGCCCAAGTACTGTGGCAAACATGAAATAGTGGGGAGAACTTGGAAGCTCCCAGAGCTTAGACATTCCATGTGGATTTCCCTCCAAGGACAGTGACCTGAGAGGCCAAAAAGCCAGCTTTCCTCCATTCAGAAACTTATTCTTCCCCACCCCTCCTCTGCCCATTGCAGCCAGGAGATCAGTTTGAGCCAAGAATTTGGTGAGCAGCTGTCTTTCCCAAGCCAGCACGTCCTGAAGTCTGAGGCTTCCAGAGAGACTGGGGGCCCATGTCTTTCCCCTTCAGGCCCCACAGGGCACCCGCAGAACCCAATTAGGAAGCTCCCTGACTGTGGACTTTTGTAGAGACTCATGCCATCAAGTCAGACACGCAGTCCAGATCTCATCCCCCCTGGACTTGAGTGGGTTGCTGTGGGACACACGGGGAGGTTTGAGAGCTGGACTCAGAGGGCGAGGGAGCCCACGTGAACAGAACTGTTGGGAGAATACTGTCGGGGTCTGAGACATGGCCATCTGGAGAGAGCCCATCTCTCCCACAGGAAAGCCTCGCTGTTGGATTAGGTTGGGTCCTCTTGTGGGGAAAATCCCAGCCCAGGGTGTCATAGCAACCAAGCATTCCAGCCCCTGCCCCACAAGCAGCCATCCCAGTTAGGAAAGGCTGCCTTGATTTTCCTCCTACTGGTTCCCCATAGTGGCTGGGAAAACAAACTCAGCTCAGCCAAGGCTTTGCAAAGCCTTCCAGGCTTGAGAAACCTAACAGGCTCTGCCTCACTTCTTTACTCACTTTTGCTGTGGTGGAGATCAACCCCCTGGGAACAAGCCTTCTCCCTGGCATGAAAGCCAAAGAGAAGGGGAGCCTCAGATGCCACAGGCACCACTTGGGAAGCCTCAGGTGACTGCTCTTGGGGTCCTAGGTATGGGTGGAGACCTTAGAGTGACCAGCAGCTCCAGCCCAACTACATAGAACTTGCCCACTGAGAGAACCCCTGCCTGTGCAACTGGACATCAGCAGTCTCCACACTAGTAGAACAGTCCCCCCCATATGGGTGGCACTGCCTCCAAGATCCCCAGAGCCAGCTCTGAAGCTCTTACTGTGCCCTGTAGCTCCAGGGCAACTGCTGGTCCTGAAGTGCCACCTCTGAGACTCCAGAGTTGTGCTTGGATACCACGACCTCACTACTGAGTCCCCACCACTACCACAGGGCTGGCAGAACCTCCCTGAGGTCCAACACTTCACCTAGGACCCCCTAGCCCTGAGGAGCCATCACTCCTAGACTTTGTTCCAGAGAGTCCCCAGCAAAGAATAGGTGCCCTGCATTCCTATTAACCCAGAGTTGAGGGAAGAGGAACCAGATGAGAATAAATCAGCAAAAGAACCCTGACAACACAAAAAAGCAAAATTGTTTGACACCCCCAAGAGAATATAATGGAGCTAGGTGTAGTGGATTCCACCCACAAGGAAATTGCTAAAATGACAGAAGTGGAATTCAGAATATGGATGGCAATTAAGATGATTGGAATCAAAGAGAAAGTTGAAAACCAACAACAACAACAACAAAGCTAAAAAATTATTTTAGGAAATCAATAAAAAAATGAAAATGTCACTAGAGAGCTAGACGACATAAGAAAGGATATAAAATAACTTAAAGAAATGAAAGAGTCATTCAGAGAATTTCAAAATGCAGTTGAAAGCTTTAATAGGCTAAACCAAGGAGAATAAAGAATCTCAGAGCTTGAAGAAAAGACACTTGAGATAACTCAGTCATTCAAAGAGTCAGAGAAGAGTATACAGAAGTGAGAGAGAGAGAGAGAGAGATAGGACTATGTGAAGTAAACTAACATTGGAATTATAGGTTTCCCTGAGGGGAAGAAGAAAGCTAAAAGCATACAAAATCTATTTGAGGAAATTATTGAGGAAAACTTCCAAGGCATCTTCAGAAATTCAGACATACAGATACAAGATGGACATCAAACACCAGGAAAATTCATAGCAAATAGGTCATCTCCAAGACACATAGTAATCAGCCTGACCAAAGTCAAAATGAAGGAGAAAATTCTGAGAGCAGCAACACAAAAACATCAAATAACCGACAAAGGAAAACCCATCAGGCTAGCTGCAAACTTCTCAGTGGAAACCCTACAAGCCAGAAGGGATTGTATCCCACAAAACTAAGTTTCACAATAGATGAAGAAATGAAGTCCTTTTCAGAGAAGCAAACACTGAGGGAATTTGCCACGACCAGACCTGTGCTGCATGAAATACTCAGAGCAGCATTATACACAGATCAGCACAACAGATATCCACCAGTGTAAATTCACCTAAAAAATCCCCCAAACTCACAACTCCTAAAAAAACAATAGAACAGGAAGTAACACAAAGCAACAAGGGACTATCCAACAGGATGAACAGACCAATATCCCACATATCAATGCTATCGATTATAGTGAATAGACTGAATGTTCTTCTCAAATGACTAGGCTGGCTGAATGGATGAAAATCACAAATGTTCTTAATAGCATCTAGAAGGATGAATCCTTTCCAGAAGGTTTTTGATTAACTTTGTTCAGATTCATCTGAAGAATTACGATTTATAGACACTATAGTCTTATGAAACACATTTCATAAATAATCAGACTTGGAAATAAAAATTGCTCTTTGATCCATGGGATACAGAAAAGATATGTTAGCAGGCAAGAAAACAAAATTAATCTCCTGTACATTTTCACCAGAGCTTTTGACTGATTAGGTTCATTGTCAAGGAGTAGCAATATTTTGAAAGGAATCTTTTTTTTACTGAGTAGTAGGCCTCAATAGTGGACTTAAAATATTCAGTAAACAGATGTGCTATCAGCTAGACTTTGTTATTCAATTTCTAGAACACAGGCAGAGTAGACTTAGTATAATTCTTAAGGGCCATAAGATATTGGAATTGTAAATGAGCATTTGTTTCAACTTAAAGGCACTAGCTGCATTAGGCTTTAACAAGAGAGTCAGCCTGTCCTTTAAAACTTAGAAACCACGCATTGACTTCTCCACTCTAGCTACAAAATTCTTAAATGGCATTTTTTTTTCTGATAGAAAGCTGTTTCATCTACACTTAAAATCTGTGGTTTAGTGTAGCCACCTTCATTAGCCATCTTAGCTAGGTCTTCCACATAACTTGCTACAGTATCTATGTCAGCACTTGGTGCTTTCCCTTGCTTCTTCTTTTATGTTATGGAGACTGCTTCTTTCCTTAAAACTCATGAACCAACATCTACTAGTTCTGAACTCCTCTTTTGCAGCTACTTCTGCAGCTTCCTCACCTCTCTTATCTTTTATACAATTGAAGAGAGTTGGGCTTTGGACTGCATTAGGCTTTGGCTTAAGGGAATGTTGTGGCTAATTTGATCCTCTATCTAGACCATTAAACTTTCTCAGCCATAGCAGCACTAAGACTGTTTAGCTTTCTTATCATTTGTGTATTCACTGGAGTCACACATTTAATTTCCTTTAAGAATTTTTCCTTTGCATTCACATCGTCACTAAGTGGTTGGTACAAGAGGCCTAGCTTTCAGCATATCTTGGCTTTAGCCTTCCTCACTAAGTATAATCGTTTCTAGTTTTTGATTTAAAGTGAGAGATGTGCAACTTTTTCTTTCATTGAACACTTAGAGGCCATTGTAAGATTATTAATTGGCCTAATTTCAATATTGTTATGTCTCAGGGAATGGGGTGGCCTAAGGAGAAGAGAGTAAGAGAGTAAAAGAACTGGATGGTGGAGCAGTGAGAACACACATAACATTTATCAATCAAGTTTACCGTCTTATGTGGGTGCTGTTTATGGTGCCCCAGAACAATTACAATAGTAACAACAAAGAACACTGATCATACATCACCATAATAGATACAATAATAATGAAAAAGTTTAAAATATTGAGAGAATTTCCAAAATGTGACACAGAGACACAAAGTGAGCACGTTATTGGGAAAGTGATACCACTAAACTTGTTGGATGCATGGTTGATACAAACCTTTGATTTGTAAACAAATAAACAAACAAATAAAACCCATGCTTTCAGTGGGGCATGAGGGTTTGTGCTTGTAATCCTAGCACTTTGGGAGGCCAAGGCAGAAGGATTGCTTGAGGTCAGAGTTATCAAAACCAGGCTGAGCAACATAGCAAGACCCACATTTCTCCAAAAAATAGAAAAATTAGCCAGGCCTGGTGATGCGAACCTGTAGTCTCAGCTACTCAGGATGCTCAGGCAGAAGGAACATGTGAGCTCAGGAGTTTGAGATTGAAGTGAGGTATCATGATGCCACTGCACTGTAGCACTGGCAACAGAGTGAGACCCCATCTCAAAACAAAGCAGAACAAAACAAAATAAAAAATAAAAAAATAAAACAAAGAAAAATAAAAAATAACATAGTATCTGTGAAAGTACAATAAAGAAAAGTACAATAAAATAAAATATACTTGTAATATATAAAAGGGTCAGGACTACAACTAAATACTGCATTACTTACCCTCTCTCTATTGTTTATAATATGTATTTAATGCAATAATTAGAACCCATCAAGAGCATAGAATATTTTCAACTTCTTGGAGTAATGAATTATACACATTTCTACACACTTTGAATTATTTTTCATCCTTTTGTTAACTTCCGTTTCTTCAAATATCAGAGTGTCATCTAAGTCCAATATTTTAAGACATGGCTTTTACTCTGTCCACATGCTTCAAATTTTTGCCTTATTTTAGCCATATTTTCTGAAAGTATTCACATTTTTAAATAAAGATATCTAAATTTTTCATCCTTAAATGAAAATAAGCTCATTATTTATTCACTATGAAATCTTTTCTTCAAGAATCTATCTAGAACCTAAAAGAATTAACAAGAAAAAATCAAACAATCCCA